>JAWNNQ010000556.1:0-378815 GCA_035044765.1 Leucophenga montana
TACAATGCATGAGCCTATGTACATAAATACGTACATATTTACATGTACATAAGTTTATATACAGCAGGCAAAGGAACTCAACTCCTAAGATGTCTATACAAAATATTTATGAATTAACGAATCTATATACATATGTACGTATATAATTTTTTGTGTATATTGCACGTTTAATACTTGCTCACACCCACAAATTTCCAGAAAAATCGTACATAATCTAGTATATACATAAGACAAATTAACTTCATTTCATTGTTCGGCGCTGTTGGCAGCTGGCAAGCAAAAGAAGACAAACGAAAACAAGTAAATATGTATATATCAACATTTGTATCTAGAGGATACATAACAACGACTCACGGAAGTATATACATAAGTAAGCGTCGCCGCAGCGTTGTCTTCGGACACACACACATACACACATAGATGCAGACCTCAGGCACGGCACAAAGTAACTGGCAAACATGAATGCAGTCAGTACATATTGAACAGCCAACGCGTGAGGTTGTTTAACGAAGAGCAACGGTTTGAGCGAAAACAGAAATAAGGAACGTACAACAACAAAGCGAAAGAACACGAACCGCATACCAAAAAATATATATGTATATATGACTATATATATACACGAACAAAACGTATATAACGCGCATTGTATATGTGTGTGTGTGAAACAACAGCAGCAGCTGTATAATCTTGCTATTCGCGTATTGAGCAGCGCAGCGACAGCGAAGTTGACAGCGCTTATGTATATAGTTCGAATCGAAGCGAATCCGAATCGAGTCACTTCAACGCGACACGTTGTAGTATACGGACATGCGAGTACGGTTTATCGCATACGGTTTATCTTTTTGTTTAAAAACAAAATTTAATTTTTGGTTCGCTTGCCAGCGTAATAGACATAGGTATATGTACATAAGTAAAATGAAAAAACAAAAATTAGTAGTAAATTAAAATAAAAAGTGCACAAACGCAAATCGAAAGCAATATCGCCACCAACGTTGTTCAGCAACTACTCGTCGTACTACCTCCCTTCATTTATTTGTCATCGCCATTCGCTGTATATAAATATAAAAACGTCAAGTCGCGTGTGTATGAGTGAGAGTAGATAAACATATATATAGTATATATATTTCTGCTTGTGTGTGTGTGTGTGTATTAGTGCGTAGAACACAACGAAAACGTAGCACGTAATAAATAAAAGCAAGAAACGAAACAAATTAAAAAAAAGAAATAAAGCAAAATAATACAACGAAGTGTGTGTAATGTGTGTGAGAAAGAGCGGTAAAGCATTGTACCAAGCGTATGCAATGATAGAGTGAAGTAAAAGAAAAAAAAAAGGAAGAGAAAAGAAAGATAGCTAAAGAAGAAGAAATTTGTGAAAGTTCATAATAATAATAATAATACTGCCAAAGTAAACGAATTAAAAATAGTTAAAAATTTAAACGAAGAAAATAATTATAATATAGCAACACGTTGTTGAATATTGTACATAAAATTGGATTATTTTACATAGCTGCGCATATATTGGATATACATATGCACATACTTAGCCGCTGCCTGGAATATTGGAATAATTAATGATAACTATTTTGCAAAAGGTTTGTAATAATTCAAACACACACACATATGAAGAGTGGGAAACATGCACACATGCGTGACAATGGTGTTAATCGTGTTAGTGGCACTTTGACACACACGCACACACATACTGGCACGCATTGAATATCCTTTTGCATCTTTTTTGCGCAGCTGGAGTGTTTAAGTATATATTGCCTCTATTGTTGTTGTTGTTCTTGTTGTTAGATTGGCGTTGCTGCCTTTCGCTTACTCCCGAAATTTACTTTATTTGCAGTACACACACATACACAGATTGCAGATTGTTAGAGCGTGTATCAGTGGAGTAAAAAAGAGAGTACAAGAGCGCGCATACAATTCATTGCTTCCAGCATGCATGGCTTTAATTCAGAAAGAGAAAGAAATGGGAAAAATAAAAATATAAAACAGCCGCTATAACAATAACAACAACAACGTTTCTCCACTCTGCACTCTTCAGCGCTCGTTCGTTAAAGCATAACAGTTCTTGTTGATTTTTTGTTTTCTCTTTGCCTTGGCGCTTTTTCATTTGCTGTGCAGTAGTAGCAGAAAGCAATTGTTTTTTTTTTGCTGTTCCGTTTTAACTTATTTCCTATTTGTTTTTTTTTTGCTATTTTAAATCGAGTAATAATTCTTCAGCACTTTTTATTGAGAACTGTGTGCTTACATAGGTTCTTAGGTTTTAATTATACCCTATACGCCTATATGTAACTAATAAAGTAAATATATTTTCTTGATCAGCATCGAAAACTGAGTCGATATAGCCATGTCTCTTAGTTCTTCCGTCCGGTAGTATGTAACTAAAGCACTCAGAGACTATAAGTTTTCGAGGCACCAAATTTAGTTAGATTCTATTTATCTATGGTAAAAGTATAGATTATTTTGTATGAAATTAAATATTTCTATATGTATCTATAGCTCTGTTATGAATTTTGAATCCGAATAAATTGATCGGAATCGGTCTCGTTAAACTGGTCCGTTTTTTTTGCTCTCATAAGTGTTTGGCAGTGTGGGGCGAAACATGTGAATGGCGGTGAGAAGTGTCATCGTCTTAACTACCTCGGCTAACAGGAGTTGCCGAATCACAACTCATTGTTTTTCCCATTTACTGTCGGTGCGAAGAAATTGTAGCAGCTGAGAGAGTAAAATAGATTTTGCTCTCAGGTTTTTTTTTTTTGCTCTTAGCGATTGATTTAAGAAATTTAGACCTACTTCAAATCAAAAAGAACTTATTTGATATTCTGAGATTTTTGTACTTGGCGTGAGTACAGATTTGTTCTTAGAATTAGATTTTTATGCTTATATCATGAATTTTATATTCTGAGTAGTTATGCGCATGATTTATAAATCGATCCCGTTTTGTTCTAGATTCAATAAAAATGAGTACGCATACGTGTATGACGTTTTCTGTGAACATATCATACAAAAAAAATCCTATTGATGATGTAAAACCCAAGTGAGGAAATCCTTACTACCTTGCACTCATAAAATTTCTATTATCAATTTTATGATAACATTAATAGAATTAAACATTTGGATAGGTTTCGATAGATGTTTGGGTGTTCGAAAAATAAGTATCATCAGCCAACACCAATGCAAACAAATATAAACACGAATTGACAATGGTATGGATACAGATGAGCACTTGTTCCCTTTTTGTTTTTCTTTTTGTATTTATAACACACATCTCGATTGGATTGCCGTCTACAGTGATTTGGAACACATGCCTATAATCAGCTGTTAGAAATCGGGTTGAAAACGCTAAATCAAGAAACATATTTTTTTGTTTTTAATTAAGAGTGACGGCACATTAATAAGCATAGTAATGTCCATATTTCTTTTATGTGTATTATTTTACTTGTGTGGGATGGTCAATATGCGATAAAGTGTTGCAATGGAGGAGGAGATGTTGATTCAGTTTGTTACGTACTGTTTCCGAGGTTATATATTTTTTTATAATACGTGGATTAGTTGTCATAGAAACAAAATGATTTGGACTCAATTTTATTGGACCAACAATAAATAAATTTCTTTTATTTTATTTTTATAGTTACTAAATCTTAGCGTAATGCCTATCTACGGCTTGTTGTATCTTAGGGGCAATATTATTTGTTATAAATTTATACAAATTTTTTTGTGTGTTACAATTAGTTCTAATCTTTGAGATACTTCTTGTTTGTTTTGGCCTAAAGTGAGGCGTTTTTCAGCGTGATGCATTCGTTATTGGTTTACCAACATTATATGTACTTATCTTTACGGACTTACACCACTTCGTAATTTTTTAAAGCTTGGTTTTTATGTCATGCACTGGATGGCCAAGGGTTTGCTAAGTATGTTCAATTTAAACATAAGAGTGTCTTTATTTTATATTTATTTTTTTATAAATTAATGACTTCCGATAAACATCTTTATTTATCCAGTTGCAAACAGAATTAATTTAATTTTAACAAGCGTTTATTCATTTAAAAGTGTGTTTTTATTTTTGAACTTGTTTACATTTTTTAACTCCATTTTGATCCACTTCTACTTACTGATCGGATTGAGCTGAAATTGATCATGAATTAATTTAATAGTCAAATTAACTCGGTTATTCTGCCGGTTAACACAGTTCTTTGGGTTTTTTAAATTTTTTAAAGTTTTAAATTTTAAGCGGACTTTCAAAAACTCGCCTTAGTATGTGCATTAAAATCAAAGCATGCTATTGAACCTTTTTTTCACTGAATTCTTTTAGGTTTGAAGCTTATAATTTCACAATTGTGTACAAACTGAGCGATACAAGGAAAAAGTCGATACAATTGTGTTCTAAACATACATACATACATACATACATACATACATACATACATACATACATACATACATACATACATACATACATACATGTATGTATGTATGTAGTTAAGCCAATATTCCATGTTTGATGTTTCTGGTTCTTTCAATTGATTTTCAGACACAATCGGTTTCTATTAAAACAGAGTATTTCAGAATATCGCATAAAAAAAAATCATTTACACTTTCAGTGATTCAAAAATTTCATAAAATTTGGTAATTAGGAGTACAAGCATTGATATACCTTTCGTTGAGTATTCCATGTTTTGTTTCATAGGCATATTATACCCTCGTCACACTAGAGAGATCTAGTATATTTTAACATATTTGAAATATTCTACAAATATGCACAGGTTTTTATATTTAATTTGCTGTTGTAGACCCTTTGTAATATATGTGACATACTTTTAAATATGCAACATATTTCGCATAGTTGCATATCAGTTTTCATAGTACTGAGCAATTCAACACTAGTTTTTGACTGTCTTTTTGTCCCTCGAATTTGAACAAACTTTCATTAGAACACTTAGAGACCATTTTCACGACTTAGAAATACATGAGAGAATACGAATTTCCAAGATGTGCTATTGGGGGAATAATATAGAGTAGTTTATTTCACGACTTCACAATTGTAATAAATCGATTTCGAGTAGCCCTGCAGTATAAATCAATTTTATGTCTGGTATCGTTGAAAATCGGTCACTTTTGTGTTGTTATCGTTGAAAATCGGTTACTTTTGTCTTATTTATCGGTCAGCTGCAAAATTCTGAAGAGGTGGACAGTCCAATTATTTGCACAAATAAAAACTCATAAAAAGTAAAAATTAAAAGAAAACAAATGGATGAGAGTGAACGCCGCAATTGTGAAGTCAGGTTGGCAGCTATCTATGAAATATACATATACATATATTGGTTCGTCGACCTAGGCAATACGTTTATAGGCTAAATAACATTCGTGACATTGAAAACTAGTATATAGCGTGAAAAAATGAGCTATAAAGATATAGGCAAGCCGTGAAAATGTCTCTTTATATTATATAATTCTGATGCCTTCAATTACTGCTTGTGTTTATTTAAGAAAAATAAATTTTGTTTCTTTATATGTATGTATATAAATTTTGCTTCATGTTTTTGAAACAATATTTGCACATTGTGTCGAAATTTATGCATCATATAAACAATACTACAGATTTAACAAAAAAAAACAAAAAAGAAAAACAGCTGCACACATATAGTTTTTTTTTTTTGCATATTTTATTGATTTCCATCTTCTCACAATTTAGTATAAAACCAAAATTTTAAATTACAAAATTTGCATGAAATTATCGCATCCCATTTACCAGTTTAGTTATTCGAGTATACATACTTGTATGTACGTGTTTTAACCATTAAAGCGTTCATGTTTATTAATGCATTTCGTTTGAAATGTTTCGATAAACTTTTTAAGTTCTACAAGTTCTTAAATCCCAAGTCAGCTGTATTTCAACGAACTGAATACCTCTGCTCCCTCATGCACTGTTCAACTCAAACACGTTGCTTTACTTACTGCTCTTCGCCGCTCATTTGTTTCTTCTTTCGCTTCGCTGAATTATGTTGCGCCCTTCTTTGCATCATTTCACATCACTCAGTTTAGATGAGCTCCAACAACAACAACAACAAAAACAACATATTTTCTTTCATTACTCTATTTGGGTTACTCCTTTGGACCATTACAAACTTTGCAAAAGTTTTACGCGATTGGTAAGAGATTATTGCTAGCGCTCGTCTCTTTCTTATACATGTATGCATGTATGTATGCATATGTATTCTTTAGTTCTTTCTGCTTATTTACTTTTTACTTTCATAGGCTATGTGTATGAATGACTGTCTGTCTGTTGTGTCTATGTACTCTATCTTTCTCTGCGTTTTATTTAGTTCAGTTTTCCACAGTTTATTTTTTTTATTCATGCTTACTATTTACGGTTCTTGTTGTTTTTGCAAATATACGAAATGATTTTTTTTCTTTGTTATTTTTGATTTTCTTATTTCATTTTTGCATTATTTTGTTGTTGTATTTAGTAGAATTGCTATGGAATTCAGTTATTGAATGAATGAGAGCCTGGATAATTTTTTTTTTTGTACTTTTGCGAGAAAAATAAAAGAAGAAAATGAAACCCAACAACAACAACAGCAGAGCAGCAGACTAAATCAGCAGCAAAAGCAAAAAGCATTATAACAATAACAACAAAAACGGGACTAACAAAATCGCGATAAGTAGCTGCTTGTATACAGCAATTCTATACCCTACGATAAATTATACAGCTGGATTTAACTATCTCGTACATTGAATGTCGCCAAGCATTTATTTAGCAATTAGTGCCTGTTTTTCATCATATCTTCACTTTTATCTCTTCATCTATTAGCTTGCACAGTCGTACGACTCGGATTTATCTTTTACGCAAGCCGCTACAGCGTATTGGCAAGTCACCCTATTTGCAACTTCAAACATTGCTTGGCGAACATTCCGCTACCTTCCGCCAGTTCATCAGTCGACGGTTCTTTCATTTTTCATTCGTTTTGTGCAGGGTTCGTGCACATATTTTCATTCAAGCGGCATCGAGTGGCAAGGAATAAGGATGGATGGATGGTTGGATGGACTATGTGCATAGGCAGCAAAGGAAAGGGTAGAAGGGTTGCATGAAGTGGCGGGATTCTTCGACTATATATATTTATATATATTTGAATGTATGTATATATTCATATATTATACATTATTCGTATGTAATTCCACTACTCACACTCACTCTTATATTTATCTACCACTCGCGGCGGCGTCCCTTTCGCTTCATGTCCAACGCAATGAATTTCAAATGTTAAATTTTATGTAAAAACATGCGCTATAAACTTTATTCATAATTTGGCCGTGTATGTGTGTGTGTGTGTGTTTTCATATCATAAATGAAAAAGTTTGAAAAAGCACAAAACCAACAACAGCAACAAAATGTAGTGCAACAAGCGAACGACCTGTTTTGTACAAAAGTTTAAAGTTTATTGAAAAGTGTTACAGCGGAATGATGAACTTTAAGTTAAACAAGTTGTAAAAAAAAAAAAAATGTTTGGTTTTATAAACTCTTTACACAAAAGGGCAGTCTTCTGTTCGAAATTAATATTAAACTTCATATACAGTATGCTTTTCTAAAAGGTATAGAACTTTAAATTGAATTAAAACACACGGCATTAATGATGGTAAATGATTTTGGGAATATGGCCGCTTTGGGGCATATGACCAACTGCAACGATTTCAAGTGCATGCACACAGAAAGTAGTCGAAATATTATTATTTTGTCAAACCCTTCCGTGAAAAAGTCGTTGGACATTCCGCAAAAACCAAGGGCCATCAAGACTATGTCCATCTGCTTTTAGACACAGATAATCGTTCAACATGGCTCGATATCGGTGACAGTTGCATTTTCTCTTTGTTTTTGTTTGAAGTATGGCCCTATGATGCCACCAGCTCATAAACTGTACAATTTTCGTGTTGTATCGGTAGCTTATGTCTCATCATGGAATTTTTCTCGCACCAAATGCGACAATTTTGCTTATTGACAAAGTTATTGATACAGAAGTGAGCCTCATCATTAAATAATTTTGCGGTGAAAAAATGTATCACCTTAAACGACGATTTAAACGGCAAATCACTGTACTCTTTGTAGAAGATGATGATTTGTGAAAACAATTATGTATGTAAATATATAATCGGTTTTTCGATAGACTTTTTAAAAATTGAAACAAAACAAAAAAAAATTACCTGCTAAAAAAACACACTTTACAAAAAGTTAAATAAGCATCAAGTACATTATCATTTAACGTTTTTATATGGAAGATTTTCTTATAATTATACGACAAAGTTTTGTATTATTAATGGGCTGAATATACCACATACAAATTGCGAACAGTTGCGTTTCTGTACGTAAAACACTATTGTTGTGTTCGAGTAAGAAGAAGCTATCACGTTGCGAGTTAAATGACGACTGTTTATTTAAAATATGGCAAAGTGTATCAATACATAATTATGCGTATTTGTTAGTGATGTGTTTACATAGATATGTTAGTTATCGGAATAGTACTAATAATCGTATTCTATTTGTTAGGCAAATATATAACAACTATAATATGAGTTTAGGGTGGGCGACAGTTGGAGTTTTAATTCAGATTGCTTTACTGTTTAACAAGTCTCTCGATTTTTTTAAGTTTAAAAGCATCAATGAAACCTAAATTCGACAGATTCTGAGTCAAATGTTAATCATATTAAGCCGCTTAGAGTTGAAATAAACCTGTTACGTAATATCTACACCTTGCTTCGCTTAAAATTTTTTTGTCATGCTCCGCAATTTTGAAAGGAAATGAGCTTAAATCTTAAGTAGCTACATATGTATGTAATATTCCAACGATTTTTGGTTGTAGCTTATGTCACATTGGAATGGCGACAAAAAGATTTTTTGAACTCCAAGAAGATACATACTTAGTAAATATTTGAATTTAATACAATAATTCGCGGCACCATATGCTTTCAAATCATACAATATGTTTTCCGTACTGTCAAACTCTTACTAGTAAAAATGATAAACCTAAATCCAATAAAAATATTCGAGTACTGAAGTAGACGAACATTTTTTCAGTAAAAAATCGTTTTTCACAATTTTGTACAAAACTTTATAAAATTTTCGTACACCAACAGACTCATTGTATGTATTGAGTCCTGCACAAGTGTTCTCATTTCCGTATACATACTGGGTGCACATCAAGATTTTTTTTTACTACTGTCGCTAACGACGCAAGCATAATTTGCCTACTGGCTACATATATACATATGTTGTAACTAGCCGACTGAAAGTCAAAAATAAATATATCGTTGCCAGTGCGTCGTGCCCGCTGCATAAAACTGATAAAAATTGAAGCCATAAACCATGCTAAACGTTGGTCGCACCAGCAGAAGTAGCTTGTAGACAAGAAGGGTGAAACGAATAATGAAAAATATACTCTGAATGGCAGTAAAATTTATGTCTCACTCATTCGTACAAGTATTCATTGAGTATTCTACACTTCTTTCTTTTTTTTTCTTTTTTTTTTGATGAAATGAATGCATTCATGCAGGACTCTTCCGTACAAGTATTCACTAAGAAATATTCTACACTACTTCTTTCTTATTTGATGAAATGAATGCATTCATGGATGACTATAAGTAACTTCACCTACATGAGTTCTCATCAAATTCTGCCATTTTGGAATGTACAAGATGAAACACAACACTTTGTCTGTTCGATACAGAAATTGGTTAAAAGTGGCAACTACTATTTTGACGTCAATGGAGTCTAGGTTATATGAAACTGGTTAGGTTATAGGAAACAGTAGTTTTTTTGTTTTAAATATGGCTCGAATCGTAATTATAGTACTATAAATAAACAAAGAAAATGTTCATAAAATTTTTAGCAAGTTAAAACTATTAATTGACAGCAATATTACCGGGCTGAGTGCTCAGTTAAAATTGTGTGCTATTTGAACTGATATGTGTTTGTGCATACATACTATGAGAAGTAGATGCACCTACTAAACTTATCAACAGAGGAACTCATGAAAGTATAAATGCTGCTTTAAGAGTTCCAATGTACTTTATTTTTTATTGTGATCTTGCCAATATTGCTGTTATTTTTTACATTTGTATAAAAAAAAAATTTGTGTTTTATGAATAATTTTTATTAATTCACTCGTTAACTTTATATCTTTACAGCATGAAGTTTAAGACAAATATGTCAAACGCACAACAAACAACATAATAATAATGGCCAACAACGCACAAAAGGCAGAAATGCAGTTGTCTAAGATGGCAACGAATAGTTATATGGCGCAGCAAAAGAAATCATCAATGTTAGCAAAAAATAATAACAATAATATGGTACCAGCAACAATTGCTAGTTCAAATGCAAATAATATGATGAGAAACAGCGGCGGCAACAACAATTACAATAAGCTGAATCAGGCTCATACAAAAACAACAACCACAAAGACGACAAGTGTTAACAAAATGCAAAACCTACAACGTCAACAACAACAACAACAGCAGCAACAACAACAACAACAACAACAACAAAAACAGCACCAACAACAACAGCAACAACAGCAGCAGCAGCAGCAGCAGCAAAAAGAGCAAAAAACATTGAACAATGTTCAAATAAAAAGTAAAAATTCAACAGAAACAACAACAACCAGAAAGCCAACAGTGAAAAAAGAACAACAAATGACAACAACAACAACGAATATTGCTAATGGAGCAAAAAATGCATTAGCAACTACAACGAAAGGCGCCACTGGCAGCAGCAACAACAATAACTCAACAGCACAACAACAAAGTACACAGAATAGTGTCACTAATGCAGTAAGCGAAGTTGCCACTAACAACAGCAACAGCAACAACAACAACCATTCAAACAGTATTATCAGCAACATCAAGTCGGAATGCGAGCGCATTAAGTCAGAACCAAACGAGTTTATTGAGCAGATTCAAACTGTTGCTGTTGCAGTCTCAAAGAAACCGCAAAGAGAGCAAAAAGATACTCTGGCTAACATAAAGTCCAACAGCAGCAGTAGCAGTAGCAATAACAGCAACAGTAGCACTGATGGTATATCACCTGCCTCTACCGCCGCCTCCACCTCCACTGCCATCATTAACAACTCCATCACCTCAGACAATCTCATTACGAGACGACCACGCCCCGTGCTACTGAATGCAGTCAATCCTCATATAATCTGCAATCTGTGCTTTGGATATCTCATCGATGCGACAACAATCGTTGAATGTTTGCATTCGTGTAAGTAATACATTGAAGATGTTTCATTTTTTTTTTTTTTTCTTTTCAACATTTATATTATACTTACTATATTATGAATGCTATTTAGATAGTAGATTAAGCTTTATCTCACTAGTTAAGTTTACATCTATGTATTTCTTGTTTACAAAAACGATTAGATTTTATAACAATGATGAACTTGGTATTCTGCATATGTAGAAGCTATGCATTAGCTTTTTCATATGTTCGCAACTTAAATCTATCATCTATCATATTTATCTATACCTAAAAATCGAACTTGTTTTCATGAAGAATTTTTGAACAAAATATTTCGATTAAAAATTAATTGAAAATTTATATTAAACTAGATTTACTTCATTAAGATATGCACAACTAGTTGATGAGAAAATGAAGAAAAAAAGTACTTGCCAATCTAGTGAACCTCTAACCCTAGATACAAATTGCCTCTGAGAAAATTACTATGAACTGTTTTGAAACATTTACAATTTAAACTAAGGATACTAATACATAGTTGTCAAATGGTTTTCGGTTAATATGAGAGTTGTTGATTGTGTTCTGTATGGCTTCTATTGAAGATAGTAAATAGCATATGCACGATTTTTGATTTTGTGAGGAGTATAGTGATAATATCAGCAAAGAAATTATAAACATAGTAGTGAAGTTGTGCTTGGTGTAAAATTGTGTTGTTTGTGGTTATGTTGAAAGAATTGCCGTGAAAATTTGGTAGCTATACTTATGTGACTTTGCAAATTGTGTTCCCCAGCATCAATGCGAAAAAGGCAATTAGAGTTCGAAATACAGCTTCCTCTCCAGAAAGCGAAGCAAATTAAAGTGGCATTTTGTTGTGTTTGCCATATTAATAAATGCAGCCATACGTTGTAGCAACTTTCTCCGGACTTTCGTAGACAGAGAGAGAGAGAGAGAGAGAGAGAGAGGGAGAGAGTAACAAAGAAAAGAAGTGTAAAGGGTTCCATGGATTTTGACATACGAGATGTGTACAATTATTTTTCTCAAAAAATTTGTATTCATCAATATCTATATATTGATTTGTCACCTTCAAAGTAATCCCTCTCACTTGTTTGTGCCAGCGAGTTTTCCTATCCTCAAAGCACTTCTGATATGCGGTTTTCAGTATGACCTTGAGCTTTTCCAGCGTTGTTATCTTTACCTGCTCAAACGTAATGGCTCTTTTCAGTTTTGGGTACTGGAAAACTCGCAGGAAGCCAAGTCCATTGAATGCTGTGGCTGAGAAATGATTACGCTGTTGCTTTTGACCAAAAAATCACAAACAAACCGTGTCAAAATTTAACAATATCGGAACAAATTTCGCTTGGCACACTTTTCATGCCTAAGACATGCAGGCATGAGGCAACCAATATGCCGACATCGTCAGCAACGTCTGTAATAGTGTTTCAACGATTCTTCAAAATAATTTTCTTCACTGCTTCAACTATTTTATCCGTGACGTTTTAATCGTCATGTACATACGCTATATGCAAAAAATATATCCTATGTCACACCCGCAATCATTTCAATGACTAACGATACCTTATACATCCAAATCCATTAAACAATTTAGGCTACAGTAATATACATTTTTTTTATTATTAGCAGTTTCTATTTAAAAATATAATGAAAACGAATCTAACGATAACTCATATGTTAAATTCCATTGAGCCGTTTAGGCTACAGAGTGTGCCAAAGATTAAACAGGCCAACATTTTTGTATTGTATTTGTTTGCGTGGAAGCGATGAGCCTTCCCTATGCCCTGTTATGTATATTTTTGAATTTTTTATTGTTTAAATAATAATATTCTTGTTACAAACTTTAATTAGGTTCTTAACTTAAAGCTTAGAACTAAATTTTGAGCCACTTCTACCGATCGGATTCTGCTTAAATTTGATACACATGTGCATCGGATCTTATATAACTTTCGTTGGTCAAATTAATAGAAAAACGATAAAACAACTGAATTTGAGCTGTTGTATCTAATCTGACAAGCTTAGCAGTTGATAATGATATTGGTTTAAAATTAAGTTTTTATTATTTTCGTATCTTGCGCCGCATTCGAATAGCTCAATATATAAATTTACAAACAAAAAAAAACTTGTTTACAAATCAGTTTTACTCGGTTTTCGTTTTAAATTACAGACTGCCAACTGTTTAATAATAAGGCAACCGATGTGCAAAATGGATATCAAATTGTATTAGATATTTTTAGGGTTGCTTGTACATACACACATATGTATATATACATATATATGTATGTATATAGCAAAGTCTCCAAGGAGCACCTCTCTTTTAAGTTATCAAAATAAATAGATTAAGACATTTTTATACTACTACGAACTGTGTTAATGCCTGTGTGTGTGTGTTCCTATCTATTCTATTAGTTAGCTGAATTTTGTACACTTTCACTTGTGGCTTTTTCACACTAGGGGCCATTTGGTGGCAAACACATAAAACAACAACAACAACGAAAAGTTTTTCCAACTTATTACTTTTTTTTCGGTTCGTAGTGAGACACACACTCACACGCACAATTACATACATACATATAGAGAAAATGACAGGCGTAACAGGCAGCAAAAAACTTGGGCCTTAGAGACTAATACGAGTATGAACAACCCAAAGAAACGTGGACGGACGTACGGAAAGACTGATAGACGGACAGTTAAACGTAAAACAGACGTATGGCCGAACTAACGGAAGGGATAGACTAACAGCCAGAAGGACATAAAGACAACAACAAAAACAGACACTGGCATTGACATTAAAGTCAAAAAATAGCGTTTCTCGAGTAATTTTTTTTTTTTGCTTGTGTATAAATTTTTTTGGGTAAACTGAAGGAATGAGTGAGTGAGTGGGTTTTCTCTTCGTTGGGTTTTGTGTGTTTCGTGTTCAGCACTTTTTAAGCTACGAAAAACTTTTCTCTCTGGTTTTGGGTGAGTTTTTTTTTTTTTTTTTTGCTATACGAAAACGCCAGCTGCCTCTGGCAAAGGGGGGAGATGCAAGTGTGCAGTGGTGGGCGCGTAGTGAAAGGCGCGTTGGGTGGTTGTGTGGGTGGTTGGTTGGTTGGTTGTTTGCTTGCTGCTGCTGTTGTTGTTGTACATTGTTTTCGTCTGTCTGTTTCTACATACATACGAGTATGTTTGTTTGTATGTGGGTGGTATGCTACTGCTGTGCTCACTCTACTCGTTCCCATGCAAACACTTTTCGTTTTCTCGCTCGCTTTCACACACACATACACACACAAACGTATGGTCTGTTGATGCTTCAACTGAATA
Organism: Leucophenga montana; assembly: GCA_035044765.1. NCBI lineage: Eukaryota > Metazoa > Arthropoda > Insecta > Diptera > Drosophilidae > Leucophenga > Leucophenga montana. The sequence goes on from JAWNNQ010000556.1 coordinate 14,549, forward strand.
TATTACCTTCTCGTTAGTGTGAGGTTTTTGAGTGGGAATCGAGATTTCTTTGCATAAATTCGCATTAATTTAATGCGAAATCTGTTCGTTTCAAGTGTCAATCAATTGTTATGTTGAAAACAAAACAAATCACAAATAATGCTAATTTGTATATTTTCTTTATTGCAGTTTGCCACAGTTGCCTGATAAAACATTTACGTACAGAACAATATTGTCCACGCTGCGAGATGATGATAAATACGGCTAAGCCGAATATCAAGTAAGTAAAATATATATATATATATATATATATATATATATATATATATATATATATATATATATATATATATATATATATATATATGTATGTATGTATGTACATACATATACGTCTACACATACTATATACATATGTTTGTATGTATATACATATTTTCGTATATTGTAAATAAAAAAAATTGCACATTTCAACTGATTTCTTTATTCCTTAAATAAATATTTATACTTGTTTGTTAATGGGTGTGTGTGTGGGGGGGGGGGGGTTAAGTATGAAATATATGTATGTAGACTCTTTGTAGCTCAAAGTTTTTGTAGGTGTATAGATGGTTTTTTATTGGCCTAGCTGATGCCACCGGTCGGGTTATAGGTTTTCAATTGTAGACGATTTTTCACTAAGAGGTCATCTGGTAATAAGTGAAATTATTAAAATATGAAAATATTCTTTATACTCTTCAAATGTAGTGTGTACAGTATTATAATTTTTTCACTGTAACGCATTAAAGGAGGCATCGGAGAACCCACAAAGTGTATATATATATATATATATATATATATATATATATATATATATATATATATATATATATATACATACATACATATATCTATTTTTGATCAGTGAGACGAGACGAATCGAATTGGTCAAGTCCGTTTGTCTGTCCAATCTTACTTCAAAACTGTGCAATTTTTCACTGAAAGTGACAGTAAACTCAATAAGAACTGAAAAAATTTAATATATCCTTTGAATACATTTTCGGAATTATTCAATCGGTAAAACTTAGAAAGAGTGTTATTCTACACGTAAAAAATTTATCTTTTGACCATAGAGATTCATTCAAAACCATTCATTAATACAATAATAATCGAAAAATTTGAGTCAAATACTCTTCAACACTCGGCTCTTTGCATTAACTATATAAAGAGCATAGCGATAACAAACAATTTTATTGGCAGCACACACATACACGCAGCTCTTTGTATCAACCATCATAATTTCCATGTTCTTTGATATTTTTCGGCGAATACCGAAGAGAAAACAAATAAAAATGTAGGTATTTTGCAGTTCATTTGAAGTACCCCTGATTTAAATTGAGTACTCTAATAAAATAAACAAAACAAATAAATTGTAATCGGTAGCTTGGATTTTTAAACTGTTGACTAAAAGAACTGACTTCATTAGATCTAGAATTAGTGTATGGGTGTTTTAAGCTTTTATGTCTAACTTTGTATAACAATGGAATCCACAGCATAGCCTATTTTGCTTTTGTTTTTAACAGTTAATAATACTGTTAAACTATGTGCTAACATTTTAACACTGCGGAATTTTCGTACAAAGCCGGATCACTTAGATTAACTAGTTTAATATACATATGTACATATTTGCAAATCGACAAAGAGACAACGAATTAGGACAAGGTTAGATGGAGATTTCTTTGCTGAAATGTTCATTGTCAAATGCAAGAATTAAATAGAAGGACAGACCCAGGCAGAAGGACAAAGCGTCGGTACAAAAAAGTATCTGTCAGTCAGGCAAAGCCGGCCATGTTTATTACTGGCCTTGTCTTGTCTCTTTGCAAGCGAAGAATGGGAATTCGAATCGTTGTCGCCGTCGTTGTTGCACGCACTTCCAAGAAAACAAATCGAAAAACTGCAAAGATAATTAACGGGCGGGTCTTCAGATGGCCTAAGGCAAAGACGACGTCGGCGGCGGCGGTGGTGGTGTGGCATGCGAGCAAACAGCAGCTGAAGGAAAGATCAACGCGGTTGCCAGAGCAAAAGAAAGAGAAAGAGAGATATAGATTTGAAGATATGAATAAGTAAGGCAAGAGCGCACAAGCACTGGGAATAATAAACTGCAACAACAACAGTGACTACAATGACAATAATGATATTCAAACTGGCACACAAGAGTAATGTACAGAAGTGAAGTAACACCGAATTATATATATAATGTTAGGAGATTTAAAATAGATAGATCATAGGTTGGAAAATATAAAAAGCTTAGGGTAGCAAGAACTTTGGTTAACGAGGTTGTTAAACGCTGTTATTTTTTTACTTCTCCCACACGTAAGACAAGTTCTTACGAAATTTTTCAAAAGTTTTGTAATCTTTCTTTTTTAGATATTTAAAAGTTTTTGAATTAGATACATTTTTTAAATACGTTTATTCGCAAATCCTTGCGAATCATCTAGATCTGGAATAGTATAAGCTTGGAATATCTAGAGTAGATCCATCCATTAACCGGCATATAGCTTCTGATTACACACTACACTCGAGAAAAATCATTTCGTAGATAGTCCTTTGGAAACCATGTTATCTAGTAAAAAATTTGTTGTTAGAGTTTTCCAACCATGTTTTTGAGCAACATGCACATTCGTCGAAGCGATGGAGACCTTGTTTTTGGTTCGCGCTTTCTTGTCTCTAGATTTTTGTAACAAGTTGAATCGTTGTACAGCTCTATCTAGTCTGGCTCTTTCTGTGTAAAATCATACATCGCTGTCTGACAGTGAGAAGTAAGTGTTTTTTTAACGCCTTCATTACTTGTTAAGTTGCTTATTATATTAATTTATTAGATACTAAGATGTTTAAAGTTTTAGGTATGTTTTGAGTTTCTTATATACATACCATGAATATGAAGCCACATTCAAAGTAATATTTTTTTTTTTAAATAAAAAGCAACTAAGTAACAAAGTAACAAAATTGAAGAGCAATTTTATAATTATTTAAAAAAACACTTGTTTCATGATTAGAAGATGATTAGGTATAGTTTTCAAGTTATAGGAATAAATTGAACATTACCGTTCTAGGGTTAATAAAAATTAAAGTTGCTAAATGTTTATGCACTACTGTTTTGTGGATTTTACTCTTGAGAGTAGAGCAGTGTATTCGGTACAGTGTGTATGCTCTCACTCTATGAGATCCTAATAAAGTTGACAGCCTGGCAAGCATAAGAAGAGTATAAAGATTCGGTTTTGAAGACTTCAAAGACTAACCAAAAAGGAAGCAGTTGAAGCAAGATGCATTAAAAAAAGAAGAAGAATAAGAAGAAATCAATTCGCGTCACAATTTGCTGCTTATAAGCGCTACCATTTTTCCTTCCTGCTCTTCGTACTTCTACTGTAGCTCTTCCGCTTCGTTTGAGTTGTCTTTCGTACTTTTTTTCGGCTTAGTTTGATTGAAGCCAGCGCCTGGCAGGCTGAGGTTTTCTTCATCAATGCTGATGGTTAGGATTGAAGGGATGTGAGCACGACTCTTGGGTATACATGTATATGTATTTATATGTACATACATATCTGTACGACACTGGCACTCTAAGCGATTGTCTATGTAAGTGTGTGTATTCGTTCTTACCCTAGTGTAGTGTAGTGTAGTCTAAGAGTGTGTGTAGTCGTCTTATTCTTGCGTATTTTTTCTTGCCCGCGCACCTCACTTCGCACCCCGCATTCAAAGAAGCACGTTGTTCCGCCTGACAGCGCTTGGCGGTCTGGCCTGCCTATTCAGCTTTTCTGTGGCAAGCAACAACTGCTGCATCTGCTGCTGCTGCTGCTTGCTTAATTTATACGACTCTCATTTGCTGCTCTTGTTGTTGTATATGGTCTGATTCAAAAATTTTTAAATTGCATCATATTGTTAAACCATGCTTAGGGTAAAATGGTATATTAAGTGAGTGCAAATGTATGGTTCAACCAAAAGGAGGCGTGCAGAGTGACGATATAAAATTAGTTCACACAATATGTTGGGAAGCAGGCATCACCATCTGCAAAATATGTAGAGACTTGACGCTGGCAACCATAATACGACTTGAGTATCCCGTTAGAATGATCATTTCACATGAAAAGTTGAGCCCCACTTGCACATATAAAGTCAGCCCAACATGCATTTTGGACTCTATAGTGGTTTTTTTTTCCTACATTAAAAGTAATCGAAATTCGATCCCAGTGATAAATACAAACCTTTAATCTTCATTGTGCACTTTCAATTTATTAATATTTGAAAAATTGCAAATGCAGTTTTCAAATTTTCACTTGTTAAAAACAGCACCAAATAAATAAGACGCGTTATGTCATCGTTACTTATAGTTACTGTAAAATAAACCAGCAACAATAATGGTGAAAAATCTACGCATTGGTGAGATATTGATAGGGGCCCTACGTGGGTAAAGGCCCAACCTGCACTCATCTCCCCTACATATAATATTGATTAGCAACAAAAGTAGATTCAATGTCAGTTCGAATGAGAGACAGTAAGAGCTAGAGCTTTAAAATTTGTTTTTTAGAGACTCCTGATCCAATCCAAAAGCACATAAAGTACATAAAGGGAAAGTATCAGCCCCCCACTATAAGGAGTGACATATTTCTCCTATTGACAGTTTTTGTATGATTAATTAATTCATAACTTAGATTACGAATTCTCAAATAAGAAAAATTATGAATTTCGTTTATCAGCTGCAACTCAGCAATTTCTCATTCGATCGAAACGAATTTAATCATATTTCTATCAATATATCGTTCATTTCTATCGGCCACTTGTATGCCAATCAAATATTCTATGTCATTCACACTGGTTTAAGTAAAATCATACATCGAAAAACACGTTTTAATTCGTTTTAAAATTGAAATTTGTAAACATGTATTGTAGTAAGAATGTAAACTATCGGGACTGACACATATATCTCATTCGCTTCAAAATTTCCAAATTTCATTCATAAAATTTAGTTTTGAGTGAAATTTTGAGGTAAAAAAGATTTTTGTAACAAATGTATTTAATTATTTCATTTGCTGCAATGTTTTCTACATATTTTAAGGATATATTTACATATTTTAAGGACAAAATAGAAATACCTTTCTATGTACGTATTTCTCTCTCTCTCTCTCTCTCTCTCTCTCTCTATCTGTCGAACGTATTGAGTAAAAAGTGGAATTATTTTCGAACTAAATATAGTATAACATTTTTTTCAACTCTGTACGTTTGAATCCAACCTTGTAGCTGTCATTATGTACGTTTGCTTCTGCTTTCCGTTTGCTTTCGGCGTTACTTTGACATGCGTTTGCTAGCTCGCCAGTTCGTTAGGTAAATGGGAAAATTTTTGACTTATTTTCGACGAAGACGAAGAATTTCCCGCTTTTCTATTAGAGCAATGAGCATAGAATGCACAAACTCAAGCTGTTACGTGTCTGTCTTCCTGTCTGGCCTGCCAGCCTATCCTTGCTGCAGCACGAGCGCGCAATGTTTTTTTTCAATATTGAGACAATGGAACGTGTTATCTTTTACATTTCAGTAGACACGCATTATAAATGATATATGAACAAATGTACTATAGAATACTACAAATATATAAGAATATATTAATGAGTATTTCCTTTACGCTTCCACTTTCTATTTTTAGATCCGATACAACATTGCAAGCGATTGTCTATAAGCTCGTGCCCGGTCTTTATGAGCGTGAGCTAATGCGTAAGCGTGCCTTTTACAAGGATTGTCCAGAGGAAGCAGCGCTAGCGACACCCGAGCAACGTGGTGACGATACAGAGCACCTGATATTTAGTCCTTCGGAATATATGTCACTTTCGCTGGAATACGCCGATGTTGAGTAAGTATTAAAAAACCAAGCTGTACTATATTTTAGCTACTAAAGGCAGGTTCCAGATATTTGAAAAAAATTAAAAAAAATTTCATTGAGTTTGCTGTCACTTTTAGTTGAAATTTGAAAATGTTTGACACTAGTTTCAATACAATACGATGAAAATGTCAGCTTTATACGACCGCCCAAAACTTGACAGATATCTGGCACCGTGTGAACATGCCTTAACAAACAAACAAACAAACACTTGATATTAGATTACTAACATTATCTTCAACTTTCAATTTAACTCTTTGCAGTGAATTAACCGGCGATACAAGTGGCGCGGATTATAGCGAACTGCTAAGGCCGCGTTATCTGCAATGTCCTGCCATGTATACTGTAGGCCATTTGAAAAAGTTTGTCTTTGGTAAATTCGAAATCAATAACGAACTTTTCGGCATTGACATCATGTACAAGGTCAAGACAATTGTATTGCTCGATCATTATACGCTCATGGATGTTGCATATATCTATACATGGAAGCGTGATGCTCCGATGCGTTTCTATTTTCGTGTAAAGGAAACGCTAAAGCCATTGCTTAAACCCCGTCGTTTAGTTACACTCAAAGCAACAGAAACGCCACCTGAGGCAGCGTTAGAGCCCACAAACACGAACTGTCCTGATATTAAAATTGAGAAAAATGAATGTGATGAGGAGGAGATGGAGTATTCAACTATTCCAAAATCGACGGAAATTAGCAACATGACTGATAATTCTACTACTGCACAGCAGCAAAGCACAGAATCGTTAAAATTGCTTATTGTAAATAAGCATCATAAAGAAAAACAGAGTAGTGTTGAACCTAAATCACCTTCAACTACTTCTGCTACAAGTAAGTCGTCAAAAGAGAAGCATACGACACGCGTATCCCAAGCGCCTGCAACACCCACAACTCCTACAACGCCAAAAGATGAGCGAAGAGTTGAGAATATTAAACTGAAAATTGACCTGTCAAAGCAGAATAGTGTCACAATTATTAATATGTCCGATCCGGAGCGTAGAGAAATCGTTAAACCTATCAAACCGGAAAGGGAATCCAAATCAAAAAAGAAGGAAAAAGATAACAGTCCAAAGTCTTCGCCGAACAGCAGTGAACGTAAACCGAAAACATCCAGTCCACTGACCGTACCACCGTTGACGATTAAAACCGATCGCATAATGAGTCCCGGTTTGGTTATGGTGTCAACATCAAAAGTCATCAATTCTGTTAGTAAAACCGCTGCACCAGCCGTGGAGTGCGAAGATCCAAAATCGGAATTTTTGAAATCATTTGCACTAACACCGATATCAAGTTTGTCACCTGAGAAGCTTAAACCAACAACAACATCGAAAGCAGCGGTAGCAAACCATACAGTAGTGAATGCTTTCGATAAGTTGTTAATGAAACCACCAATAGCATGTGCACCCAAATCCGCGGCCAGTTCAAAACGCAAGAGCAAAGAACCAATGAAGGCAGTGGCCAAGAAACCAAAGATGTCACCACCGCTGCCCACAGAAGATTTCAAAATAAAATTGCCGCCACCTAGCAATGGCAACGCAACATCATCGTCGTCTGCACAGCAGCAGCAGGATAAGCCACTCATGCCTCCACCTTCAAAACCGGCGCCTGTAGCTGCTGTATCACGTAAAGCTCAAAAGTTTCCGGCTATTCCACCGCCCTCGCCTATGCATCAGGGTATACAGATGGCAGCACCCGGTAATCGTACGCCCATTGCTAAGCGTTATCAGCCAATATTGCCAAAGGGTGCGCGACCCAATCCATTCGCAAACATTCCCAGTGATGTTGGAAAAGTGAACAAAAATAGCGTTAACGAGCTGAAAGCTTCGCTAGATCATGAGCCAACAAATGGACGCGTATACGGGCCGCCCAAAAGCGACCCACAAGCCAAGATGGGTCCACCGCCAGCATTGCCTGGTCTCGGTGCTGTTCAAAAGACGACAGCCAGTGGCAATGGACGCGTACCAAATGGTGTAAATGGTAACAAGACTAACACAGTCAGCAACAACAATAACAGCAACAGCGGCAACAAAGGCGGCAACAACTACCTTAATCTCGCACTATACAATTCCAGCAAATCGAAGGGCAAAGAGGCACCGCCTGGTTGTCGGACACCCATGTATACGCCTAATTCGCCTATCTACTCGCCCAGCTCGCCGCAATATGTGCCCAACTATAATATACCCACCATGCCCACATACAAGTATACGCCAAAGCCCACAAGCAGCAATAATTATCTGCAGAATGTACTCGGTGGCAATAATTCGCTGTCCAATCTATTTCCTGCACCACCAACGAAGAAAGATAACAGCACGACCACGTCGCAAAAGCACACCGACAACGCTTCCAAACGTGCCTATCCATTTACACGCAGTCCAAGTCCCATCGAAGATGGACACGAAAAGCAACAGGTCAAAGTGAAATCGCTGCTCAACTCTTGCAACATAAACATTCCCGCTTCACTATCCATAACGCTAACACGTGAGGATAAAGAGTCGTCCTCGAATAGCGCTACACATCCAAAGCACAAAAGCCCGGTGAATAACTACATTGAGATTGTCAAACTGCCCGATCAGACTGCTGATAAAACAATGTCGCTGGACAACAATGGCAGACGTCTTTCGCCACCTGCAACTGTGAAGGCGCCCAATATGTCGCTGCCACTAGCGCCGCCATCCAATCAGAACACAAGCATGAAAACCATTCCATCACCGCAGCATCTCATACCACGAATGCCAGCACCACCGCCGCAGGCACATACGCCTATGACGACGACGACGACAACGAATCCAATGCAAGCAACGTCCAACAATAGCTATAAAGCTCACGAACAAAAGTCCATTACGCCACCAAAGATCTCGCCACCAATGCCTTTGCCCGCCAATTTGAGCAAACCTGGGCCCAAGCAGATACTTACGCCCACCCAGATGGACAAAAAATCGACACCCAGTCCGGAGAAGCGCACAGCGGCGCAAATGTCTCAAAATGCTGGTAACATTTCGCCATCCGCCAGTGAGAATAAATCGCCAAAATCTGGTAATGCAACGGATAACGCTGGCGGACAGGCGTCTAAAAAGTTCCGTCCGATATTACCACGCCAAAATTGCGCTGGTAACATTGAAACTCCTGCTCCGAAAGCATCCAATGCTGCAGGCAATATCATTGGCACTTATTCCTCGCCCAGTGGTGTAGCAGTGAAGGTACATGCCAACGTTGCCGGCAATGCCAGCGGCAACAAGAAAGTTCCACCCACCAAGAAGTCACCAAACAATATGCAGCCACCACCACCGCAACAACAACAGCAGCAGCAGAAACGCGTGAATAATTCCATGGCTTCGTCGGGAAGTCATAATGGCAAGAGTTCAGCATTAGCGGTTCCGCAGATTTCACCGCCTGTGCGTAAAGCTGCATTACCAAAGGTGTCATCATCGAGCGCTGCAGTTGGCAACAACACAAAAGCTGCTAAAAACTCTTCGCCTGCGTCGCTTCTCACGCCCAACGCCAGCGCCGCAGCTGCAGCACTCAACAAACTGATGCCACATTCAGCGCTTTCGGCAGCAGCTGCTGCGGCTGCTGCAGGCATGCCGACACTGCCACATCCCATGCAACAAGCCATGGTTGCCGCTGGACTCTCAAACCTTAATACGCCGCTAGGCATTGCCTCAAGCGCACAGGGCAATGCCCAAGCTGAGCTCAACAAGTTCCTCAAGGACAATCTGCTGCGCGCACAAGTTGCTCAGGCGGCACAAGCTGCGCAGGCGGCTAATCAGTCCAATCTGTTTTACATGGGCATGACTCCGGCCATGTACAATTACCAGCAAGCTTACATTATGGACCAGTTAACGCGCATGCAGCGTGCCGGTACCGATGCATTCACTGAGTACATGCAAAAACTGAAGGCGGGCGGAGAAGCGTCTGGCAAGCCAGCCGTCGATAATGAACAGACGCCAGCTCTACCCACACATCCAACGTCAAGCTCCATCGCTGCCACTGCTGCCGCTACCGCCTCCGCCAGTCCCAAAACATCACCACCAGCAGCATCAGCTGCAGTGAAGAGCAAAGCGAAATAACTGCGTACAATAATCCAACTAATGGAATCGAATCTAATTCCACTTCCAATTTTTGTATACCAACCGCCACCACCTCGAACATCATCCATGCCGCTCAGCCCCCACCCCTCGTTTGCAATGTCACGTGTACGACACGCTGGCGCAGCGCGGCGCAAGCGGCAACAGGAAAAGTAGACTTAGCATCAATCATCAAAGAAATCGTTGTTTGAGTTTGTTTTTATTATTATTTTTTATTAGATCTTGTTTTTGAAGCTATGTTAAGTGAGAAACGTTTCTCTATACTGTAAAAAATTACGATTATATTAAGTGTATTCTTTAGTTGAAATTAATTTAAGCAGATTCCAAATGAACTTTATCTTATAAATACATAAATACATACATATGTAAATATCTACATACCACGTACATATAATATATTAAAGAAATAAATACCATTGAATGCGAAAAAAGATTCCATTTTATATATTTGAATAAATACGATATTTATAAAATCGAAACTTATAAGTATTTTTCTTGTTTCACACATAGTATGAATAGTATCTGTATACATAAGAATCCTTGTCCTGACTGACTGATTCATTCATCATCAACGCACAACCAAAACTGCTGATGCTAAGTTGATTTTAGTATTTAAGAAAAATGCGTATGCAGGCAAGGTTTTGGAAAATTCGACCTCTAGGAGGGAAAAAGCGAAATATTTTTTGTTTACTCGATCGTCTCCAAACTCTGTTTGACACTAGAGATGCGCACGGGACGGGAATTTTGCGGAACCCGACAATTTCTTATGAATCGGGAAAATTTTTAAAATTTGCAGGATTTCTCAACTATTCCGCCGGTCCCGAAATTTCGCTCAGGACTCTAAAATATAATATTATTTTAATATGTACTACTTTAATGAAATAAGTGCATACGAGTACACAATAGCAAATAGTATTTCTGTGCGTAAACACAGGCAAAACAGCACTTTTGCATATAGGTATTTTCATTTTTTTTTTTTTGCAAAATAGAGGGGTCAGCGCTCGAAGTGTTACCAACGTCACGCTGATGTAGCAATGTATGATGTAGCAAAACGGCTAATGACAGTATGCTCTTGTTTTATCAAGCGTCCGTCTGTTATACTATTATACAAGCCTACAAGTATATCGTTTTACGACGCAGTTAAAAAAAAGTTATCGAAATGGATTTCAAACGCAACAGACTTATTACTTTGTATTTGGCTGGAAAATCGCAAGCAGCCATTGTTAATGCACTATGTCATTTACATGTGAACAAAATGTTTGTGTATCGGACCATTAAACGTTACAATGATATTGATAGTAAATGCCAAGGAGGTGGACATCCAAAAACTGCAACATCGGCAGAAATGATTAGAGAGTTGAAGGCCAGTATTCAAAGCGCAGTTCAAATGGCGAAATAACTCAATATGTATGCTCGTAGCATGGGGCACATATTAAAAAATGGACTACGAGTGAAGCCCTACAAAATACAATTAGTGCAAAACTTAACACCTGCAAAAATGGCAGTTCACCTAGCGAGAGCAAAGGTTTTAAAACACTTAACACACTTAAACACACGTTAGTGGTGGGCTTCAAAATGTCCATGGTTAAAGTGCAAATCAAAGACAATTTAGACCAGCGAATTGCTCTGCGAAAGCAAGCGCCTGTATCATTGATTGTTTCCTCCGTGGTAACAGCTACAGGGCGTTCACCACTCGTTTTCATTGAACAGGACGTAAAGCTAAATCTACCGTGAAAAGAGTTTAAACGCTGCTTTGTTATCTTGGGCACGTAAACAATTCGTCAGAAACCATTCAATGGTCTAACAAGACTCGGTACCATGCCATTAAGCCAGAGAAACTCAACGTTTTTTTTTTACAAGATAACGTTCCCATCTTCAATTCTTCACAACGATGGCCATCATATTCCCCAGGCTTAAACCCAATGGATTTTGCCATATAGGTAATTTATGGATACCAAAGTCTCAACTGAAAAATATGATTCGTGCAGCGTGTGAAGCGTTCCTGGACAAACTCGATGCTATTATCCGCGCTAAAGGTGGCTATCGAAGAACAACATATTTTTCTTAAAATTTGAAATGTTTTTAGGGTATCCTGAAGTTTTTAAATAAAAAAAAAAATAAACATTGACAAAATTACAGCATTTTTAATTGGTAACATTTCGAGCATCGACTCCCGTATAGTATATTTGCATTTTTTTTTACATGATAACGTCTATAAAAACGATGAACGCCGCCAAATAGGAAAGAGCCATGCTCCTCACGTTCCGCTTGAAGGCGTCTTGTGTGTTAAGCATTGGCTTGTGAAAGCTATAGTTATGTGTGTGTTTGCGTATTAGTGTTATCTAGCGCGCGGTGGGGTGCGGCTATACGTCATTACGATCTTGTTATTGTTGTAATTGTGGCTGCTGCTGCAGTAGCTGTTGTTGTTATTTGTTATTGTTTTACCACTCTTTTTTTGTAGATTTGTGTTGTTGTTACATTTTATATAAGCGTAAATATATTAGATTGCTTATTTAATAGACACTCAAAAATACTTGCTGCGCACACAAACACGTATACGAACCGAACATGAAGAGCGTGAGAGCGAGAGATTGTTCGAGTAATAGCTCACTTATGTAAATGAAAGCGTGAGGGGGCTAGATACAGCGATTAAATATGCACGAGTTATATTTATTTGTAGTTGTATTTAAGTGAAATGTTTAAAAATTAAATTTTTTTTCTGTTTGATGCCGGCAACGCCAAACTTTATAGAAACGCGTTTTATCTCTTTCTCTCGCAGCATACATTTATAATAGTAGGGACAGGAAGAAGGAGTGGGAGGGAAAGGAGAGGCAAGGGGACGGGCAGAACGACGTCTGCCAGGGTACAGCTAGGCAGACATCGACAGGCACGAAGTCAATTCAAACAAACGAAATAAAAGAATCAATACGAAGCACGAAGGCAGCAGCTTATTTGAACCTAGTCTATTGTAATCAGTTTTCATCAATGTTTTCTTATGACGTTATCACGTAAAATTATCGTTCGTAAACCGACTTTACAGACAACCATTTTTCAACGATCTTGAATTTAGGATACACTTAAAAGCGATAATGGCGACTACAGAGAGAAAAAAAGAGTGAAACTGAAAGTAAAGTAATTTAAAAAGACATAAGTATAAAACTTAAACCACCCACATCATAGTTTGGGATCTGGAAAAACTTTAATCTCGTGAAATTCAATGACAAGCTTGTTTATAATACAATATAGTTTATAATAATATTTAATTATAATTGTATTCGGATTACAATGAGGGTATTCAGAAGGTCGTGCAACATTACATCTGTGCAGAAATGTAAGAAAAATGTTGCACAACCAGCAACAATTTCCACTCAAACAAATTTTTTGGTAGTTACCCAGACCCTTGACCAATAATTTCTATGCATTTGTGCAAGAACCAGTGCTGCAAGGTGTAGCGTATATTTAACAATAGATAGCGCGAATTTTGGTGTATTTTGTGCATTTGCTATTTTTTTGGTAACAACAACTTCTTGCATTTGTAAATTTGAAAATCAAAATGAAAAAATCGCACTGCACAACCCACAATTAATTATATATCTTGAGTAGTTCAATAATTTGTTCTTAATTCTCTCCCTCGTGGCATTTTCCACACAAAAAAAAAAACAAACAACTGAATGTGCAAAGTTGCATCAGTGCAGTTTTGCATTCTTTTATTTATGTACGACCTTGTGAATACCATCAATAGTTAAAATACACGGTATGATCGAAAAATATCCGAACTTTTTAGTTATAAAACAAGCATGGTATTATGTTTTAAATCTAATATTTATTAAAAATACGATCCACTTAACTTAATACGTTTGGAACGCTCAACCAATTTATTCATAACCTTTTTAAACTCGCTTTTTGGGATGTTCTTTAGAGCCTGTGTCACGGCTGCTTGTATGGCTGGAATGCCACCGTAAAAAGCGCCTTTCATTGCAGTTTTAATTTTGGGAAAAGAAAATAATCGCACCGTGATAGATCATGCGAATACGGAGGGTGATCGATGAGACAAATCTGTTTTTTCATCAAAATTCATTCACTATACGAGTGATTTTTTGATCATCATTTAACTGATGTGGAACAAAACGTGCACACACCTTCCTTTTACCCAAATCTTCAGTTAATATTTTGTAGATTGTACAATAAGAATTTAATTCTTCTGCCAGCATTCTCACAGTGAAATTTGCATCGATAGCGATTATTTCACTTACTTTTTCCACTAACTCAGCACAATTAGACACTTTGGGTTGTCCAGGTCTTCGATCATCATTTTAAATAAAAATAAATAAATTGAAACAAAAAAAAATTATTACATTATTTAATAGGAATAACTTTATATGAACAATATTAAAATACTTTGCGAGTTATAATTGCTTTTATCATTAATGTAGAATTTCCTAATTCACAACTATAATGTGACAGATCAGCAGTTGCACCGCGACATGCAACATACAAATATAATATACCTAGTTAGAAAGACATTTTTTCCCCGCGCCCATCTCTAATCAACACAGCAAATAATTAAACCCGTATTTCGCCAATTTTAGAAAATGAAATCCCAAGGGACGAATCGACGGTAAAAGATTGTGTGAGCAATTTTTATACCATTCACACACACGGAGGTGTCACAGAAATTTCTAGACAATATTCCGTCTGGTGATTTGAATTTCGCAGAAAAATTTCGTAGGTGTCACAGAAATCTTCGAGATTTTATAGAAAACAGTTTTTAGTGTACTGACGAGTTCTGTGCTACGCAGAGATCTTGTGTTGGCAACGCTGATTTTATAAAATACATATATGTAGATGTATCTGTCATTCGTTGTTTTTGCGTAAACCTACCTGGTCTGTTTTCAGCACACACACACACACACATAAATAAATACTTATTTTTTATAAATTTAAATTACAAAAATTACAGTTACAAAGAAAATACATCAAACTAGCACACAAACAAAGTTTTACCTTATGATTTGATGAGTTTATACCTGGTTTCCCAAGTAGAACGCCGGATTTGTTTTTTAAATAAAACACTGTTGTTTTTTGAAAATTTATGAAACTTTTATTGAAACAAAAATTAAACATCATGAGGTTATGTATGGAATAACACATCGGGTAAATAAAAATGCCGATTTTGAAGACAAAATCATCTTTAGTGACGAGGTATTTCATTGATGCAGCGTGTAATTTTCTTTTTTCAATGCTTGACGTGTCATGGGCATATTCACATAAACCCCAAAGAAAAAAGTCCAGATGCGTCACAAGATCAGGCGGCCTATTCTAGTCATCAAAAAAAAAAAAAAAAAAAAAAAAAAACTGATGCAGTAATTGAACTGTTTCTCGTGCTGTATGGCATGTGGCACCGTCTTGTTGAAACCACATGTCCTCCACATCAATATCTTCAAGCTTCGGCAAAACAAAAAAAACGGTTTAACATTTCACGATAATGAACACCATTCACGGTTTGTGTTTGACCTGTTTTGACCATTTTCGAAGAAAAATGGACGATGATGCCTCCAGCCCAAAATCCACACCAACAGTGACACGCTGAGGATGCATTTGTTTCTCATAAAACGCTCGTGGATTTTCTGAGCCCCAAATGCGATAATTTTGCCTGTTAACGAAGCCATCGAGATGAAAATGATGAAAATGAGCCTCGTCACTAAAGATGATTTTGTCTTCAAAATCGTCATTTTCTTGTTGTTGTTTTTTAACAATGCCCGATGTGTTCTTCCATACATAACCTCATGATGTCTACTTTATGTTTCAATAAAAGTTTCATAAATTTAAATAAATTATAAATTTTCAGTGTTTTATTTAAAAATCAAATCCGGCGCTCTACTTGGGACACCCGGTATATTCAATTGACAATTTCACCTAGCAAAAGGCTGGCGATTTCAAACGGTCTAAAAGAGATTTCTGTGACACCTCCGATAGTGTGAAATGGTATTAATAGTTTGTCTGAAAGTTTGTAATGTTTTGAGGTAGCAACCTTTTATGCATTGGTATGAAAATCTTCATTTCGTACAAATTTTGTTTTTCGCTCTTGAACAATCTTCAAACACGATGTATGGGGTACATCCCATATAAAACTACAGACCACTTTATTTTGTCTTTTATGTGGACAAATTTGAATTTTTGAGCTATGAATTGATTAAAATTTTCAATTAAATATATAAACAACAGATTTATTGGATTGGGCGTGGCACACCTACTTGTTGAGAATAAGATTAGTAAGTTTGGTATCCTTTCAAAAATATTGGAAATCTATTTTCTTAGTTGAATGTTAGATGCATTGTGCATCCATAGTATCATTCAAGGACATAAATTAGATCTGCTTTGAGGATGTTGAAGATGTCTATATACCGTTCCTGTCAAGCGTGAAAAAATATGGTCTTATGATCCATTGAAACATTTTAGTTTTTTATTATTTAACGCATTCTCTACTCATAGTCATAGTCATTATCCAAAATCCAATTTTCCACGTGGAAAATGAGTAAACGTATAAATATGTAAAAAAAATATGAAAATATGTAAAATAATAATATTCAAAAAGCCTAGCGCCACAAATTATCTGACTACGGCCATAGTCGCCGTATCGCCTTTATAGCTTCAAATCAGATAAAAGATAAACGAAGCGAAAAGAAGTACGTGTGTCCGGTGTACTTACAATCAATTTTTAACAAACTGTGGAATTAAATAGCGTCTCAACATACACGTATTGTGCATAGAGATGGCATATTTAACTTTAATATGTACCCTTATACAGGTTTACAACACTTTTCGTCGTAAAGCACTTAATAGCCAAGTCATATTACAGTTTCACCTCGAAATGAAAGATAATAAGCTGTAAATTGGTATAAACCTTTGTTTTGGCGTTCTATATGTTGTCCCAAAAGTCTCATATAATATCGTATTCGCGTCTTAAGATATTCATGGTTGAGCGCTCTTTACGCTCTATCTCAAAAACGGTTAATCGTATGAAAAAAAAGTTGAAACAAAAGTTGTAGAAAATTTTATACTCTACAACTTTTATAATAGGTGCAAATCTCATTTAAGGTATAGAAAGCGAGATATTCGCGACCTTTGACCTTGAATATCTTAAGACGCGAACACGATATTATATGAGACTTTTGAGACAACATATAGAACGCCAAATCAAAGGTTTATACCAATTTACATTCAGAGGTTGACCCCTATTTTTGGCTAAGATGACTGGGCTATAAGGATTTAAAGAAATGTAAACACATAACATTTATCCAGAACAGAGATATATGACCTCCGGTCACCATAAAAACTTATTAGTTGCGCAATCGAATGATGTGACATGGCCTTGAGTACTACCCATCTCGGTCAACGCCACACATAGAAACTAAAAACAGTAAAATGAGGATAAAAGCGGAAACCATGAATTGGCTTCTTGTTTTCCAAATTCCCTGTAAATAAAGTATTTCTCTATACCTATTTCTCTATATCTATATCGTAGTATAAAGCCTATATGGTTATACGGATTCCAACTGTTGAAAACGCAAGCAAAAGTAACATTTCAAAAATTCAACGTGCTCAAACTAAAATGCTAAGATCAATTACCGACGCTCCATGGAATATTTGTATTGAAATTCAAAATAGAACCAATAAATAATTACGAGGACTGCTATTTATATTTCGGGAACTGGCTACACTAATGTTAAAAGCTAAAATCTGGCAACACCATAATAAAGTTTGACATTTCTTAGCATAAACGTACTCACAAAGTTTTGATGTACAATTGCTATTTGTTTTGTTTACAGTGAGTTAAGAAAAGCAATTTGGCCAAAAAATGGAAATTTCAAGAGAAGGTTTTCGTTGGATTATTTTTCACAACTTTCGACGTGGATTATCTCAACAAGAA
Organism: Leucophenga montana; assembly: GCA_035044765.1. Lineage (NCBI taxonomy): Eukaryota > Metazoa > Arthropoda > Insecta > Diptera > Drosophilidae > Leucophenga > Leucophenga montana. The sequence goes on from JAWNNQ010000556.1 coordinate 32,449, forward strand.
TGAGTCAATGAACTCAGTTCTTTGTTTGGCGATAGAGCACCATCAAAACCACAGTATATCGCTGGTATAGTGAATAGTGGTGCTTCAAAAGACATGTATAAAATCGTGACAGGTGACGAATCATGGATATATGCATATTAGCCGGAAACAAAACAGCAATCGATCGTGTGGGTATTCCAAGACGAGCCAAATTCAACAAAAGTTGTTCGCGGAAGAAGCACAGCGAAGCCTGTTTTTTCGTCCGAATGGGTCATGTGGCCACTGTTCCACTTGAGCAACATAGGACGGTCAATTTTGAGTAGTACACGACCATTTGTTTGTCGGAAGTCTTCGGAGAAATTCGTAAAACCAACCGCCAAAGACGAATCATTCTCCATCATGACAAAGCGAGCTCTCACACATCTCGTCAAACAAGTGCATTTTTGAGCAGTCAAAACTTCGAATTAATGACTCATCCTCCGTACAGTCCCGATTTGGCACCCAATGTCTTCTTTTTGTTCCCGAGTATCAAAGGTAAACTACGTGGTCAACGATTTACGAGCGCCGAAGAAGCAGTTGAAGCGTTCAAAAGCCATGTTTTGGAGGTGTCTCAAGAGGAATGGAAAAACTGCTATGACAAATGGTTTGAACGAATGCAAAACTGTATTGATCATCAAGGGAAATATTTTGATAAACAATAAAGCCATTTTCATTTAAAAATGTTTGTTATTATTTGCTATTCTTGAAATATAAATAGTACCCCTCGTAATTTCTAAAAAAAGAAAAGAATGAACGGTAGCGGTAACGGTTCGGTGGAAATAAAGCTTAAATGTCCTTCACATCAAATTTATATTTTTTTTTTGTAAAACATAAAAGTTTTTCATACAAAACCATACCTCTAAGAGTGGGCGGTATGCAAATATTATTAGGTATATATTAAGTAAATAAGAAACTACTAAATCGAATTTTAAATTGATTTTGACATTAATAGAACAGTTTTACATACAAAAACCTACTCTAGAAACTTCCATATCCAGAGTTTCCGATAGATATCTACAAAATTAATTTGTATTTTTCTCTTCTCACAATTTGATTTTCTACTTATTTCAAGTCAAAAAGAACTTTATTGAAATTCGGAGACTTTTGTACAGATTTGTTCTTAGAATTAAATTTTTATACTCATTTCAAGAATTTTATACTTATTCTACTTTGTACCTGATTCAAGAAAATTTAGTATGAATCGTACTAAAAAAATGTTAAGTACGTTTTCGGATAAAAACAAGAATTACAAACCTATTTTTAGAATGGCTTCTTTTTCTTTGTTCTATTAAACGGTCATGTCTAGATCTACTCGTCACTCCGCGCTGTTCAAGAATATATTTATATACGTACTTTATGGAGTCTATGATGCTTTCGTTAATGAATTAAAAACTTTCTGACAAACTGTGAATAATACTTCACTCTATGAATAGTATAAAAACCAATACATCTTTATATACAATATACATCTTTATATTCTATCGTATATTAATATAAAATTTCAATTTTAGTTTTATGAATAATTTTCGAAACTTTGACTAGATAAAAGAATTTCAATACATACAATAAAATAATTGGAACCGGTTTTTGAATAACAGTAATACCACATATCACAGATAGACCCGGCCTTATCCTGATCAGTTTCAAAAATGTGTCTCTATATAAAGTGTCCAACCGATCTATCATACATTGAGGGACTAGTTTGCGATGTTACAGAGAGAGAGAGAGACGGCATCGCTGGAACGACTTGCTTCGTCCAGCTGATGAAGGATTTGTGCAGTTAATGGCATCTCCAATGGAAAGATTAAAACGACTGTAAAATTTGTTTGGCTTTGAAGTAAGATTCAAAGAACATTTGCATAAAACTTGCCTAACTTCTGCAATAAATTTTATATTCTGAATATGCCCTAATTGATTTTAAGCCATACTTCTGGAGTTAAGAATATTGTAAAAGTGAAAATGAAATTTCGTGGGTTGAGTAATCAAAAACGATACTTAACTTTACAAAATTGATGGTCTGATACGCGGATTGTTTTAAAGAAATATATTATGCAGGTCGACTCTTTTCTTCCTCCGATTCTTCGTAATAGTACGCAATAGTACATAGTATGTAATAGTACATATATCTAAAAAGTCTATGCGTACGGAATGAAATTAGAAACTCTCTAAAGTTAAAGTCGACACATACTAAAGACGACTTGTCTATTGTTTACTATTGTAGTAATGTAGAAAACGTAGTATTGTAATAATAGAGACTGATGTAATGTAAAAGGCGTATAGTATAAAATCTGCATATGTAAAAGATGCGGCTGTTTGTCTGACTGTCTGTTCAAAATTCCTCAATATTTGAGATATCGGTTTGAAAGTTAGTATAGAGACTTTTATAACCAGCGGTTCAAATTCCGCTCATTCATAATTTTCTTTAATTAATTACTTATTATTTCTAATTATTTCATACCCAACAAATTCTAATTATTTTATACCCAAGTGTATACCATCTACAACTGTAACAAATGCTCAAATCATGCTACGCAACTTTAAAAACAATCTGGTTTGCAATACAATAATTATACCAAATCAACAGATCATGTATACAGCATAGGCAATTGATGGAAGGTTCGGGTGGTAGTTCCAAGCTTCCAAATGAAGGAGACCAAAATTAAACAAGAATAATGCTGGTTGCACTTGTAACGATACTTGCGTTATATTATAAGGAAACTTATAAGATACTTCCATTTTGTTATATTTTAGCTATAACTAAGTAATAAGGAACAACCCAATCATCTTGCTTTATTAACATGAAGGTTTGAGACTATGTTTGACAATGAGAAATTATAAATGATATTTACAATCGTAACAAAATTATAAGACATAAATACGACTAACTAACAATGTAGATTTTCAATGTTCTACGTTCTGAAATTAGTTTAATTAAACAAAATTAATAGCCAATGAATCCACCTCGAGGCTTTTCGACTTCAAACATTCTCAGAATTTATGAGGTGAACTAGAAAAGACGGTTCTAAAGTGTTCCATTCATTAAAAATATTAATTTTTGAAAGCCGCAATCTTATCAAACCTTTTGTTTTTAGCATATCCAATACGTCCCAATTATTTCCAATAGGATTTAAGCTCGGCGTGCAGAACGGCCAGTCCATAACTTAAACTGAGCTGGTCTCTAAAGATTCATAATGACGAAATTCATATAAAGCATCGAGATTAAACTTTTCGCGTCCAAAAAAATTACATTTTTGATCACATATAAGTTTAGGACAGTACAAATAAGTGAATTGAAATGTTTATAACGCGAGTCCAAGTTGTTTCTACGTCTGTATTATCAGTACTGGTTTTTTAAAGTGATTCCAGCCGTTGGGCCTTGTTTATTGCATTTCAGACAATGAGTTATAAGCTGTTCAGATTGCACTCAACAGTTTTGGTAACACATTTTAGCTGCAGCAAGCTCCGAGCTGGGAACAGGTAGCAAACGAATCGCTATTCGCGTGCAAAGAGAGTCAGGTTCTTCCAGAGTTAATTTTTTGTTTGACAAAATGTTCCGGATTTTTAAAAAGAAAAAAACTCGCGGTTTGAATTCACTCGACATTGAGAAATTGAGAATATGAGTAACAAAGTGTCAGTTGCAAGTTTAATCAATACACAAAATGCTTCTGAATGTAAAAACGGATCATTTTAACGAAAGCGATTCCAAACAATTTATTCGGAATTGAATTTAGAACAGGGGTAAATATTTATTATAATTGTAATATGAGCGGAAAGGACCGTAAAAGAAAACATGCGCTCCAATTTGATGTAACTGTAGTTTTCTAGGCTAGTTTTTCATACATTACCTTTTGCACTTTCATTCTATGATTATCTTTTTTTTCAAATGATAGCAGCATAAATTTAGCAAATAATAGAGCGAATCATGGAGCAAAGTTCTCTGACTAGACAAGACTTAGAGAAACTAAACTTACAATATAGACTCTCTAGGTTCCACACTGATACCAGTGTAACTTCTAATTTTATAATTCGTAACCGTTTTACCGCAGTAGTAAAAAACGAATTCTGTTAGCATTTCATCTTAACGTTTTTTATAATCTTACAGTATGCCATGAGGCATATCGAGTGCCAACTACGAAAAAAAGCATGGCATATACAGGATATAATATAGTCGAGCACCTTGATAAAAGATCTCACTTGTTTAGTATGTCTTCAAATTTTTCTAAGCAACTTACATATATGCTTAGGTATAAGATTTAGGCGTTTTAGATGTAGTCTTTCAAATAACTTAAACATTTTTTAATAATAGCAGCGAAAATTAAGCGATCCTGTGCTTTTGTCTGTAAGCATCGAAGTCAATTCTGTTCAAAACATTTATTTGCTTTAACTTAAATAAATGGGAGAATGGTGACAGCTTAAGTCAGATTTATATGGTACACTTACATAGTTTTTTTGTGATTTTACTTAGCAAGAATAGTTAATAAGGTGACTAATAAAAATTTGTACAATTAAGTCACCTCTTCTTATAAAAGTTCAATAATTGTAGCTTTGGATTGGGTGCATGTATTTTTAAAGTATCTAATTGAAGTACATATTTGGTGGACTTTAAATTACGCGGTTTTTTTCTTCTTCTCTTGTTAAGTTAGTAAAAATATGCAATAATATTTTGATTATATTGTACATATTATAGTTTCTTGAAACGATAAAAATGCAATGCAAATCTATATAGTATAAATAGGTAAGTGCATCATCATTCACACCCTTTTTAACCCTCTTAAACCGAACATATTCGCATGATTTTTTTTTTTTTTTTTGGAAATTATGTGGACGAATGTAAATTTGTTCTTAAGTATTGCGTCAAGGTAGGTATAAAACAGGTAACGCCCTTGTCACAAAGACTCTCTCACAAAGCTCTATCTCTCAGCTCACTCAATTTGCTATAGATGCTACCTATTTTGTTTCTTTGAGTTGGAAGAATAGTGAAAAAAAATATTGTTTTATCTCTGTAGTGCTGTAAAGGGCGACTCATATTGTAGAGCATGTCGTTCGAGCAGCGCGACATTAGGCTCGAAACTGTTGTGGGCGCACTTGCAAACATGTTGGCGAGCATCAGTTGAGTGTGTTTTTGATAGTATTTTAGTTGGTAAAATTTTAAAAGATGAGGAATCAAATAAAAATTTAAAACTAAATTGATACACTAACAAAACTCTTTTACATATGTGCAATTATTAATTGGATAACTGCGGATTATTTATTGAAAATAAATTGCTCACATCTTGCCGCTATCTTTCTGAGCGGCCCTTAGAGCAGGGCTGCCTAAAAGAAGAATCATTTCTGAGTAATAATTTGTACAGTGTGCCAAAATACAGCAAAGTAACTAATTCAAATTTTTGTTTCTCTTTAGCACCAAGGAAACCGACACCGGCATGTGATCGTTCGTATGGTACTATGTGTGTGAAAACATGAAGATTTTTTTCCCCATGGGGCTATGGCAGGATGTATCTAACACATAAGCTGAAGGTGGCGCTTGTATCTGTCAAGCGTAGAATTTTTCTCTGATCATCTTAAAATTTTAACTTACAGCACGAGTTTTACATACATATATGCATATGAATGAAGCCATTCGAATGCTAAGGTTGCGCTCGAGCGCTACAAATGCAACTCATCATCAACAACATCTATATATGAGCGCTATACAACTACAGATACATAGGTATGCATATGCTGCATGTATGTAAATAAGTAGGCAGATATATATATACGAGTATGTATCTATGTGTCGCTATCACGCTACTGTTCATATGTACAATATACATACATACGTATGTACATAACAAATAAGAACAAACTCACAAAATATACAAACTGTAAACCAGTCAGCCGTGGAGTTTATATAGGCTGCTGACAGCCGCCTCCGCCTTAGTTTAGTTGAGTCAACGTTTGGATATATTTGTACATATGTATCTATATATCTGTATGTGTAGTATATATACAATATCAACGTACACGCGTCCCGAGGGTGGTTTAGACAAACCTAATTGAAGGAACAAATGAACGCACGATACCACAGACTTTATGAAAAAAAAAAAAAAAGAAGTACAAAAAAAACTCAAACTCAAATAACGAAATGAAAAACGAAGCCAAAGCGGAAGAAGCAGCAGCAGCAACAGCAGATACAAACTACAAGGAAACCAACGACGACGAGACGACAAAACGGAAAATGCCAGCTGCGGCGTCAACGTCAAAACCAACGTCGACGGCAACGAATAGCAAACAAAAACCTCATCATTATCGTCATCATCACCATCATCATCATCATCATCATCATAGTAGTCGTCGTTGTTGTATCTCAAAGTAAAAACGAGCACAGCACACAAAGCAAAGTGGTGCTCTTGTGCTCATTGAACGAATGAAGCCAGTGAGAATTTAAATTGTTATAGCAAAGCAAAGCCAGAGTTTAGCTTGCTATCGAACGCACACAGCCGCAAACACAAACGCTTGCTTATATACGATACCTAAATGTATACGTATATTTATATATATATATATATATATATATATATATATATATATATATATATATATATATATATATATATATATATATATATATATATATATATATATATATATATATATATATATATATATATATATATATATATATATATATATATATATATATATAAGTATGTATATATATATTGTAAATGTATCTATGAATGCCCGCAACGCTACTCGACAAGGCTTGAATACTCAGTTCAGTTACGTTACTCAGATATCAGATATATTAACAGTGGCGTACGCTTTAGTTGTAGTGTTTAAAGGGAATTGCGAAAGCGAAGCGTTGGTATTTGTTCACTTTAGTTCACCTCTTTGCGTACTACGCCACTGCGAACGCTTTGCCCATACTCGGGTTTCCTTTCCGCTTACACCGCATGCCGTCGGACATTCATTGCTGCTATTGACTACATGGCTGGCCTGGCCTGGCCTGGCTGCATTCTCCTCTCTCCTTCTATCTCTGTCAGTTGTCCCACTTCTCTTTTGCTCTTACATAGTTTTTCTGGCCCGTAGCATGGCACATAACATTCAACGCGCTGCTATTTGTGTACCCTACAGCATAATGGATTGGTTTATTAATTGAGTTATAGATGTACTATGTGAAATATTTTTCCAGCAAAAAACAAATTTAATTATATACAAATTGCTTATTCCAAACGCATATGTTCCAATTAAAACAAACGAAAAAGTGAAATGAGTCGGCCTTGAGCTCAGGCATTGTTTGTGATTTATTCACACACACCAGAGATTTTACAAAACCCCAAAGAAAGATATCGCACGATTTTGGTGGCCAGTTAACATCGGAATTTTAATTTGTTAAATTGTGTAGCGCTCCATTTTTAATAATCGAGTGTTCTCGACTTCAAGATGCCCTGTATCTTGTCTAAGGCTCCTATGGATATTTCGAACTGACCCTATGTGGGCTATTTTAGTTAGTTACTTTTAGGAAAATTAGCAACAAAAGTAAAAACAAATTTAATAAAAAAAAATTGAAAATAGGAACTGTTTTGTATGGGGTACCTATTATAGTAGTCCGATCTGGTCCTATGTCGGATATTTCATTACCATTGACGTGAGATACACCAAATTTGTATACAACTACTTTGTGTGGTCTAGTACACCTCCTTTCGGCTGCCACATACATTTGCACAAATTTAAGTTATATGGTACGCTCTACAGCAATAAACAGCAATAAAAATAAGTTCAGATGCTGTGTTATCATATCTTAAAAAATGCGGTTGGTTTCCAAGGGGGCTACCCCTAAAAGTGACCGTGACAAACCACTTTATATTTATGTTAACCACTCATCCATAAGAAGCCGTCATTTCAAATTTCACGTAGATATTGACTGCAATAAAATGTTTTCCGTACAAAGTTGCAAAAGTGGTGGTAGTTTTTATGGGGGTTACCTTAAAGTGTTGGGATCACACCCATTGATATATATGTGAAGAGTCCCTTCATAAGAAGCCACCGTGTCAATTTTTAAAGTGATATTGACAGCAATTAAAAAAAATTTTCATACCAAAAGTCGAAAGTGGGATTGTAGTTTGCATGGTGGCTACCCTAAAAAATGGGCGTAGCATGTCAATTTTGATACTCTGTTAAACTGCAATAAAAAGAATTATATGTATCGACTTACAACCGGATATCGTCTCGTTGCGCTGACCGAGCTGATTCTAACAACCAGCACAACCCCCCCCCCCCACAGCACTTTTGTTCAGTACAACAAAAAAAACTTTTTACCTTCATTTTCATAAAATAATAGGTTTTTTCTTAGTAGAGTTAACCTCCAAGAGTAGTAGAGTTCCGCCCAAGAGACTGTTCTGGAACCGCCCCTGGCGCCTTCGCTAGTACCCTCTCGCAACCCCCCACCCCCTATTTTACCGGCAAACGAAACTGCTATGATTGTTTTATAAACGAACAATTTTTCCAATAAATTGTAATCTATTTGACTGTAGCATATTAAAAGTTCGCATATAACGAACCCATTATTTTACAAAAATTGTCTGCATTTTTTTTTTCAATTTTTCTTTTTTCGATTGCAAAGCAGGAAAGATGTGCGCTGCTGTTTTGCTATCTAAGTGCGTCTTTTGAAATGCTGCCGCTCTCTAATGAATGTTCATATAACCATGTGTATTTAGTTGAGAGTGTGTGTGTGTCTGTTTGTGTGTTTGTTGCAGTTGTAGTTCTTGTTGTTGTTGTTGTTGTTCATTCACACTTAATTTTCTAATTGAAATGTCACGCATGAAACGTGCAGCAACAACCACAACAACAACAATAACAATATTAATAGAAGCCAAAAGAATTTTCGGCCAACGAAGCTGTATGAATGTAACTCAAATTAAGTTAATTGTATCATCTATACAGCCAGTTTATACGCTATATATGGTATGTAAAATAAATATCTGCAGCTTCATTATGTTTAAGCTACAACTGATAAAACAGTTGATTTCATACACTGCAACAAAATTCCGCAATCTCTCTTGCACTTTCATATTTATTTCGCTTAGGCGCTGCTGCATCTCTACAGTTTCATTTCCATTTACACAGAGGCAACCAGACACAAACACTCACACACACACACTCATACAAATAATAACGTACATGCAAAGATTATTACACGCTCTACGTTTTGTTCTGTATTTTCGTATATTATTTTCTCGCATTTTCTTTATTACACAGCATTCGTGCATGAACAGCAAAAGATATACACACACACACACACACACACGTACACAGAACAATAAGCGATTGCAGCGTGTAGCTCAAAAGCATCTATGTATATTTCTCTGACTGTGTGTCTGTCTGCTGTGCTGTGCTTTCAATTTATTCCGCTTCGTATAACATGCGCTTACTGCTGAGCTATGCTTGACAATTTCACTACTCTACTGCACCGTTGTTGAGATACTTTTTTCTATCTTAACAATTTAGATTTGAGCTCACTGCAGATGCTGCCATAGCGTATCTATAGACCTGCTTGCTTAATTATAGCATACCAATAAGCGTTCAACTGTATCTACAGCAGCGCAGCAAGAAGTACAAAAGAAAAAATAGTCGTTACAAAAGCACATTGTATCTATGCATGTACATATGTACATATGTATCTTTGCTAGGTAAAATAGCGCATTCTAGCGCCCTGGGCACGTATCTTAGCTAAAATTATATATGCATGTATCTGTGCGCTACTTGGCAAACCAACAAACAGCCCGCATATGTATGTGTGTATATATATACATATATTTTATAAACAGCAGCAGCGTACTATGTACCAAATATTGTCTGCTTAAACATATTTATATACCTAGATATATTCAGTGAGCGCGCACAGTTATGTAGAACGTAGATACTCACCAAAGCGCTACAATTGTGCATATGTATGAGTGTATATCTCGCTTGTATATGCCCAAGCATACAATATATCGTTTTCTATTTTAAGTTTGAGGTGCTCAGCTTGTATCTATGTATGTACATACATAGATACTCTACTGCATATGACTGAACCTTATGCTGAGTTCAATGCTATTGCTGTTAGGGTTGTTGTTGTAGTTGTTGTAGTTGTTGTTATTGTCGCTGTTACTATTACTCGTCTCGCTGTCTGTGCTGCCAAAAGTATCTGATTGTCCTTATATGCTCTTATGTCATACATATAATATTCTTTTGTCGTATTTGCCTCAGATTTAATCTCTCACTTTTGCTTTTCATGTCCCTTGCAAACTTTTGATGTTCTGTGTGAAAGATATTTGATGAAAAACCTTCACCGAAAGTGAATTCCATTATTTTACACTTCTCTTTCAACAGTTTTCAGGCGACTTTTATACAAAAAGATTATCTGTTAATTTGTTTACAAAGTTTTTACAAAGCTTAGCATTTCTACTGGGTCTGTCTATGTACAGAAGTAACTTGCTTTTCATGAGTTTTGTAGAAAAATAATGTATCTGACAGCTAGTTACTTATGTTTACAAAGACGGTTCGATGTTACAGTAAACAATTTGTCAAATTTCTTGTTAAATGCAATTTTTTTTAAGCTTGGAAGCAAACACTATCTTAGCTGACTTTAAAATGTTTCTTTTTGTTTTTGTTTTGAAGTTCTGTCATATTCTGGCTTATTTTATAGCACTAAATACAAATCGCTGAAGATATCATAATTTACGCAATTTTAAGTGAAAACAAGCAATTTTCAGAAGTGAATTCGACCTAAAAGTTTTTCTCAATTTTGCTTTTTATAATTTTTATAAATTATTGTCTAATATTTACTTTTATCGCTCTTAATACACAGAACTTGATATAAACAACCAAAAGTATCAGTTTAAACAACAGAACATTAGTACCTAAAATTTGTATGCCCTACTCAAAACGTTTTTAGTTACAGATGCACTTTGAATTTGGCAGACACACTTTTTCAAGCTACTCGATGGAAATGATATCAAAAGCGTAACTTCCGCTGCAGGAGCCCAATCCATTCGTGCTGAGTTGTTTAAAGTAGGCGAAGATCTGGAATGCTGGGTATAGGCAGAACACACGGCATTTAATGGCCAATTTACTCCGTCCGGTACTAAAGAATGCAAATTCCTCAAATTATGTAAACCGCCGTGCTCTAAATACTATTTAGAACAAATTCTAAAAACAAGCTTTTATTTTCAATTAGTATATATGGTATACACCGACCTTAAAATTTAATAGTGTTTATAGCAGGCTCATTGTCCAATCCACTCAGCTCAACTCAGCTCAGCTTAGCTCAGTTGTCAACTCAGACGACTCCACGACGATAGAGGAACATTCCATTTCTATTTGTTGAGTTTCTACTTGAGAGCAGAGAAAAACCTGAGAGCGAAATCAAATTTCCTCTCTCAGCTGCTTCAATTTCAACGCACCGAAAGTTAAGGGGAAAAGCAATGGGTTGTGATGTTGGCCTCTTACACACACTTCTCAGCGCCGTTCGCATATGTCATGGTTCGATACCAGTTCCTTCCACCAAAGAACATTTTTATAAACCGTGTAAGTAAAACTAAATTAAATTGTAATTATCTAAAAAATGGAACCAATAAAAAAAGTGAAAAGAAAAACCAATTAAAAAATACCATAAAAAAATTTTTTTTACTTTAAGCCTTTTATCAATCTAAGCCTTTTATCAATCTACTCAGTTTAACATTCTACGAAAATGCTTATTATCTTAAGTTGGCGCCGAAAGCCATAAAGAATCGCATAATAATTTTCTCGCCCCATGCCCATCAATCTTTCTGCAGTATATACAAGCCAGGACGCTGCTGTCGAGTGTGTCCGATAGTTAGATACCCAGCACCAATAAAAAAATATATAACATATACTTCGGTGGAACTTAAGCATTTATACCATACACACGAATTTTTTAATTTGTAAAGCATCTGTCCATATTAAGCTACTATATTCATCTTGTTTAAAACTATCCAGTCGATTTAGATAGTAATAAACCAGAGAAAATGTTAACTTCAGTAGAACTTCAATAGTCTTTACACGACTTCATTTCATTTTTAAAGTGGTTAACTCATAACTATGTCAAGCTTCCGTCCATTAGGGGCGAAAATGTCGAGTTTCAAGTTAAAAAAAGTTTTTCATACAAAGTCCGAAAAATGGTAGTTGAGATATACTCGTATGTTCAGCCTAGAAAGTCCCCATACCCGATTTCACGACTAGTTTTAATTCATATAGACAGACATAGGTGCAGACAGACGGACAGTCAAACAGACAAACAGATGGACATTGGCTAGTTCGATACGATTCGTCTCGTCGACCTGATCAAGAATATATGTACTATAAACTTGGGGGAGACCCCATGCTTCCCTCAATGAGTTACAAACACCGTGACAAAATTATTTATCGATTCACAGTACGTGTGAAGAGTATAAACAAAATTCATACAAAAACACAAATATGTGTGGTGCGCATGGGCGATTTTAAAAACTCTGTGTTGCATAAGGAGCATCTAAAAATCAAAGTTTGGCGGCTCTAGGCCTAATAGTGTCGGGTATCAGTTTTTGCGTACAACCAACGGACGGATCAATAGTCCTATATACTTTATGGAATTGGGCACGTAACCTGGCACGTCTGTTACATACATCTGTACAAAAACTTATTATACTCTTCTCCATTTGGGTATAAAAATAAAATTTAAGAATTGTAATAAGTAAATACCATTTTTTTTTTTTTAAATTCTTCCTGCTACATACAAATCATAGGCGCTCATTGTGGCAACTAGGCATACGGTCGATCAAATGCATTGTTGCATCCAGGGGGACTGGGAGACAGTATAAAAATAATTTTACCGCTTCATTTTCATGAAATAATAGGATAAAAACTAACAACGTAGCATATAAAATCCTACTAATATAATATTATAAATGTGAAATTTTGTGAGGTTGTTTGTTACTCTTTCACGCAAAAACTGCTGAACAAATTTTGATGAAACTTTACAATATAGCTTTACAATATAGCTTATACATCAGAGTAGAACATTGGCTGTAATATATAATGGGGCTTGGGAAGTGGGTCAAGGGGGAAGGGCGTCAACGCGCCGGGTTCCAGCTAGTAGAAGCAGAGGAAGAAGTATGGTGAAAGGGACATGTGAAAGAGGAAGTGGAAATCGGAGGGGAAGAGCAGCAAAGCGTACCGTACCAGCTAGGGGTGGCAGGGGAAGGGAAGGCATGGCGTGGGAGAATGGAGTAGGCGGCAGGGGGGGGGGGGGGGGGAAGTGTAGCAGGTGGAATAGCAGCAACGCGCCGGGTACCAACTACTTGGTATATAAAGTATTGCTTGATTTTCTCTTGTTTGTTTTTTTTTGTTTTTTGGGTTTCAAGAGTAGTAAATTTGCTCCCCAAGAGAACATCTTGGATCCGCCCCTGACCAAATGGAACAAAGCAGTAAAAACTGGAAAGTAATTTTACATTTTTTTACAATTCGCAGGGGCTCTGCCGGACAAGTTCATTTTAGAAGTACAACAATACTCAAGTCAATTACATAAGCAAGTAGTTTGACAAAAGTTACATACATAGAACATACATACATAAATACATACGTAAATAAGTACATACATACATACATACATACATACATACATACATACATACATATACTCGTTTCATTGAAAAGATAAAAGTTAGACTTGGAAAAGAAACTGTTAAACTGACTTTCGGTTTGTAGACCCAAGGCTCTAAACAGCTTTACACAAGCAATTGCAGGCATATGTCATTCAGCTTTGGGGCTTGCCTGCTGCATAAAAAATCAATACTCTCCAGAGATATCAAAATATTTAACTGTAAGTTAAACCTCTGTTGCTCTCTTGTACACGCGAAATACAAACATACACAAGACTCACAAACTTGCATAAAAGCTAAAAAAATATTGACAACATAGCATAACACAATCCAAACACTAGTAGTAATACCCTTTTTATGGTATGTGTAAAGAATATAAATTCATAAATTCATGGTTTTCTGGGTATTATAATAAGCTGACAGCAAGCAGCAAAATCCTGTGATACACATTAATTTAAGTAGCCTTATGCTATACCTAGTGTTAAATCACACAAAACAAAAAAAAAAGTTTAGATACAACTCAATATAAGTAGTTAAAAAATATTTCATTTCATCCGACGCATCATTTCATTACAGCCAACCAGTTTTCCGACGGCAACTCGTCGGTAACGCCCACGCGACGAAATAACGAACGAACGAGCGAACGAGCGAATACGAACAGCCGACTGTTTCGTTACAGCCAATGAAAACGGAATAACGTCAGCACGTCTATATTTGCGGCGACCAATCAGCGTGCAGCAAATGAGTACATTGGGTGGTGCGACTATTTGAGTGAAAGCACTTTTGAGTGGTTTTTTGCATGGAGGAGTGTTCTTAAATATGTAATTTATCAAAGTGTGTAACAGTCTACAGTGCTGACGAAAATATTTAAATAAGCTTTGTGATAAATTGCGTCTGGTTTTTATAGAAATTCGTAATATGTACAATATGTATATAAATTTTTAATTTCTATTGTCGTTTTCGAAAAAAAAAAAAAAAACAAAAACAAAAAAATGTTTCCTTTTTAATAAAAAAATGTTTTCTTTTTTGTTGTATGAACTCCCTCTATATGTTGAATTATAGATTAGCAATAAGAACAAGAAAAGTGGATTTTTTTCCAAAGAATTTTTAATAAGTTTTGAATATTTCAAGAAGTTGGCATTGATATTCCCCAAGCGGAAGGTTTAAATTAAAGCAATGTCAATAACTCATAGTGGAGATGGGCACGGTACGTGTATCCCGCGGGACCCGACAACTTCTTCGGGCTCGGGCGGGATCGGAAAACTTTTAAAATTTGCAGGATTTCTCGACTATTCCGAAATTCTCTTCAGTTCCGAAATTTCGCTCGGAACCCAAAATTTCTTGAGAATATTAGTTTAATATGTATTTTAATTAAATGTGCATGTCCATACACAATAACAAATATATGTTATTCAGTTTGTTGTGCATCGGTGCGGAATGTATAAAAATGTTGCGCTGGCAACAACAACTTGCTCTGAAACAAGAAAAAACGTTAACTTCGGTTGAACCGAAGCTCTAATACCATTCACACGAAATTATAAATAGTATTGTAAAACATAAAAGTGGGTAAAACATAAAAGTTTTTTCATAAAAAACAGAAAATTGCATGGTGGGTTTGTATGGGGGCTACACCAAAATGTGGGCGGGCCACGTCCATTAGTCTATGTATGTTAAGCGGCGGTCTATAAAAAGGCACCATATCGCACTTCAACCTAATATTGACTTTAATAAAGAAGTTTTCTTTCAAAAAGTCAAAAGCGGGCAGTAGGTTTGCATGGGCGCTAACCCAAAAAGTGGGCGTGGCGGGTCAAGCTTAACACTCTATTAAACTGCAATAAAAAGAAGTGTATGTGCAAAATTTCAACTGGATATCATTAAAATTGGTCCCCAAAAAATGAACAACAACATACAGATGGACAGACAGACGGACAGATGGACAGACAGGCGTACATGGCTAGATCGACTCGTCTCGTCGAGCTGATCAAGAATATATATACTTTATGGGGTCTACGATGAATCCTTTAATGCGTTCAAACTTTCAGACAAACTGATAATACCATTTCACACTACGGATGAATAGTATAACAATGTGCACAACTTGCAAGACCCAAGCCCTTGACTACGAAAAATGTTGTATCAGAGTAGTGTTAAAAAAACGAAGTGTTGTAAAAGCGCCGTAACAATTGCAAGTGACGTCGCTAATTTTTTGAAAACATTTAGTAATATTTTATATTCACAAGCAAAAGTAAGTAAAAATAAAGTTTTCTTTAATAAAATAAATCTATTTTTACTTTTTTTATTATTTTTTTTTTTTTAATACTTATGCATTTAACATTTGCAGATAAATTATTGAAGACTGTTGTACGGGAAACTCACTGTTTAGATGGAAGTCTCGTGTCCACTTTAGACATATCGCATTGCTAAGATGAAATATGCAAATTTGCTCCGATCCAAAAATGAGGATTCATCCGATATGTCCTTGGTAGAAATAACCAGAACAAGTTCATCTTAGAAGAATCTTAACTGCTTGTCTAAATCTTTTTTGGCATTGAAGCGCTACCTCCGGAAGAACCCAATCGAAAAGACACTATGGTAAGCTGTAAGTCAATGGACACTTGCCTATTAAAACCTGGCCCAGCAAATATTTCATCCTTCTTTATCAAATTAACTAGTTTTGTAAACTGGTTCGCGCAGCATTTATATAAAACGCCTGTCCTCAAATGAGCAAAGGACATTATTCCGCCAGTGAATAGATTTGGGTAAGCTCTTTTATCCTCGACGACACGAATAAATTTAAACGACAGCGTCCATTAAATTATCAATTGATGTACCAATCTGGTCTGGACGAGTTATATGTACAAGTGTTGAAAGCATTAAAAATTGCAGCTTATTCATAACAGTCTACATACTTTCAATAAAATCAATTTCCAGAATAGTTTCGTTTATTTTCCATTCGAAATGTTTATCTTTAAATGACATTTTTTTTGCACAGATATATGTATAAACCAATCCGGCAAAAATGGTAAACAGCACAAAAATTTTTTGCACACGGTTGTTCAAGAAGTAGGCCTTGCAGATTTGCAATTCTCCACTCGTCACAGCGATCTTGAAACTCGCTTACACTTAAAAGCAATAATTTCATAATCACCAAGACCGTTCCCCCGGCAAGACATATTTTTTCGTAACGGGCGGGATCTGATTTAAAATTGTATCCCGCGCCCATGATGGCCAAGTAATATAAACGTGTGAGATAGAAAGGGAATCTGCTTTTGTAATTCTTTCAGTGCGCGAAAGAGATAGGGAGAATGCTTGCTTTATTAGGTTTTTGTGTTTCATATATTTTTGTGTTTTTGTGTCCAAGTGTTTTGGCTCTCAAAATACACAAAGTTACAAAAATAAATTAAACTTAAAAACAAAACATAAAGCAGGAATCTCCCTATCTCTTTCACGCTCATAAAGAATTTTAATAAAAAAGCAAAAGTCATTCAATCCCACGCGTTCATATTGCTTGGTCCACAGCAGCGCTCTAAATTTTTCGAAGTACATTATGTCAATCTGCCCCTGCCCCTCCCCATTTCAACCGTGCCTCATCTACTTCTCGCCCTTTCCTTTTCTACCTCTCTTCCCTTCCGTCCTTGCCACCATGCGTAGGATTCAATGTAGTTTGTATGTGAAGATATAAAAAGTTATGAAAATAAACAATTTACCGCAAACTGCCCCAGTCCCCTTTTCCCATTCTCCCCAATGACCCTTTCTCCATGATCCCTTTGCCATGCCCGCTTTCCCCTTGTCACCATCCACTTCTGCCCATTCTCCACTTTGTCACCTTATCTCCTTTCTCACCCTTTTCGCCTTGCTTTCTGTGACCTTAACCCCTTCCTAATGAGTAGTGTTCAATGTAGTTTGTATGTGAAAATACAAAGTTATGAAAATAAACATTTTACATTAATCCGCCCACATCCATCCCCTTTACCCAGTCCACATCACCCCCTTTCCCCGTTCTTCCCCTTCCCACAGTGAACCCTTTTCCCTTCCCTTACTGGGTTCACTGTATGAAATTCAAAATCTAACACTTTTTGTATGAAAAGAGTAAAAAAGTTGTACATTTTTTTATGTGAAAAAGAACTTCTTTCCAAAAAATATGCGCCAGAAAGTATGCAGTAAAATAAAAACGTGCTGTACGGCCGGAAATTCCAGACTGCTCAACGCCAGCACGTCCCGAAAATCCAGTCTGCTCAAGGACAACACGGCAAGAAATTCCAGTCAACAGTCAACAATAGCGCGGCCAGCTCCAATCTACTGTGGTCTGCTGGACCGGGTCTTGGCTTAATTAATTCCATAGTTAATAGTCAAATACCCTACAAAACTTACTTAATTACTTACATACTCTCTCCTGATAAAAACTGTTTTCATGCTACCGAGAATCGTGTTTGGTTTTTTTTTTTATACGTGAAGAGCAACTTGATTCTGGTTCTTTTGGTGAGTAGCTTATTGCTTTTGTTTTTAACTTTAATAAATTAAATACCATAATCTTTCTGTTACAAACTAAAATTGTTTAAAATCTCCATATTTTGTCTATTAATATTTATTCATTATCAGTTTATTACAAATCAAGTATTAATTTATTACAAAATTTGTGCTACCAAAAAGATTAAAATTTAAAGAATTATAAAAAAAATGCTATCTAAAATGGGTGTGTGATAATTTTAAGCTCTAACAAGGACTTCATAGTGATTTAGACGCACCTCCTGGCCGCCGAATGGAATGTACAGACAACCGTGCGAAGGATGAATCTTGCCTGGCGTGAAACTGCCGCAGTGATGACCCCGACCAATGTAAAGAGGCTCTCCATCGCTTGTGCGGCCGCAGACAATAGCACCATGTGGCACACGGCCATCTGAATCTGGCACCCAACCGTAACCGTAACCTGCCAGAAGCTCAAAATCGTACTTCACATGTTCACCGCCGCCGTAGGGTACATAAGCGCAGCCCTTGCTGGGAATAACCTAAAGATAAAAAAGAAGTGTAGTATTTAGTTCTGTTTGCGCACTTTTAATTCGAAGTCAATCCTTACCTTAGCAGGCAAAAGATCGCCATCATGATAGGCGCGGCCCACATAAATAGTATCGCCATCGGCATCTGTGCCGGCAACAATAGTACCGGGCACAATGTTGCTACCCGATGAGGAAACCCATGTCTCAGGCTGTACCAGCACTTCGTACGAGTCAATTCTGTGCTCACCGCCGCCGAAAGGAATATACAGACAGCCATGCGAAGGATGCACCTTGCCGGGTGTCAAGCTGCCGCACCAATGACCGCGTCCAATATAGAGCGGCTCACCGTCCGATGTCTGTCCAACGCGCAATGCGTGTGGAGGAACACTGCCACCACTTGCTGGTATCCAGCAGTAATGATGACCAGTAAGTATCTCAAAATTGTGCTTGTTTATCTCCTGACCACCGTAGGCAACATACGCCTGTTGCTTGTTGGGCACAAACTTGGTGGGCAGCATATCACCTTCGTGATAAGCGCGACCAACATAAATTGGATCACCATCGGCATCATGACCGGCATGAATAGCGAAGGGAGGAAGTTGATCATAGACGCTGAGTGAGACCCAAGTGTGATCTGTAAACAAGATAATAACAAGTTGTTTAGCGTGATAAAGTGTACTAGTAACAAACATTGCACTACGAGGGTAGTCTGAAAAGTCTTACAAACTTAAATGAATGATCTAATTTTAGTTTAGTGTATATTTATCAGTGCATTTATAGTTGTTTCTGCACACTTATGTATATATGAATAGGTACCTACAATCTATATATACCTGATACAGCCACTTGCGTACAGACGTGATCATCCGAACCATGGCACCCACACTACATCAGCGCCTACCCGAATAAGATCTGATATCAGGATATATATGACGAGTATAAATCGCTTTATCACTGATAGCAACATAGAGGAGTATGACTATACTTCTGGAAGGGCCCAATTGCATAAAGATGGAACTGAACAAGCTATACGCTCTTATAGGGACTATCTTATATTAGGTGGAAGACCTCCACCTATTAATTAGAGCGAAAAACATCTCCCTCGTAGCACCAGGGCGAAACTTGCACAGTTAAGATCCGGATGTAGCATTATGCTCGAGTGCTACAGGGAAAGAATTGGCATAAGCAATACTAATTGCTGCCCTGAATGCGGTCAATCACCGCACGATACAATTCATTTGTTTAATTGCCCGTCCCATCCGACTCAATTGAGCCCTTTAGACCTCTGGTTACGACCAGTTGATGTTGCTTTTTTCCTAGACCTTGACACCTGAGTTTGCATTTCGGTCTATCTTTCTCTTACATTCAAAAATCGCTTTGCACAATTACATTCATTCATATATAATAAATTGTGTATATATATTTCCTGATGCAGCTCAAATGAAGCTGTTACAACAACAACAACAACAACAACAATCTATATTCTATTATTTTAATCTCTATATTTACCACCGTCATTAGCAATCAAATACATATTATATAGATAAAATATTAAGCATTTCTGTTTGCCATCTGAACTGTCGAAATCATTTTTAATTAAGCCAAAATCACGCATTTGAAGCACAATGCAATCAGCAGCCACAAAAGCATACGAAGCACTGTGAAACTGTACTACTTGATTATCTGGACACAAGTCTATAATTGGGGGTTTTTAGGGGTTCAACCTACTACTTTTATAATAATATGTTTGAGAAATCTTTTATTTGTTTGTTTCCGTTTTCTTCTAGTGAAACTTAGTGAAGACCAATAACATCATGGAACACCGGTGTACGTGTCGTAACTAACGCTAGTGTGACTATATCCACTTCGCAGAGCTGCTATAAACAGCAGAAGTTATTGAGCTAATGCTTATCTGAAAAACATATTTTGCACTCAGAATGGAATCGTCACTGGGAATGGACAGATTTAATTGAATTTAACCATAGCATGAATGATTAATCCAAGCCATTTGGTTTCCACTTGTTTACGATAAGTTTTCCCAATGGGACTGTTGTCAAGTTGGCGCTCTGTTTGGATGTCTGTTTTTGTGTCAGAGCATTAATCATTTTCTTGTTTTTTCTTTAGTTGTTATCTACTTAGTTGATAGTGCTCAAAAGCTTTAAAGTTGGCACTTGTGTTATTACTATCGAATTTTGTAGTTATTATCATAAGCTTTTTTGTCAATGATAAATCGTACAATTGATCGACCGCCTTTCGACCGTCGATGAGTCGGTGGGTCGATGAGTCGGTGGGTCGATGGCTCGATGAGGCAAGTCATGTACAGCAATTATTCTTGGAACTTATTTATTTCAATTTTGTTGTTTACTAAATTCTTAGCCAACGCCCCTCACAGAGGCACGGCTCAAAAGCGAAAAGTATACATAAATTGTCTTTAAGTTACACATATGTACATATGTATAAAATCTATGCCTATAGAAGTACATATGACTTAGAGTATCGCCCTTAGTTGGAGCATAGCACAGTATACAATTCTGAGTAATTAGCGCCGCAAAGAGTCTATAGTCACACTACCCTCTGTGCACATATTTACGGCACTTACACCGAAGTGTAACATGTTGAACTCTCTCTCTACTTGATTCGCTGACAACCATTAATAAACACATAACCTGCCCCTTACCTAAGGTGTTGATATGTGTAATACTATAATTATATTTAAACAAGAAGAAGATTATTTCATTTTATTGGTTCTAGCGATAGTTAAACCTGCTTATCTTGTTATTTTCTTAACAAAAAGTGTAAAAAGTTTTATAATAACGTTTAATAAAGCTTAATATTTAAAAATTACTCACACATAGTGAGAATAGTAATATATATATATATATGTATAATAATTTTGACACGGAGTTTGGAACGCATTAAAGGAAACATAATAGAACCCATTAACGAATATATCCAGCCATGTCCGTCTTTCTGTCTCTCTATATGTATGTAAACTAGTCCCTCCGTTTTTGAGAGATTGAACTTAAAATGAGTATGAAGACTTTTAGTAATCTTTGTATCAATTCTGCCAAGCCCACTGGAAGATATATAAATGCATATGCGAATCCTATTATAAGGGGTAGAAACGTGCCTGCAACCTTTTAGAGTTTTTGCATAAGAAACAATTTTCACATATTTTCCATATTTAAATAGGCCACCTTTAAATGCTGAGATCTTGGATTTGGTTAAGTTAAAGCGCAGACTTCGGCGTCGTTTTATGCGAAGCCGTAATGAGCGTGATCGTTTGGCATATAAAAGAGCTGCTGCTGAGTTGAAAAAGTTGCTGTATGTAGTACGCAGTGAGTTCTTTGATGACATGCTTCGCAAATCAGACCCCAACATGGAACTATATAGAGGCAACCTTTGAGACACGTGCCTATCAAAGACTTCAACAACTCTTGGTGCCGCACGGATAAAGAGAAAGCTGAGGCATTTGCCGCTGAACTCGAAGGACGCTTTACACCTTTCGATCTAGCTGAATTAGATGATGTGCGAGACACCGCTAATTTTCTGGAAGAGAGCTGCACAAATATGCAGTCTATCAAGTCGATCTCTCCGCAAGAGTTTCTTCTGCAGATTAAAATGCTTAAGAAAAAGAAAGACCCGGGGTATAACGGAATTGATGGCAGAGTGGCAAAGGCGCTTCCTGATAAAGCAATAATGTTTTTGGTACTACTCTTCAATACCATGATTCACATCCACCTCTTCCCATCTCAATGGAAGTGCGCTGTAATTATAATGATACCGAAACCCGGATCTAAGGCCTTCTCTTCAAAATTAAATCTTTTTTTTTTTTCATCGCAATTCCTTCTTTTGAAGTCGTATTTGCTTAACCGTGCCTTCACAGTCGAGGTGAAAGATGAGCGCTCAGGGATCCGCTGCATTGCTGCTGGTGTACCACAAGGCAGTGTGCTTGGTCCTGTCCTTTATACTTTGCATACTGCTGATATGCCAGTTCCAGTAAATGAGAAACATGCTTCTGACTACATATGCTGACGATGCGGCCATACTTGAAAACTCAAACTGTCCACACGAAGCTTCATCTAACATTCAAAACTATCTTGAAGATTTTCAACGTTGGGCAAGTCGCTGGAATATAAAAGTCAATAGCGAAAAGTCTAGTCACTGTACTTTTTCATTGAGGCAAGGGAACTTCCCGCCCGTTTTGCTCAACAATTTGGTAATACTTCATGTTGATCATGTACTTAGGTTTTAAATTTGAAAGACATGGCCCCAAGCGTAAGCATATTCAAAAAACCGCAGCAGTTTGCTACGCTAAACTCAAAAAGTTAAACTGGTTACTTCGCCCAAGTAGTAAACTCAGCCTCGAAAGTAAGCTGCTTGTTTACAAATCAATCATTATGCCTACCTGGATGTATGGAATACAGTTATGGGGCACTGCTGCTGCCACAAATATAAACCGTATACAAGTACTTCAAAACAAGGTCTTGCGTAAAATAACAGATGCTCCATGGTATATGCGCAATAAAGTTTTGCATCGAGATTTGAAAATACCAACAGTCATGGAACAGTTGAACTTCCACAGCAGCAGATATAATGATCGACTGGCTTCTCATGTTAATCATTTAGCAGCGGCTCTGGTCGTTAATACATGTCGTAGACGGCTTCAAAGATTTCATCCAAATGGTATTCAAAATAAGCATTAAGCCTTATTTTTTGTTAGTTATGTTAATGTACATAATCTAAGCTAAATGCCTTAATGTCACTTTTTTAACATACATATGTATTATAGTTTTTAAGTAAACTGATTGACATTGACGTACGATAATAAAAAAAAAAGAAAAAAAAAGGAAAATTGATCAAGAATATATAAGAGTATATACGATATATACACCGTACTTTATGGTGATCTGATGCAGGGACGGCACAAGAACGCTCTCTAAGGGGAGCCCTTTCCCCTTAGAGAGCGTTCTGGGTCCGTCCCTGCATCAGAGTCACCATAAAGTACGGTGTATATATCTTTCTTGATCAATTTTCTTGATTAACGCGACGAAAGAAATCGTTGTAAGTTAAGATCGTTCTTTCATCTGTACACTTAAGAACTCTTGCCTTAATTCTTAAATTATTCATTATTCAATTATTCATAAAATATAAGCTATGTACGATACGAGAAAATGTGAATACTTGTAAATTATTGGATACAGTACAAAAACTAATAGCAAACTTTTATAGACTAGTAAAATATTTTTGACACTGAGGCGAACTTTGTCATATTTTTTAGTCACATTTTTCATTATCTTGTTTCATTTTAATACTGATGCTCTGTATTCTTTTCTTTAAAGTAAACAAATATTTTGTTATTTATTTATTTACTTGTTTCTCTTTTTATATTTTGTAGTTCTTTGTATGCTATATAAGTTCTCCAAAGAACATTGATTTATTTAAATAATTTTTAAAACTATTGAAACACAAAAATGGCTCTGTTTGCCCCATTTTCTCTCTATTGTATATTCTTATTGAAATTGAATTTTGCACTTTTTGTCTGATATTCCGATTTTTTACAGGAAGCTGCTATACACGTAGCACAATTTTTCTTTATCGTACAACTCATCACTTACCCATTATGTATGTCTGTGTTGAATGTGTGTTTGTAAATATGTTACTGATATAAAAAAATAAAGCAATTTGCTTTAGCTTGACGTTTTTCCAACCGTCACTTTCTTGTTCTCTAGAACAACTGAAGTGTTCAAAAAGTGGCGCAGCTTTTTAAAGCTTAATGTCAACGTATATCACAGCTGCAGAGACCTTGCTACCGGCATTCTATATACAATACATATGAGTATTTTACAATACAACCTGATAAGATAACATGCACTAAGCCAAAAACGATTTCCAAGTAAACGGGGGCATTTATGAACGACCACACGAAATCGATGGACTAAACATAAATTTACAAATTGTATGAGTAAACTATAAAGCAACAATGAGATACTTATGTATCTTAGTTGTGAAAGACTCATTGTTCATTTGAATAAATTGCAAATGCAATACATCTGTATATTGATAATTATAGGGCTAGTAAGGGCATTGTTTTGCCGTAAAAACCTGTTAAAATTTCAAAACCTCATATGTTCAATATATATATGATCTTTTTTTGTTATCGTATCCGATATTGGTTTCGTCTATCAATCGATAAACAGCTTAGAGCTAAAAAGTTAAGTAAATATTTGCAATTTTAATGCCATGAGTGTAATTCCTCATTTTCAAATAATTAACTCTTGCTTTAGAGCTCTTAACATGCTTAGCTACAAAGTTTATTTGTGATACGCGATTATCAGAGCTGCAATATTTTATTACACACACACAGCATTACACACACAATTGCAATTCAAGACCCTTTTTCAATGTTTTATCCATAATTAATTATTTATTCATGTTGTTGTATGTACATATAAATAGTTAACTAAGTCATAGGTAAAACCAAAAGACGTAAACATTTGTTTTCGTAGTATATTTACTAAACGGAAGTGGCATTACCATGCAAAAATAGAAACTTTGAAAAACACATAAATCAACAACAATCTAAACAAATGTCAAAATTAATACAATATCATCATTTCTTTTTAATTCTATCAAAAAATTAAATAAATAAGATATGGAGGGGACTAACAAAAGTTCGGTTAATTGCTGTTATTTTATTTGTTTTGAATAAATTCAAAAATGGCAGAAGTTTCACAATCATCTTACGACATTTCCCTACTTTACTTCAAGCAGTTCGTTTCAAACGAATCGTTTGTCATAAAGACGTGACCAAAAACTGATTCAATGTCGGAAGAAACGCCACCACCAGCACAGTTAGAAATTCGTTCTTTAGGGCTTTCGGCGTCAACCCAGGCCAATACAAAATTTCAAAGACTCCCAAACCGCCTACGAAATAAATGCACCATCTGTTAAATATGTTTTCAAGTACTTTCGAAGATTCCAAACTGAATATTTTTCGACGGAGGACAAGTCTGGAGAAGGTAATTCAAAATTTTTGTACGTCTGTTTTTTTTTCTTATACACTTGGTCATCCCCCTGACTAAAGAATACGCTTAAAATGTTCTACTTATATTATTGAAAGAGTGGAAAACAGGTGTCTTCTAAACAGGTCTCATTCGAGAAGCCAAAATTAAACGTTTTTAGTTCATTTGGGTGTGACGTGTCTTCTAAATGGCCGTAGGTAGGCTTTCTAACATAAAAGTTCGGTTTGGCGGTTCGCGGTATCCTGGAACTGGTACGGTTAACGAACCGGGTTTTACATCCCCAACGAACAATACAATAAGGAGAAGGAACTGAAAATTTAGTAAGTACATAGTTACATTATTGTATACATATATACCCATTGTAGTCATATACCATTTGTACAATATTTAGTGCAGGGTACTAAAAGGGAAGAACAATGCGTAATAAAAACAGAATCATAAATACATCAATACATAGCAGCAATTTATCGAGCTTTTACTTCGGTATTTCAATATATATTGTACTAGTTATATATTGTACTAGTGTAGTATTTGTTTCATTTATTTTAGTTCGGAATACTTGTACTATACGATAAGATAATGATTTTTTTTGTAGGCGCAAAACAAACAACCAAAAACTAAAAAAAAGTACCAGTTGAATTGATAACTAAATGAGTTCACCTACTTTAAGACGAAGTCGAACTAGTCTAACCTTTTGACTTTCTAGAACGATCATGTCAACTTCCTACGAATGACTTACTAAGTATTTGTCCAGTGATTTAAAACGGAAATGCTGTTTTTTTCCATAATGAAATTATCGCAAAATCGATATTGTACAATTAAAATATCGGGATAACTAACACTGCAGCAAAGTACTATAAAAGGCTGCAGCATCCAATAGAAAATACAATCAACAACCTTCAGTAGCTAAAACCATACGAAAAATGCGTGAGTATCGACATGCTTATATAGGACATTTTTTGTACTTAAATCTAAGCTAAAAATTTATATTTCTAATTATCCTCTGCAGCTCTGAACTGGATTAAAAGTAGCATTTGTAGTGCATTGCCATAAAACTCTATACTAGCCGGCAAGGATAAGAATAGTGATGCCAATTACATTGGTAGCACCAAACATGCAGAATTTGGTCTACTTTTGCCTGTAAAGATTATACCCAATTAGTGCAAGGCTTTCATATCGTGGTGCGGCAAGGAGTTGCTTGTCACAGATTTTGAGGTACTCACTGGAGAGCATTACTCCATAGCATAGCTGAAAGTTGTGGTAAAGTGCCAGAGCATGCTGTACCCGTTGGTCCGGCCAGCGCATGTGGCGAAGTTTACTATATTGGACGTGGATATTGGTGCGAAGCTTTGACGCCTGGCCGAGTTGCACCGTCGAAGAAATGCCTATACATACCAATCGACTATACAGAGCATAAACTAAGTTGCTACGAGGTACTGGTGGAGTTGAAGGTGTGCGACAAGTGGATTAACTCGTGCGGCAACGCAGCTGTGCTATGTGGCACTGTACAGGCCGGTTGTGATATAAATGGGCAGCCAATCTAGGTGGGACGTGGGACTCTACCAATGTAAACTGCTGCCGGCAATTCTGCTACAATGGCTTGGAGCATGAAAGCTACGATTATGAGTTATTCGTTGGCACTAACTACAAATGGGTGAAGGATTCCAACGGTAAAGAGCCACCCAATGCAGTGAAGTGCATTGGTGATGGAGTGAATTTGTATTTTGGCCGTGGTAAGCATTGCGGCAATACAATGCCTGGCAAGGTGCATCCATCGAATGTTGCCTCTACATTCCATTCAATGGTACAGAGATACGCTTCGAAAACTATGAAGTGCTGGTATGCTGCACATCTTAGGTAATCAATCATATATACAAAAATGTGATTTATTAGCTAATAAAGTTATACGTACTAATTTTGTGAAAGTACTGATAAAAATTTGTAAACTCTTCATTTCTGTTCAGTTAGGTTAGTTTAGTCAGTTCGAAAACAAACAGTCAACAGTAGCTGGAAGATCCATGTGAACAGAATTTTTATTCTTCGATTTCGCTTATTACTACCTTTCTAGCATGAAACGCATGGTGAACGATTCATCATATCTGCCCAAAGAATATCTTAAAGATCGTGCCGAAGGTCAGTATGGTTAACACTCACCCAAAAATGAGCATTATGTGTATGAGAATAGAGCTACATATACACAATTATAGTTAAACGTTAATTAAAACAAGAACAAGCGCTGCAGTGGAGTGTGTTCGACTTCGAGATACCATCCTTGTCTAAGGCATTCATTTGTATAGGGCTAAATTCTACATTCATCCGATCTGAACCTATGTGGAACCTTACTTAAGTGGCTCTACAACCGTCTATCGGTCAAGGCCGCATGTAGGAAAGCGCACCAATCGTTTAGTGCTCGCCGGCGCCAGTCGCTGGTAATACGGAGCTTCTTCAGGTAATCATAGACTTAAACTTGTCATTTTAAGCTCGGACGTCCTCTCTGACGCCGTCCAGCAATCAAGTTCAGGTTTCCGTATTAAACCTTTAGTGCTGAAGCTTGGGGGTTCATCCGGATGAGGTGACCAGCCCAGTGCAGCCGCTGGAATTTAATTCGGTGGACTATGTCATGCTCATCATACAGCTCATACAGCTCGTGATTCATACGGGTCCTAAACTCGACGCCAACTCTTACGGGACCAAAAATCATACGAAGAATCTTTCTCTCGAACACTCCTAAAGACACTGTATCCGTTGATGTCAGGTTCCATGCTTCTGCGCCATACAGCAGGACCGGAATTATCAGTGTCTTATAGATTTTTATCTTCGTAGTTCGAGAGAGAGAGAGCTCTACTTCTAATTTGCTTGCTGAGCCTAAAGTAGCAACGATTAGCAAGCGTGCTTCTTCGTCTGATCTCTCGGCCAACGTTGTTGTCGCTGGTAATGGTAGCATCACTTCCTTATGGAATATCGTGCCCGACCGTTCTACTTATGGGCATTGGCGTATGATGTAGTCCATCAAGAGATTGAAAAAGTCGCACGATAAAGCATCACCCTGCCTGAAACCTCTCTTGGTATCAAATGGTTCGGAGAGGTTCTTTCCTACTCTGACGACGCTTTGGGTGTGTGATAGCGTCATCATGCAAAGACGAACGATCTTTGCTGGGATACCAAGTTCAGATAGGGCGTTGAAGAACTTCGTTCTTATCGGCGTTTCGAAATCCCCCTTATAATCGACAAATAGGTGGTGTGTGTCTTTATTGTACTCATGGGTCTTTTCCAGCATTTGGCGTAAAGTGAAAATTTGGTCACTGGTTGACCTCTTTGGTCTGAAGCCGCACTGATACTGGCATATCCGTGCATTCGTGACAGAATTTTGTATCCTATTGAAAGGAGACTTATTCCCCGGTAGTTCGCGCAGGCAGCGAGTCTTCTTTCTTGAAGATAGGACAAAGAACACTGAGATTCCAATCATTGGGCACGCATTCATCGGACCATATTTTGCATAAGAGTTGGTGCATACGCCTTACCAACTCATCGTCACCGGTCTTGAATAACTCAGCTGGCAACTCATCGTAGCCTGCCGCTTTGTTATTCTTCAGCTTTTTAATTACTGAGTCGACCTCGTTATAATAAGGTGGCTCTACAAGAGAGCTATCATCAATTGGTGGTTCTAGTTATGCTTCTCCATCGGCGGTATTATTCTCTTCATCGCCCCCAAGTAGATTAGAGAAGTGACTTCTCCATAGTCTCAGTGATTCCTGTGCATCTGTAACCAGACTTCCATTATTGTCCTTGCTGAAAGAAACTCCGGGCTTGAAACCTTCGGTCAGACGCTTGACCTTTTGTATATGTACTAGTATATGAAAATACGGCGACCCATCAAAATGAACGATTTCGCTACAATGACAGTTCCTTTTTCTATAACTCTTCATTCGCAGACATAAGATAAATCTTGATCAGAAACAATTGCGTAAATACTGATAAACGAGTTCAACAGCCTAGATTTTTATAATTGTTCATACGTACATACTTGTACGTATGTAAATACATACTATATCATACTGCAGTATAAATATCTATATAGTAAATACTTACATGAAGCACGTGATTCATTTATACATATATCTAGAAATAAAACCAGACTTCAGCTGTTGTTTTGTTTTGCACTCTGGTTACTAAAAATAGCATGAAATATATTTACTAGGTATAACAAAATGCAATCGTCACTACTTTTTCACAACGTAGATATGTATATTGGCGCTAAGATTTTTTTGCAAAAGATGTAAGTAATGTATATATGTATATAATCGTTATAGCAGAGCAAGTGTAAAAGATAAACAAATTTAAAGAAGAAGAAAAACATCATGAAAAGTCCCCGCTTTGTGTATTAATGAGTCATTTGTACGATACGGTTTTTATCAGTGCGCAACAAAAACCATCGATAAGATAGATATTTCCAGTCTGTTAAAAAAGCTTTCTGGTTTTCTGACAATCAAGAATGATTTTTTCCAACGACAACGTCGAATACAAGTATATATGTATATCATATGTATATCATATATATATATATATATATATATATATATATATATATATATATATATATATATATATATATATATATATATATATATATATATATATATATATATATATATATCATATGTCAAAGAACGAGTGCGTATCAGAAAGTTCTGAACTGACTTTTATATTTTCAAATGTGTCAGCGTTATAACATTAACTGCTTCCATTAACTACCAACTGCCAAATTTTGTCAAATTTAGAGCTATTATTAAGTTTGTTTTTGACAGCCCTTGAAAGATGCAAACGGAAGCAGATGTATGCCGCGCTAAACCATTAAACATCATTCGCTTACGACTAAGAAATGGCGCAAAATCTCCAAGAGGTTGTGATTAAACAACGCCAGTAACTTAAAGATGCAGATAGCTCTAAATTTTGAACGTATTCTATTGACAGATGGTTGTTAACGGAAGCAGTTTTTCATTTGATGTTTCAATGCAAGAAATTCAAAATGGCAGTTAGCTTTGATCCACCCTCGTACGTATAATATAAGTATTATTTTATACATATGAAAACAATCGAAAGCTGTATGATTAATGCGCTGTTCTGATAAAGAAGGGAAATATCGAATGACACGACTGTGCGCGAATGATTCTTGAAATTCTTTGTAGTTATAATATTGACTGATACATTCTCTTTGTAATTAGTACGAAAATATCGAGCACAGCGCTCGGACGACACCACGGAAAATAGAACAAGTTGGCCAGCCACGACATATACATATGTACATAACTATTCGCAGAAATTCCAATTAAAAAGAAGTTTATAACAAACTAATCAGCAATCAAACTAGCGTTATCAGCAACTGTGAATAATATTGCAATAATAATGGGTAAGACTTTGTTATACATAATTTGCAGCAGTGTTGTGAAATTCTTTGCATGTTGTAATTTGAAACCTTTTTTTTTTCGTATGACTAACCCTAGAAATTGAAACTTAAAAAAAAATTGTAATGTAAAATCAGTGTGTGAAATAACTAACCAATTTAGTTTGAGTCAGAGTAGTTGAAATAGAAACAGATCGTTAGAGTGATTCGTGTGTTTTTTTGTATTTTGTTTTTCGTTTTTCGTTATACACTTTTAGGCGCCGTACAACCGGGAGCAGTTGTGAGCTATGGTACGCGAGTCAACACCCCACATCAAAAAATATATCATTCCATTAAAACAGCTCACGCTACATACGCCACTATCTCATGTGCTCTACCTGTCCACTCTACTTGCAGAACATTCCTGGGTCCACTCAACGCCATACGCCGCACTGCCACCCTACACTGTTGTCGGTGGACACGATTCCGATAGATCACCTATTTATGTTGGTCGTGCTTTTCACGAGGGTGATAATCTACCAGCCAAAGTAATACCGAGCAAAGGGTGTGCGTATGTCGCCTGGGGCGGTCAGGAACATGTAAAGCAACATTACGAGTTACTTGTCGGTCAGGGCTATGCATGGGTAACATGTACCGGTGGCGCTGTACCTCCAAATGCAGTGCGTTCTGGAGTGACACGTACTGGCGAATCACTGTATATTGGACGTGGACATCATGCCGGCTCACTGAGCGTGGGTAAAATTCATCCCTCGCATGGTTGCCTTTATATTCCATTCGGTGGACAGGAGGTGCGTTTAAGCACATACGAAGTGCTCATCTATCAGCAGCGTGATGTTTGGGTATCAGCTACTGCTAGTTATACACCGCCAGGCGCTGTCGTCGGTGGACACGATTCCGATCGTACACCCATCTATGTAGGCAAAGCAATGCAGGATGGAGAAATGTTGCCCGCCAAGGTTGTTCCGAGCAAGGGTTGCGCCTATGTTTGTTACGGCGGTTATGAATACACAAAGCCTAATTTCGAGGTGCTAACAGGCTACGGCTATGTGTGGGTAAGCGCAATGCATAACTCGATTCCCGCGAATGCCGTTTCCACGGGACGTTCACGCAATGGCGAGCCGCTGTATGTGGGTCGTGGACATCACCAGGGCAGTCTGTCGGTTGGTTTGATATCGCTCAGCCAGCGTTGCCTTTTCATTCCCTATGGAGGCCGTGAAATTCGACTGAGCTCGTATGAAGTACTGTGCCGCCAATAAGCATACCAAAACAAATAATATCAATTTTTTTTAAGTTTTCAAAAACAAAAATCACAAATATAACAAAATACAATAAATAAGCGTATATGTAAAACCTGTTAATACAAGTTTTTTCTTTCACTTTTTGTTCAAATCCTGTTCATCTTAACTCCCTCACACATACATATGTAACTAACCAACACTCCTGCCTCTTTCTTCTCTCTCTCTTTCTCTATATTTTGTTACAGCCTCCTATAAGTGGGTACACTCCTCGGCCTACTCTTCAATACCTCCAAACGCTGTGGTGGGCGGAAACGATGAGGACGGTGCAATGATCTATGTGGGACGAGCACAACATGAAAATGATATGCTTGTGTGCAAGGTTATACCCTCCAGACAGATAGGATTTGTGTCCACACGCGGTGAAGCCATACCTAAGGATACATTTGAAGTTTTGTGCGGGCAAAATCTAAGTTGGATCAAGTGTTACGATCACGTTATACCAGAGAATGCTGTACTCTGCGGTCGCTCCGCACTTGATCAACCGGTATACATTGGACGTGGTCACTATGAGGGGTATTTAATTGTAGGCAAGATTTCATCGGTGCATCGTGCACTATTTATACCCTTTCGTGGCGCAGAGCGTCGTCTTGAATCTTATGAGATACTAATAGAAGAGCGACGTCCTTTGGTGCCTGGCTGGTCATTACCTTTGGAAGAACAACAAAAGTGTCCACTCACACCACCTCCTCCGCCACCTCCACCACTAGTATCTGCAGAGAAACCATATCCATTCCCCTTCGATGCAAGCGCTCCATATCCCATCAACGATCCGCCGCCAAGATATACACCAGTTGCCAGTCCAATGCCAATGCCAAATCCGGAACTGATACCTGTGCAAACACCACCACCACCACAGCCAATAATTGTAGTAGCACCACCACCACCACAACCGGCCTACCAGCCTGTTATACCGGCAGACACATATCAGCCGCAAGTAGTTTCCTATCCCGCTGCTACGGCATCCTTTATTCCCGCATCTACTTATGATGCTCCCACACAATACATTCCACCATCCATGGACATTTGGACCAGTGCTTCGTACGGTTATATGCCACCGAATGCTGTAACTGCTGGCCACGACACCGATATGTCTACATTGCTCGTCTGCCGTGCATATCATAATGGTCAACTATTGCCCGGTAAGTTGGCACGTGGTTGCGCTTACATCTGCGATGGTGGAATAGAGCTGCAGAAGTCCGATTTTGAAGTGCTCATAGGCAGCGAACGTTATCATTGGGCACCAGGTTACTATAATGGCAGCATTGCTCCTGGGGCAGTGGAAGGAGGACGCACCCATAGTGGCGAGCCACTGTACATTGGACGTACACATTATTGTGGCAGTTTGACCCCGGGCAAAATTCATTCTTCACATGGATGCATGTACATTCCATTTGGTGGATCCGAGCGACGTATTACCCATTACGAGGTTCTCGTGCGTACTGATGTATTCTACCGTGATCGGGCCATACAAATGAGTTACTGAATATTTTTTTTTTATAGAAACAAGAAATCAAGGCAGCTTAAGTTCTCTGAACATGTATTGTGTAGCTATAAATATTTGTACAATAACCGCATATACATAAATACATAGTATTAAATTTATTGTACGTATTTCATTGTAATCAAACTAACTAAAAACAAATAAATAAATCAAAAGAATAGAATTGATTCGGCACAGATAACATTTTTGAAACGATTCAGTAAACAAGCTATTCAATACTTAAATTGAAATTCTTAGAATTCTTTAACCCATATAGGGTTGATAAAAATATTTTAATATCGAATTTGCAGACTGTATTGGATTAACAAGCATGAATGATACAGTCAAGTTTACTCGACTATGAAATACACTGTAAACAGTCTAAGGGGCTTATCTGAACCATTGTATTATATAAGACTATTATCTACGATGGTCCGATCTAGACCTACATACTTATATAGTTTAACGTAAGATGTGCTTCTAGTTTAAGTAAGAAAAAATGTTCATACAAAAAACTCGAAATAATTTGTACACTCTATGTGAAGAAGGGTTCAGAAAGTCTAAATATGTATATACGTTTGTTGGTTATAACTTCAATAGTTTCAGAGATTTTGAAGTTCATACAAAAAAAACGGACAAAAAAACGTAGGACATGGCTATGTCTAGGCGACTTTTAATTGTGCTCAAGAATATGAAACAGTTTATAACAGATTTCTGTACTCCAACCCTACAACTCCTTATTGTAACACAGCACTCAGCATTTCTTTATACAAATGTAGAAAAGTAAATTTTTCAAGAAGGCATTACAAAACGTAGAGAAATTTTTCAATAAGAAGCAATAACAATTATAATATTACATAGAAAAGCAATTAATTTTTTATTGATTCATGGCCATTGGTATCAAACCAATATATCTTCCATGATGAATAATGCAGGCTTTCTAATAAAAATATAAATAGAGAAATGTGACGTAACAAACTGATTCACCCTTCCTCGACCATTCTAACATTTTATCGCAAATAATGCACCCTTCACCCCCCCCTTTTTCGTATTACATAATACTTGAACGGCATATAAGCTTTAATTTCTTAGTTCCAATCTCCGACATCATTGATTTTAGTTTAAATTATAAATATTTGAAAACACTTCAAAGTACTTAAAATATAAAATATTTGAATTATAAACGAGTACGATAAGTTTTGCTTACTTTTTCACAGTACATTTTGGTATTGGAAGTCACTTATTTTTTTTTCATTTTCTCATCAACTAAGCAGTTAATAGACACCATAATTGTTTTCAATTAAGCTGAATTATATTACTTAATAAAGTTTTAATCGTGTTTTAATCGCCAAATTTATCGAATAAATTCGGTTTTAAGACATAAAAAATATTCCAGAGTGATATACAGGCAACGTGAGGGCCTTTGTTGAATTTCATAATGGGAACATTATTGTCACGAACAACATGTTAAACATAATCATATATGTTTTGTAGAATACGTTCAGTTAATTGGGCTAGCATTACAAGCAACATATGTTGACTTCGTGCATGCGAATTTTATCGGGTTACTATCATCGAAAGTCGAAAGACTCTTTATATTCAAGATAAACGGTAAGTTAATATCCAATTTGAACACAATGAAGATTTCCAACGCGAGTGCATATATGTACATACAATACAAATACGAGTATTATATAACATATATCGTAGTACATACATGTATGTAGAAGAATTGATTTGTAATCAGCGAAAACGACCGAAAGCTCTCTGATAAATGCGTTGTTTTGATAAAGCATGAAGTGATATAACTAGGCGTTAACCATTTTTGGAATTCTATGTACTTATAGTATAATAATAAGTCACACATTCGATTTGCAATTAGTACGAAAATATCGAGCAGAGTGCATTGACGACGCAACGGTGAACAGAACGAGTTTCCTAGGCCCGT
This sequence comes from Leucophenga montana, assembly GCA_035044765.1. Taxonomy (NCBI): domain Eukaryota; kingdom Metazoa; phylum Arthropoda; class Insecta; order Diptera; family Drosophilidae; genus Leucophenga; species Leucophenga montana. Next base: position 68,238 of record JAWNNQ010000556.1, read on the forward strand.
CATATACATTTGGAACAAAAATCATAACTATTTGTTTTTAACTAATCATCAAGTGTTATCAGCAAGTGTGAATAATTTTGAAATAATGGGTAAGCCTTGTTATATTTTAAATCGTACGTTTTTTCATATGACTAACGCTGAAAGTCGAAACATCAGCAGATGTAAAAATAATTGACATATGACATATGAGGTATGACTAACCAGGTAAGTTGATCTAGAGAAGCAGAAAGAAAATTCTTACAACTGGAAGTAGTTATGAGCTCTAATGTGGAATTGAACAAAACGGAACTCGGCCTACCCTCAATTTTACAAAACAAAACATTATCTTATTAAAACAGATCAGTATACATAAGCTACTTTCTTACATGTACCACTTGTTCAATCTACTTGCAGAAAACATCTGGGTCCCCTCAGCACCATACGCCCCAGTGCCACCATGCACAGTTGTCGGTGGTTACGATACCGATAAATCAACCATCTATGTTGGACGTGCTTTTCACGAAGGCGATAATTTACCTGCCAAAGTTATACCAAACAAAGGTTATGCCAGTATTGCCTGGGGTGGTCATGAACATCAGAAACAAAACTTCGAGGTACTCGTCGGTGAGTTCTATGCCTGGGTAACTTGCGCCGGTGGTTCAGTACCTCCAAATGCAGTCAGTTCCGGATTGACCGGTACTGCAGAACCATTGTACATTGGACGCGGACATCATGCCAGCTCGCTGACCGTTGGTAAAATTCATCCCTCGCACGGTTGCCTTTATATACCATACGGCAAACAGGAAGTGCGCTTGAGCACCTACGAGGTTCTCATCGATCAGCGGCGTGATGTTTGGGTATCGTCCAATGCCTGTTGTATACCTCCAAACGCTCTTGTCGGCGGCCACGATTCGGATCGTTCGCCAATCTATGTAGGCAAGGCAGTGCATGATGGAGAAGTTTTGCCCGCAAAGGTAGTTCCGAGCAAGGGCTGCGCTTATGTGTGCTATGGAGGCTATGAACACACCAAGTCTGACTTTGAGGTACTGACCGGCTACGCCTATGCATGGGTTAAACCTCGTCAACACTCAATTCCGACAAATGCCGTTTCCACGGGACGTTCACGAAATGGCGAGCTGCTGTACGTAGGGCGTGGACATCACGAAGGTAGTTTGTCGGTTGGTTTCACCTCGGTCAGCCAGCGTTGTCTTTACATTCCCTATGGAGGCCGTGAGATTCGACTGGATTCGTATGAAGTGCTGTGTCGTCAATAAAAAACTTAACCAAACCTTCAACGAAAAGACAAATACGAAAATATACGATAATTAAATATGCGAATACATAAAAAATGTTAATCCATGTTTTTCACTTTTGGAATACTATTTTTAAGAAGATTTAAGCCAGTGCTAGAGAAGCACGAGATCATCCAAGTTTACACACCTCTGCAGCGTACTTTCTTGTTTTTTTAAGTATTTCAAATATATTCAAATGTATTTTCGCTTTAGCATGAAATTAAAACGACATTGGTGAATTATAATAATATGACATGGTTTTAAAAGTTTTAAAAAAAATCCAAAAAAAAAAGCTAACTTCGATAGAGTCGAAGCTTTAATACCATTCACAGGAAATTTCAGGCTGAGTACTTAGCAGGTATAAAGAAGAAAGTTTATTGGGTGCTACCCCTAAAAGTGGGCGGGGCATGTCCCTTGATACTTATGTAAAGTGTCCCCCGATAAGAAGACACCATATCAAATATGCAATTGATTTTGCCATTGATGAAAGAGTTGTCCATGTAAAATTCAAAAATTGGATGGAGCGTGCTATCTCTTAAAAGCGGGAGCACGTATGAAGCCATATGATGCAACTATATCGTATTTAAACTTGATACTGGGTATAATAAATAATTTTCTCATAAAAAAGCACAAAAGTGTGCGAGACACCTCCCTGGATATTTATGTAAAGCGTTCGTCAATAGCAATAAAAATGTTTCCCATACAAAAATGCAATAGTGGGCGGTGGGTTTGTTTGGGGAGCTACCCCAAAAAGTGGTTGGATCCCACCCATTGAAATATATGTGAAGTGTCTGTCCATAAGAAGCTACTATATTGAATTTAGAGCTGTTATTGACTTAAATAAAGTAGTTTTTCATACAAAAATACACAAGTGGGCAATGGTTTGTATGGGGCTACCCCAAAATTGCAATAAAAAGAACTCTACATGCCGATTTACAACTGGATATCTGACAGAGAAAGCTATATCAACTCGTCTCGACGAGCTGATCAAGAATATATGTATATACACTATGTATGCAAACCTATTTACTACAGTAGATATCAACTCGAAATTTGATTAAGCGGCTTCTTAAGAACGGATAATTCCCATATATGCGTGTCCCGCCCACATTGAGGATTGCCCCTATACAAACCCACTTCTCTCTTTTGGGGATTTGTATTAAAAATAAAAAAATTACAAGTTCTACGAACCACAGCAACTACTTCAAGATTGAGCTCCGATTTGAAGTTGGAAGCATTTAATTACGATAAAGACTCCGAATACAGTACGCACCCACATGTTGTGTTTGGCCAAATGGATAAATTGTGTCCATATTGTCGTGCTCTGAAATTTCACAAGGAATCGCCTGGAATGTGTTGCTCGAATGGTAAAGTCAAGTTGCCACCACTAGATGGGCCACCAGAGCCACTTCGAACGTATGTGTCTGGAGATATTCCGTTGTCTAAACATTTTTTTACAACACATTCGAAACTACAACTCATCCTTTCAAATGACATCGTTTTATTTATTGAGAGGCGTAGCAGCACGCGCCGGGTTTTAGCTAGTTTTTTATAAAAATGAATTTGACCGAAATATTTTACGAAAAAAATTCATTGGGTTCATAATTATTTTACATGATTTTTTTAAACCTAGGATGTGTGATGGGCTTTTCGAGGCCCATTTTGACTTTGAGTAGTCGCCAATACTTTTGATTACAAACATATGATACTACTTGTATACAGTTCGAAAGCTCGCATTGAGTAAATCGACAGCCATCGACTACCTTTGGATAATGCTAAACGTTAATTTGGAGCGCGCATATGTGCCATCAGCGAATCTCACTGCTGATAAGCAATACCGTGGCCGCACACGTTTTACACAGTATATCCCTTCGAAGCCGGCTAAATATGGAATCAAGGTATGGTGGTTCTCTGTTGCAAAGAACAATTATTCAGTGTAAATTGGCATGTGGGTAAATTGGCATGTGACTGACGAGATGTGCAGCAGGGCACAGCGAGTTTTGTTATCTTTGGCACGAAAATTCCACGGAACCGGGCATACCATTTATTATGACAACTTCTTTGGCCCTTGCTTTAGAACTACGTACCTTGAAACTCGCAATTGTAGACACTGTTCGCTCCACCAAACGGTTTGTCCCTGAAGAGTTCAAAAAGTCGAGACATTGTTTTGTTTTCATAGTGAACCAGTTTCATTTTGCTCATATTTGCCAATAAAGAGGAAAGCCATCATTTCACTGTCAACCGAGCAATATGCATCGAACAACGACCAATCTGACAAGCATTTTCAAATTTGTGATTATAACGAAAATAAAGCAGGTGTCGATAGTATGTACCAGATGCTCAGTGGCTACTCTTGCAAGTGTAGCATGTAGCCATGTTTTAAAACATATTAGATGTTTCTGAACTGGCATCATTTATTGTTTACGAAATCCTACCATCACGACAAACGGATAAACGTCGTGAATTCCTAATGATAGCCGCAGGCCTAAAACCAGTGTAGCTATGGCAAAATTCAATTTTTTTGGAAGTAATTACAGACACCATCGTATTACCATGTAATATAGCCAGCACCAAGCACATCCGCACTACCAGCAGAGAAGGAACGAAAAGCCTGTGCGTGGTGCAATCATAAGAATTGCATGAACCTTGAACCTGCAGGATAATAAATTCAGCACAAATCACCAATTGTTACCTCATTATTCATACATGTTAATTTGTATTTAACCATTAAATTAATCAGTTAAAAGTTAACCTGTGTTAACCCTCTAAAGAGACTACCCTAATAATGACACCCACATACAGCTATAGTGTCATACAATATTTCTACCCAATAGCAGCTGTCGGTGGGACACCTAGCTGGACGAAAATCGGAACGATAGCTGGCCATGGCTTATGGGCCTCGCGAGGCCCAGTAGGGTCACTCCTCACCTCACAGGTAGTCGAACATCCTAGCGTTAAATTTTTTTAAATCAATAAGAGGGTTGACCTTGTTACACCAACGTCAATATAAAACACATAATGTCAATTTCTAACATCCGTCTCTATTCAAATGAACGATGGTGTACCTATATTTATGTATTGTTTCTTAGCAAACATTAACATCCATTCTAGTAAGAAGCGAATTCCCCCTATCAATACAGCCATGTTTTACAATACGTAATCTATTTTGCGCGTTATATCTAATAAATACGTTTGAATTTCACAATGAGTTAACATCTTTAATAAGTCTGTCCGGCATGTCGAATTCAGATTGCGCTACTTTAAATAGTATTCACGATTGGTTTTTGTACCCTGTAAAATAGTAAACGAATACATCTATGAGACTTTAAATAATTGAGCTACTTAACGTGGACACTTATCTATACTTGTAAGTATGTTTGAAAAGGACTAAGCGATAGACACCATGCATAACTAACACAATATTTGTTTCTTAAGCTAGAATTATTCCTGATAAAATTTTGATAAAATAGACCACATTCGTCCGTTTTGGGGTACTATAAACTAAAACACCAATACAAATCTATGGTTCAAATATAGAGCCTCAGGCTCGCTCACCCTTGTGTTCTTAAATACACATGTGAAGTGATACATTTTTTCATGGTCACACGAGGTCACACGACTATCCTAGCAATCTGACATGTAATTATAAGACCGTGTGACCAGGCCTTTATTAACACATGTTGTAGAATTTATGCATCTACTAATATAGAACATTCTATAGTCGCATTAATTTCACATATTTTAATCTTGTAAACAAACAAATTTCGACTGTTACCGATTAGAGCTATTGTTGATATCTAATCTTTTATGTGAGGAGCGTCTATAATAAGCGAGTAGTCTTGGTGCGGCATCTGTAAGCGACGCAATCCAGTCCAGTCGTCATGCAGTGTGGCTTAATTACACGTATTGCTTTTTGGTGATAACAATTGGCTTTATGGCATCTCTCAATTGCCAGTATTTTTTTATAAATATAAAATTTACAATCTCTTCAATATTCACATAACCGAGGTGACGTATAATAGACGAACGTTAAATGTGATTCAGTTGATTTGCAACGTTTGCGAAATGTGGACCGTTCTCGTTTCGCCGTAATTAAAAGGTGTGAAATCAGAAAATTATATTGTATTGAGTTCTGCTAGACAAATTGTATAGTGATGCAAATTCACCTGCAAATATTACGGGAACATCAAAATAATAAACGAACTGCAGTCTGTCTTGTCTGCTTCAGTGAGACGCACGCCAAATATACTGGGTAAAGTACATATTTGCATTTATCACATACGAAGATTAGATTCCGTTTATCTACAGCGGTTGTTTTTCCATTTTTAGCATAAAAACCATTTATTAGATCTGAAACTTAAAGTACAAATTGAACAAAGTATCTCAAGATGGTGAGCAACCATTGTACACTCTCTCCGAATACAAATCGCAAAAAATTGACTCCACTTCCCGATGCAAATGATTTTCGGGAAACTCAAGGAAACAATGCAGATGAAAAAGCAAAGAAATTCTCATATTTTCAATTGGTAAGTAGTAATAAAACAAATGTATCTATATATGGATAGGCTAGCATATTTTTGTGACGGCTACTACGTTCTCTGTATACACTTAATTTAGACAAAAAATATACCATTTAAGATGTGCAGATGTGCACAATGTATATTGTATCAAAATCGGTTGAACATTTTGATTGTAAAAGTCTTAAACAAATTTCACTCACACAACGAAACAAGCAAACTCAGGCTTTACATAAAATACAAACGCACATACACAAATATTAAACGATATCATGCGAGTAGCCAGTTACAACTTAATAAGACTCTGCGAGCGCAACCGACATATGAGATTACGTGTTTTACTTCTTATACGCTTCACTATTATCGATTGCGTCGACTACTGGCCATACTTAGTAGTTAATTGTTATTATTATTATTTTGGTTATTATTAATTTTTATAATTTAAATTGTTATTCACAGTTTCGCTACTCAACTGTTTGCGAGCGTATCTTAGTCGCCATTGGCATTTTGTTGGCCTGTTGCAGCGCCGTTTTTATACCATACTCAGTTGTTATCTATGGAGAGTTTACCTCACTGCTAATAGATCGCACTGTGGGTGTGGGTACCTCATCGCCGACATTTATATTGGCTATCTTCGGTGGCGGTAAGAAACTGTAAGTAACATTTAATTAATGAATTTCAGTGCATATGTTAGTACGTCATTGTATAAATGTTTACGTTCAGCACAAATGTCACAGCCGAGGAGAACAATCAAGCAATCATCGAAGATTCTATCGCATTCGGCCTAGGCAGTTTAGCAGGTGCAATTCTATTGCTAGTTTTTATTGCTATGGCGGTGGATATACTCAATCGCGTAGCGCTGAAACAAATCAGTCGTATACGGAAATTATTTCTCGAGGCAATATTGCGACAGGATATGTCCTGGTATGACACCTGCTCGGGAACGAATTTCGCTAGCAAGATGACTGAGTAAGTCAGTTATTTTTGAATGTACAACATTAATAATTTTATCTTATATTCTCTTCACAGAGATCTGGACAAAATGAAAGAAGGCATTGGCGAGAAAGTAGCCATCTTTAACTTTCTCATTATGACCTTTGTCATAGGCATTGTGGCATCCTTCTTCTACGGTTGGAAATTGACACTGGTCGTAATAACCTGCTGTCCGTTTATCATAATATCAACAGCATTAGTGGCAAAGATACAAGCTTCTCTTACAGTAAAGGAACTGAAAGCCTATTCAAATGCAGGCTCTGTCGCTGAAGAGGTTTTCTCTGGTATACGCACAGTGCTGGCTTTCAGTGGCGAACGTAAGGAAACGGAACGGTTTGGAAAGCTGCTCACACCTGCCGAGCAAACTGGACGCAAAAAGGGCCTCTACTCAGGCATCGGTAGCGGAGTTATGTGGTTCATTATATACGGATGTTATGCAATTGCAATGTGGTACGGAGTTAAACTAATACTCGAAGATCGACATGAGGATGTGCGTCACTATACACCAGCAGTGTTGGTCATTGTGCTATTCGGCATTATAATGGGTGCACAAAATCTTGGTTTCTCATCGCCACACGTTGAGGCGTTCAGCACAGCGAAGGGCGCTGCTCAAAGTGTATTTTCCATCATCGATCGGAAATCAGAGATTGATCCAATGGACGAGCATGGTGTTCGGCCATCCGAGGTAAGCGGCCGCATACGTTTCGAGAACATATACTTTCGCTATCCAGCGCGTCCAGACATTGAAGTATTGAAAGGTTTTACGCTCGACGTTGAACCAGGTAAAACGGTAGCATTCGTCGGTGCCTCAGGTTGTGGTAAAAGTACTACGTTACAATTGATGCAGCGCTTCTATGATGCTCTCGCGGGCAGCGTTAAACTAGACGGACACGACTTGCGTACACTGAATGTTGCCTGGCTTCGTTCGCAGATTGGCGTTGTGGGTCAGGAGCCTGTGCTATTTGCCACGACCATTGGTGAAAACATACGCTATGGCAATCCGGCCGCAACTCAGGAGGATATTGAGCAGGCAGCACGTACAGCAAACTGCCATGATTTTATAACGAAACTGCCCCGAGGTTATGCAACATTGGTCGGTGAGCGTGGCGCACAAATGTCTGGCGGCCAGAAGCAGCGCATCGCCATAGCAAGAGCCTTAGTGCGTAATCCAAAAATTCTACTACTCGATGAAGCTACTTCCGCACTGGATCCGACATCAGAGAAACGTGTGCAGGACGCACTGGAAGTAGCAAGCCAGGGGAGAACAACCCTAGTTGTTTCGCACAGATTATCGACAGTGACGAATGCCGATAAGATAGTCTTTGTTAAGGATGGCGTTGTTGCGGAACAAGGTACGCACAACGAGCTGATGGCGAAGGGTGGTTTGTACTGTCAATTGGTGCAAATTACTAAGCGCAAAGAGGCAACGGAGGGCGACAAGGGGGAGCAATATGGCGCGAGTACTTCACGTAAGCCGGAAAAGCGAAGCAGCAGCGATGTGATAAATGACTCAGAAACGGAAGAGAGTAGCGACGAGGATGAGGACATGGCACACTATGACTGCGAAGATGCACAAAGCGTTGAATCACGTCATAAAAGTGAGTTGTATGAAACTTTTTCTTTAATTTAAATCGCTTAACCAGTTTTAAACTTTCAGAGAAGTCACACAAAAAACGCCGAAAGCAGAAGGAAAACTACAAGGTCAGCTTTCGGCAACTTATGATGCTGAATGCACCCGAGTGGCGTTATATTCTATGCGGCTGTATTGCAGCCATGTTACATGGCGCTACCTTTCCAATTTGGGCGGTGCTCTTTGGCGATTTCTTTGGCGTTATGCAGAACGAAGATGATGAATATGTGCAAACTACGGCGAACTTCTATTCGTATATGTTTATAGTTATTGGACTAATAGCTGGTTTTGGCACACTAACGCAAACCTATATGTTCAACACTGCTGGCGTTAAGATGACTTCAAGATTGCGCAAGACGGCATTCAAAACTATCATCTCACAGGAAGTAGCTTATTTCGATGACGAAAAGAATTCTGTGGGTGCTTTGTGCGCACGGCTCGCAGGTGATTGTTCCAATGTGCAAGGTGTACGTATTTAATTGAGGCCAGAATTTCTGATAGCCGTAATTCAACCTTCACTTTCTTCATTTCTCTTCTAACAGGCGACCGGCGCACGTATTGGAATAATTGTACAAGCTGTCTCCACTTTACTTGTCGGCATGACGGTTGCATTTTTCTTCTCATGGAATCTAACGCTTCTGACTTTGGTTACCGTTCCATTTGTCTGTTTATCCATCTTTCTTGAAGCACGTTTTATGGAATCCAGTGCGAAGGCTGAGAAACTAGCAATCGAACAGGCATCACAAGTTGCTGTTGAGGCAATTGCCAATATACGCACCGTAACCAGTCTCGGCCAGGAGCGAGATATATTGAAACGCTACAATGAACAAATCGATCAAGTGAATGACGCCTGTCGCAAAAAAGTCCGATTCCGTGGCGTAGTTTTTGGACTCGGTCAAGCAGCTCCATTTTTAGCCTACGGTTTATCGCTGTACTATGGTGGTCAACTTGTTGCAAACGAGGGATTGCCCTATGAAGATATTATAAAAGTTTCAGAAGCATTGATATTCGGTTCGTGGATGCTGGGACAGGCGTTAGCCTATGCGCCTAATGTAAGTGCAGCGATATTATCAGCTGGAAGACTATTGCGCCTGTTTGAGCGCGCGCCGGCAGTGCACAATCCACAAGATAAACCCTACAACACTGCGGAGGTAGATATGCGTAACGAAAATATACTCTCATGTCATATTAAACGTACACTTAATCAAACAAATTTTCACAGAAATCCGAAGGAGACATAACGTACGAGAATGTTGACTTCCAGTATCCTACACGTAAGGGCATTCCTGTGCTGCAGAACTTGAATCTTTCCATTAAGAGCGGTACAACTGTTGCACTTGTTGGGCCATCTGGCTCTGGAAAATCCACCTGTGTACAACTTTTGCTTAGATACTATGACCCCAATGCCGGATCGGTGAACTTAAGTGGTGTTGCCACCACGGAGTTCTCCTTTGATACTCTCCGCTCTAAAATGGGTTTAGTATCGCAGGAACCTGTGCTCTTTGATCGTACAATTGCAGAAAACATTGCGTATGGCAACAATTTCCGTGAGGATATTCCCATGCCAGAAATTATAGAAGCAGCTAAGCAGTCGAATATACACAGTTTCATCATATCACTGCCACAGGGCTATGACACACGTTTGGGCAGCAAAGGCGCACAGCTGTCCGGAGGTCAGAAACAACGTATTGCCATAGCAAGAGCCTTAGTGCGTAACCCAAAGATTCTCATATTGGACGAAGCTACTTCGGCATTAGATCTGGAGAGCGAGAAGGTAGTGCAGCAGGCGCTGGATGTAGCACGATCCGGACGAACATGCGTTACAATTGCGCATCGACTGACAACGGTGCGAGATGCAGATTTGATTTGTGTGCTCAAGAAAGGCATCGTTGTAGAACAGGGATGTCATGATGAACTAATGAGCATGAATGGAATTTATGCGGAACTCTACATGCTACAACAAGTGGCTAGTTAAGTAGAATGTCAATGTACAATTTAATATAAATTTTTTATTGAATTCATTTCTTCAATATAAAAGTAGGTATATAAATATATATAAGAATATAAATAAAGGTATATAAATGCAATTTTGAATAATACTCTACAAGCGACTATCCTGCATTGCACCAGGATTCGTCAGCGCATTCCGTCGCTCTTCTATTGCAAATGTCAGTTTACGAAAAGGACCCAACGGTAAACTTAACGACTTTAAATCGGATTCTGTGAGCAGCATTAATGTATCCAAATCGATTTGCTGCTTTTGAAATACTGGCAAATACTCCTCCAATGCCCACGCGCATAAAAATCGTTGCAACGGGCTAGCCGAATCCTCAGATGCATCGTCATCATCACTGTACACTGCATCGCCATCATCCGAATCGCTTTCGTCCGAGAGATTCAAATAGAGACGCGGTTTATTGCCATTGCGAGTCTTGCATCTATTTCCAATGTTGTTGCTGTTATTATTGCTACTGCTGCTATTACCGTTACGCATTGTAGCCGAGGATGATACGCTGTCGCATGCGTAAGTATCCTTTTCGGGCTGCAGTTGGCTCAATGCAGCAGTTACAGAGCGTCTAAACGCTATGCTACCCAACATTGTTGGCCGATCGAAAAGTCCGTTCGCACGCTGCAACATCAACGTTTCACTTAACTCATCCTTGTTCTGATTGTCAGCCAGTATATCTGGTTGTGAAAATGAACGTGCCAGTGCACCATAGGCCAATTTACTAGAGCTCAACTCAGAGACACTACACTCTTCAGTTACAGCAAAGACATCACTGATTTTGCCACGTTTGCCGCCATCCTCTGTCGAACTAAATGTACCCACATAGAGCACTTCAGAATCTCGCTGTAATCCGGTCAATGATGTAATTGTGCGCTTGCCATCCGCTTCAATTTCACCAATTTTAAATGCACTGTCATCTGCAGCTACTTGTTGCTCTGTGGCTCTGCCTGCGCGACTAGCTATGGTAGAACCTCCACTACTGCTACTGCCAACGCCGCCAATGCTGCCAGAGCCAACAAAATCGCTGAACTTAGTGGCTGCTGCAGCACTGCTATGCACAGATGTACTATGTTGCTCCTTAGAATGCTTATGTAGATTACCCTGACTGGACCAAATCTTCTGTTTGAGCGTAGACAGCATATTTGATGGCTTGGTGCCAGAAGTGCTAGCCATTGGCTTGACATCACTCAACTCATGTTCGTCGTGATGCTGCTGCTTCATATATTCTCTTATACGTTTCTCACAGTTCTTCTCGGAGAGCTCTTTCAATGCCTTTGCTTTCTTTCTATAATATTGATATGTACAATTTGTTTTACATGTAAACTGAAATTAGAAGTCTTACTCACTTGTCATGTGCTTCAAACTTCGTCGCAGCTGCATCCAGATAACACAAAATTTCATCTTTATTGTTAATTGCGGCTAAATCCTTGGCACTATGCTTATCAATATCCAGAGCGTAAATATTTACACCAAATTTTATCAGAAAATCCACACAATGCAAATGTCCTTTAGCGGCAGCTAAATGTAGCGCTGTATTGCCAAATTGATCATATTTATCGGGATCGCCACTACAAATGCAAATAAATGACATAAGTTTATGTTTATTTCAAACCGGTTTAACGTGAAAACTTGCCCACGACCGCATAGTAGACGTAACGCATCCAGACGTCCTTCGAATGCTGCCCACATGACAGGTGTCATTTTCTCCGTATCCTTGGCATTTGTATCCTTGCGTGTAGCATCCTTTAAAACTTCTAGACGTCCGTCGCGCGCTGCTCTATTCAAATAAAATTCCAATTCGAATATTAATTTAGTAATTTAGAAAAACCGTTCACTTCGGTTTAACCGAAACTTTAATACTCCCCACAAGTACCCTTTTTGCTAAGAATGCTGTTTCATGTTCCAGATTTTTTTCTCTTCAAAAACTTTGAACAATTTTTAATATAATAAAATTTGAAATGTTTTTACGATATACTGAAGTTTTTAAATAATAAAAAAATGAAAATTAACAAAATGACAGCATTTTTCATTGGTAACACTTCGAGCGCCGACCCCTGTATATATGTACTTTATGTGGTTTCCGATGCTTTCTTTATGCCGTTGCAAACATTGTGATTAAATTATAATATTATTCACACTCTGTGAGCAGAGCACAAAATTTTAAAAATATACTCACTTGTGGAAACGGTTTGATGCCATTTCTTCTTTACTTCTTCTTATCACTTGGTGATGTTTTTATTTCGAAAACACGTCGGCGTTCTTAATTAAAATACCATACACATCGAATTTTTTTTCACGTATGTTTTTTTTTTTTAATTTTAATGATAACCGATAATGTATGTTTGTATGTACTCGTACTTATACTATTTGCATACAATATACGAGTATACGAAGATATTTAAAACGCTTCAAAAGTTCAAAACTAATTTTTTAACAGGTAAAACCGACCAAACATCCTACAAATCTATGCCTCTCAAAATATACTAATTGTGTATATGTAACTATTATTGTTATAGCGAAATATCAACAAGAGCAACACCACTTTAATGAGCATGAGTGCGAATGGAAAATAATGAGATTGTTCCGGTTGCGCTGTACGCGATGCCCATTAAACATCTATCACACAGATACACATAGATATGAATGTATTTGTTTATACATTGATGCACACTTGCACATTATAGAGCAAGAAAGAAAGTTTGTTTAAAACTCGTTTTACGTGTAAGCTAAGTACTGCCAAATTCTTAATTTACACTGTTTCATAACCAGGAATTTCCAATTAAAAACACTGGCCATATATTTTAAACATCTTTATATTTGTGTATATTTATACCAACATAGTCGTAGTTAAAACACACTTTAACAGAAACAAGCCCGCTTTCGTTGTTGCTGCTCTGAGAGCAAGTTGGTAACTAAAGTTGGTTGGCTTAAATGCTGTACTGGAGTTCTAAGCCAAAACAACTACTCATGCATCCCTGCACAAACAATAGGGATGGCGTACGCGTAATTGTTTTAAGCTCGTAATTGCAAATATGCTGTTCCAGCTATTTTTAATATCTTTGTGGAACGTTGTCGGATTCTATTTATCATTTAAACTAACTACGAAGAGATTAAAAGAAATATTTTTCGTATTTTTATATTTCGTGACAATTTTCTTATATGTTGTTATAATTTAACATTATATTCTTGAACAAATTTCATGAAAGTCAGTAAGAAGAACTACGAGAAAACGAAATACAGTGAAAAAAAATTAGTACGCTACATATTTAGACTTCAACTCAAGCTGGAGCAAATTTTCAACAAATGAGAAAACGAAGTTATAGGTAAAAACTTTTAGATTTTAACATAAAATATTGAAATGCAAAAAAAAAATGTGAACGCTCTTAAATTCAGCGTCTCGGAACTACGTTGTTCATCCATTGACACATAAGAGATTATCAGTTTATCTGAAAGCTTGTAACGCATTAAAGAAGGCAAAAGTATATATATTCTTGATCAGTCGATCTAGTAATATTCGATACACTGTTAATGTTTTTAAATTGGAATACAATGGAAAATGCAAAAAAAAAACCTTAAAATCTAACTTTGGAACTGCAAGAAACTTCGAAAGTCGTCAAGGAATTAAAAAAAAAATAAATAAATAAATAAAATAAAACAAAAGACTAGCAAACAATTTATAAACTACTTGCGAATTATAAATTTAAAAATAAAATAAAATAAAATAAAATAAGTAAAATTTTTCAAATTATTCGAAAAGCGGTTGTTTTAGTTAAAAATAAATGTTGCGAGCAATAGGTCCAAGTAGGTTCCCTTTATGGTGGTACATATTAAAACTCGATCGGTAAAAACTTTGTTATAACGTGAACTGCAGTGCACTGTGTTAAGAGTTCAAACTAATCTTGCCACGCTCACTTTTTGGGGTAACCCCAATACAAACCCGTCTCCTTTAGTGCTTTATTTGAAAAACTTCTTTAATTAAGTCAATATCAGCTTGACATTCGATATATACATATACAAATGGACGTATCCCACCCACATATTGGGGTAGCCCCCAGATATACCGACCACTGAAAAACTTCTTCAGTTAAGTCAATATGAAATTCGATATGGAAACTTTTTAGCGATGGTCTCTTCACACACATATACTTATGGGGTAACCCCTATACAAACCCACCAGCAACGTATGTGTTCTCGTTACTTGATATTTTTATTGTGTCCATCTGAGTTATACTTTATTTTTGGTTATAATAAGCACATATTGTGAAGTTATATGTAGAAGTGTCGTGTAAATATGATGAGTTGCGTTGTAAATATCTGTATGTAAAATCTACATGGATCATACAGATGAAATATAGGGGAAACGAAAAATGCCCCACGCTATGCATTTTTTTTTTTGTGGGTGGGAAACTATACTAAAACAGAAAAAAAATTCCCTTGGATCCGCCAATGTTTATTTATTCGTTTCCATTTATTAATTTATATATTATTTATTTATTGCTATTTACAGTTACATTATCAGTGCCATTTGATAATGCTGAGAGCGTTAAGTATGACCAACATGTTGGGCTCAACATAAGGCTGGCCTGTATAAACGTATTATTATCTATTATCTGTTCCTTTATGCTGAGAGCGTTAAAAATGACCAACTTATTGGGCTCAACATAAGTATAAGCACTTTGTCAAAGCGCTCGACAACACGCTTGAAAAAAATATGTATACCTCTTCGTTTACAATTTTACCAACAATACTATGAAGCCACGCTCTAACTGATACCACTAACCATACAATGTATTATTATTCTTTACTTAGTGCTGATACTCGCCAACACGTTGGCATGTCCGTCTGTGTTGCTTTTGACCTTTTTGTTGGAATTTATTAACAAATTGAGAGAACTGAGAGAGGGAGAGAGCTCAGGTGTTTTTGATTGGCGAGGCCGTTATCAGGTTTTTATCTAACTTAGACACAATATTTTGGAAAAAAATTATGTTACCTGTTTATGGAAAAACTTATATGAAAGTATTTAAACAGACAGACACACGCTGATCGAGAATATATGTATGAACATATATACTTTGTGGTGTCTCCAATGGATCTTTTATGCGTTACAAACTTACGGAAAAACTGACACAATGTGTATGAATTTCGGACCGATTCATTCGACACAATTGGTCCGAAAAGAGATTAGAAGCGTTGCCATATTTTCCGATATTATGATTTTTTTTTGTATAGACACGTTTCCTCTGCGTACAAGCAGTGCGAGAATAGTGTGTGAGCGAGATAGTGTCATCAATACAAATACACACAGAGTAAAACATAAATTTTTTTCGTCATCAACATAACAAAGTAATGAGAAAACGAGTACGAGCCACCGGGGGAGCATAGACAATGTAGAAGCAAATATTTAGAATAAGGAATTAATCCAATGCGTGCCAAGTGCATCAAGTGCAGCATTATAACATCATAAAAGGAGCCAACAGCAACAACGACGACCTCGTAGTCCACTGCCAGGGGGCCAGTTAGCTAGCCAACTTGTGACTTGTGAGCTTAGCACAGGAAGGAGAACAAGACATTTCTGTTTTGCCCCCCAACTACCAGCACGAAATTACTTAAGACACCCGCGCCATACTATGGGCAATAATTGCCTAAAATGCTTCCAAACGTCAGAGGATCTATCCGCAGCAGCATCACCAGCTCAGGCCCAGCCCGCACTTAGCTGCACCACTAATGTGGTAGTGGGAATTAACGCAAACGAGCGTTTTAATATCTACAGTGAAAGAACACGTGGTAAGTGGAAGAAGCAATCTAAAATAGTGTAAAATATAATTTTGATCTTTCGTTTTTGTAGAAACCGATGAATTATTGCTCTCTAGCCGAAGTCCACTTAAACCAGCAAACAGTTGTGATACAAAACGAAATAGTTTTAAGAAGTCCATAGTTTTGCTTAATGGAAATGCAACAACAATGAGCAGTGATATAATTACCAATGGTACATACATGATTCCAAAATGTTTCTATTAGCTGGTCATATTAATTTATTTCTATTTATTTAATAGCAGTCAAAGAATCGATCGAAGTATCGGAGAAGAAACTGAATCATTTGTTCGATATTTATAAAGATCCCGATGAACCAGACATGATTTTAGCGGAGGGTATTGAACGGCTGTGTGGAGATCTGAACTATCAGCCAGAGGAATTTCCTATTTTGGTACTTGCATGGTGCTTCGATGCGTCACAGATGTGTCGTTTTACCAAATCTGAGTTTATCGAGGGATTGCACAAAATGTGTGCAGATAACATGTCTATGCTGCGCTCAAGACTAGAACAAACTGTGGAAATGCTGAAATTAGATACGGAAATGTTTAAACAGCTTTATCGTTTTACATTTCGGTAAGTTATAAGTTTTCACATAATCAAGTAAAATGAAAAATTTTTCTTTTTACAGTTTTGGTTTAGAGCCTGACCAACGTATACTTTCGCTTGACATGGCAATTAGCCTGTGGAAACTTGTGTTCACCATACACACGCCTGATCTCTTTGCCAAATGGATTGATTTCCTAGAAAAACATCCCAGCATTCGCGGCATACAAAAGGATACATGGAATATGTACCTAAACTTTTCCGAACAATGTGATATAGAAAATTACGATGACACTGAAGCGTGGCCCAGCCTCTTTGATGACTTTGTCGACTACGAAAAGTCTTGCGCGATGGAATCCAATATAAAAGCGGCGCCAACGGCAGATGATATTGCTGCAATAGATGACGACAAGAATAACAACGACGACCCGCTGCAAATTCATATAAAATTGGCCGAAGCACACCAGACATTATAGTGGCGCTTGTTGAACAACTAAACAAATGGACAGACTTCCTATATATTTTGCAGTTTTACATTGGAAATCGATCCATAGGCACTTGCGGTGCTGGGCGCTGCGTGAAAATCAAAAAAAAAAAAAACAAAAAAATGACAAAGCAAAACAAAAAGTACATGGTAACAACAAGAAAGTAGTAACAAACGCATTTGTTATCAATTCAAAGACTTATCAAGTAATTTTCAAAGCTCAATCATTCGACGCATCTATATATGTACATATATATAAGATAATTATATGATACGAATGTAATTATTTTTAACAATTTCAAACAAATTCATACTGGAACTGTATACAACAAATATTTTATTTATAGATATTGTATCGATAACGAATTACATTTTACTACACATAATCAATTTTAATATTGTAAGTAGTCAGTCGGTGTGAATTGAATGAAATAAATTAATGCATATACACATAGAACTATAAATAGTGCTTCTTTTATTTCACTTTAAAACAAATGTTTAGTTCAAGATTTTCATTTTAAAAATAACGTTCTTGAATCAATGGTTCGTATGTTCATATGCAATTAGGTGTTGCAATATTTTTGGCAACATCAACGAGACGTTGCCACACATCGGGCGTTGCCACTATTTGTTGTAGGCAGCACATATGTGATGTTGTTCATCTGTTGAAAAAAGTATAAGCACAAGTGGTAGCATCAAAAACAAAGCAAATGCACGACAAGACAAATTAATTTGCAACGAAAATACCCAGTAACAGAGTTACTCCAATACAAAATTAATCTAATAGTGATTAAATAATTATTTGGCAATTAATATCGTTGTTAAATTTATTTTTGTAGGAGAGCATTGTGTCACACATATGAATAAGTCATGCAACTGATGCATCGTACAGGGCCAGCTTTATTTGTTTATATGTACGCAGTATTGGCAAATTGTTTTTTCTTGGGATTTTTGATCGGATAACTTCTTTTTTTTTTTGTTTTAAGAACAATTGCAAAGCAAATAAATTTGAAAACATTGCGAGTAGTCAATGCACCAGATAAGAACGCTCAAGCTAAAACAACCAGAACTAGATCAAATGAAACGCTTTGTATTGACTCGTGAGTCACAAATTTGACATTGAAAATAGTGGCGACCGAGGTCGAACTGTCGAAAGGAACCAAGGACAAAGAACATACAAAATTTGATGAAATAACATTACTATGCCTTGTGAGAGTTGTCATGTGCAGTTTACAATTTTACGGCGAAAGCGCACCTGCAGTAAGACACAATTTGAAGCTTTTCTATCTAATTATCAATAGTTAACTGATATCCCATTGTTTTTTTTTTTTCTATAGGCGATTGTAGGTGTTTTTACTGCACTAATTGTCTTATTACGACTAGAAGAAATTCGGTGCTTTGTCAGAGATGCGCCGTGTTTGCCAAGCGACCGCTGCTACGCTCTGATTTGCAGCAACTTAAGCCGAAAGATCTGATATTCTATTTACAATCAAAGCACATCTCCACAGCTGGCTGTGTTGGTAAGGCAGAAAAATAAAATTTGTATCTTTTGAGCAATGTAGTCAATGCTTTATCTAATTTGCAGAGAAAGAAGAACTAGTATGCCTAGTGCTCAGACATGTCGAGCAGAGTGGTGGTACTGCTGGCAGCATGCCTTCGCCAAATGAACAAAGTAGAAGTCCAGAAGCTGAAAATACTCATTCCTTTGACAATATTAAGCAAACGTGCCAAAATTTCTTTAGTAACCTGAGCGAAAACTTAAGTGATTCGTTTGCCTCATTTGAACCCAAACCGAACGTAAAGCAAACAAGTAGTCGACAAAATTATAGACGCACATCAAACGGTGATAACGCTCCATCGCATATATTTGAGCAACCGCGTGTAAATACTCGAGAAATTCCAACGTATGCCAGTTCGCAAAATGTGCAGTCTTCTCGATCTCCACCACTAGCAACAACGTCTACTCAATCATTGAATGTTGCAACAAGCAATGGCACCACTCGAAATGGTGCTAGCCCGTTAGTTACCTCGGTAACAAGCTCAACTTCAACAGATACATCGCCAATAACACCACAGCTGACGACGCAAACCCACGATAACATTCCGCAGCCTGTTGTAAATCAAGATGAGAGAGATGTAGACAAATCAGACTGTGAATGCTCTGATGAGGAGATTATGGCTACGTTTAATGAGCGAATATCTGGGAAAACGGACAACAGCGCGCAGTGTAGTCTGAGCCGACAAACTAATGAGACAACAACAGTTGGTCTGGGTCCAACGACGTCGTCAGCAACAGCCTTAACATCGGTCACAGCAAGCACTAGTCCTGGATTTTCCAAACAAGGTTCACTTAGCTCCAAAGTAGATACATGCGGCGTGGAAATATCATCGCAGTCCAGCTTTGAAGAGCTAGGCGCGATTGGCGGTATTTCCGATGAGAGTAAGACAACAGATACGAATGGCAGCAGCAACATGGACCAATGGCAAGTGCTCGACGTGCACGAAATCGTTATTCAATCTGAGGAGCCACTACAACCGGCAACCGAACCGTCAGCAATAGAGGACGTTATAGGTGTAGAGCTTCGTGACGATTCCGGACAGCCAGATCAAAGCGTTCAACCCAATATTCAACCTCCAAGTGCACCAGTACGCACTAAAAAAGTTGTAAGACGTCGTTCAGATGGCTATCTTGTAAACAAACGACACCATTCCAGCGATGATGAGTCCCCAATCGATGGTCAGTCTGCACATTTATCTACTTTGCGTGAACAGCCGGAGGAAACCCGTTCGCATCAACGCGGCTGTTGTCAACGTTGTGGCAAGAATAAAACCAATATAAGACGACACGTTGAACGGATGCGACACCATTTGGAGAGCTCAATGATGTCTGAGGAGGATATAAAGTATGAGCTACAGCAGTTTCTGACCTATCTGGAACAACGTACAAAATCAGTCGATTGTTCTGAACAAGAGAGTAGAGCGGTCTCCTCGCTCAGCGGTGGTGCCGGAGGCAGTGTGGAAGGTAATATTGGTGCTATTGGTGGGCTTAGAACGCCCATAGTTGAATTTTCACCTACTCCTGATGGCGGGCTGTTGGATGACAATGAAGGTATTCACGTATATGGTGCTCCAGCAGATTACGAAGCCGGCCATGTAGGTATAGATTCGCGCTTTGTAAACCTGGATGATTTTGAAGAATTGTAAGTCTGTGTTTCTATATTTGATATTAGGAGCTTAAGAATAATATACCTACCTAATTGTTTCTACTATGAGCAGCAAAGATTTAGAAAATTTGACTGTCAAGCAACTGAAGGAGGTGCTAATGCTTCATCGTGTCGATTACAAAGGCTGTTGTGAGAAACAAGAACTGTTGGATCGTGTTGAACGTTTATGGAAGCATTTGCGATCAGCGCCAGGTGCCCAAAATATATCTAATGTAACATAGTATAAATCTATATTGTATTTCTCTCTTTTATTCGAAAGCTGTCGAAAAACTGGCTACTGATGAACTTTGCAAAATTTGTATGGATGCACCGATCGAGTGTGTTTTTCTGGAATGCGGCCATATGGCGACGTGTACTAATTGTGGAAAAGTATTGAGCGAGTGTCCAATTTGCCGACAATACATTGTACGTGTTGTGCGTTTCTTTAAAGCATAAATTAAGCATTATTAACTACGAACATAATGACTCTTGTATAGCATTTAGGGGTGGTAGTAGATCATGGTTGAGCTAAAAGACTTCAGACGATACGGTTTGTTCTATTCATCGTTGCTCTTCAGACTTAATGCTATTTAACTGATATACTGCTCCTAACCAATATATTGCAGCCATGAACAAGATATAAAATTATGACAGTATATCAGGCTTAATCTTTTAATTTGTTTATTGTAAGGGAAGATGAAAGTTATAAGATAATGTCAGGTATCCTTAAATAATTGTAACGTAGGGAATACACCGTTTCTTTTTGCTCTAAAAGCAAAACTTATAAATCTATTGTAAATGATTAGTTTTTAAAGAGCTTCCTTTTAACTTATTATGATACATTACAATCCATGTATTTGTTCTTGTTATTTACAAAATATATAATATTTTTATTAACATTCCTATAAGATGAAAAGTGTAAAATAAAATTGTAGCGACAAACGTGATCCGTAATAATACTATTTTTTTATATGTATTGTATTAGAATTTTAAAAATTTTAGCGCATTTGAAACACCTATTCGGCTATGCATCCCAGAAGATTTATAAAGTCTTCGTGCAAGCTTAACGTTAAGTAAATATTATACTGCATTTATATATATATATATATATATATATATATATATATATATATATATATGTATATATGTATATATATACATTTATACGAAAAGTGTACATAAAAGTTTCGCAATTTTCCACAATTGCCTTTGATATTTTTGAAGCGGAACATTTATTCGTGCTAACCATACAATAGTTAGTATGGTTGGTGCTAATACCTAGTTTCGAAGTATGTACTTAAGAATTGAATTCCTTATAATCTATTGTATGGTAAAAATTAGTACATTCCGTTTATAACAAGGTTTTTATTTTAATAATTACTGAATGGAGTCAGACACCTTCACAGAATCCGAAATCTCTACAAGTACGGCCTTTGATTTGTTGGCACAACAATTTGGCGACGTGCGACCAAGAATTGAGTTGCTTAACGAAAAGCTATTTCCCGACGGTGGCCCAAAGCCGGGATCCATGATTCAAATATCTGGGCCAAGCAATTCTGGAAAAAGCTTACTACTTTGGCAATTGATGTCATGGTGCCTACCACCTTTCAACTACGGAGGAAAACATGGCTGCATTGTTTTCATAAATCTTAGCCATAAATTCAATACACGAAATTTTGTGCGCCAAATACAAAATTTCGTGGTGCAGCCCGGCCGCGAGGGTGAAAAACTAACACCAGATGAATTGGAACTTTTGGTTTTAAGATGTTTGGATTTAGTCATTTCACTGAAATGCTATACACCTGACGACTTGGAAATAGCACTTATCAAATTAGATAATATTCTGCTGTCCAACAGGCATGTAGCACTGCTAGCGATTGACCAGCTCTGTGAACTATACTGGCAAGAGGCTGTCGACAAACAGTTGAGCA
Source organism: Leucophenga montana (assembly GCA_035044765.1). Classification (NCBI taxonomy): domain Eukaryota; kingdom Metazoa; phylum Arthropoda; class Insecta; order Diptera; family Drosophilidae; genus Leucophenga; species Leucophenga montana. The sequence goes on from JAWNNQ010000556.1 coordinate 90,632, forward strand.
AGTTTTCCTACTACACAACGTTGGTAACACGCTTTAGACAAATCGCCGAAACACATAAAATCTGTTGTGCCTATACTATAGATGAGAATTATCTGAAACCAAAGTCCGGCAATATGCCGGACACTGAAGAAGCGCCAAAAATTGATTACGAGTTTCGAATGCTAGTTAATGGCAAAGGTAAAATTACGCTTAATGACAATCCAATGTTTATCGATGGAATTGCCTTTGTACTTTGAACAATTTGTAAGCACTGCAAGAGATTAAAAAGTAGTGAATAATATTTCTTATCAATTTATTTAAGTTTGTACGACTAGGGCCAGATGGGAGAGCCTGACTAGAGATTATTTTGTGTGTATAGTGTAAATCAATGTCGACTAACGCTTAGATCAAGTGGCACATCGGCATCAATGTCCATCGACAAATCTTCTGCTCCTGTTATGTAGTTATTTGTACTTATTACATGGTGTTCCGGTGTTGGCAGCCAGTACTGCGGTATATATTCAATATGTTTACTGCTCACATCTACGTAATACTGTGACACATCAGCAGTCGTTGGCAAATAGTGCTGATAAGTGGCCATCTGGGATGTTGCATCATTCGGCGTTAGAAAATGATTTTCGGTGCTGAATTTTATGATAGGTTTTTGTGCCGCCTTTTCGGTTGCATAAATTTGATCATTGTGTTTGAACGTTTTTACATGTTTTCTTAGAGACGAGGGATCCGTGTAACGCTTTTGGCAACCGGGCACCTTACAGATATACGGCTTTTCGTTGGTGTGCGTGCGTGTGTGTTTGAAACGATCTGACGAATTTGAGTACGCCTTATTACAGCCAACGTGGGGACATTTGTACGGCTTCTCGCCCGAATGTGAACGGACGTGAATTTTGAGGTTTTCAGCTCGCGAAAATGACTTCTCGCAAAGATGACAACAATGGGGCTTCTCTTTGGTATGTGTGCGCACGTGTACCAGCATTTTGTAGCGGGCGTTAAATCCCCTATCGGTTCGCAAGCAACCGTTCCAGCGGCAGTAATAAAGTCCATCGGCAGCAGACGCAACTGCATGATGTTGAGTGACATGCTGCGCAAGTGCATCTAAATTTTCGAAATATCTGTTAAATAAACAAACAAAAAAAATTAGAAGTTGAACGCATTAAAGATATGTTAATTCTTAATTGAAATTACCTGCCACACTCAAACCAATTACAGAAAAAATCCGAGACTGGAGAGCCAACACCAATGCTTTCACTACTGCTACTTTCGCCACTCAGACGCTGCTCATCGACGTTATATAGCCCAGCGCGCACAATATGCTCTCCTCCATTCGCTGAGTCTTGTTCCACTTTCATTATAACGGATTGTCTGCGCCGCAGCGAATAATATTCATCTGTGGCATATTGTATATTGGCCAAACGCGGTGGCGTAATTGGTGGCGTTGGGAACCGAATGGGTTGCTGCATTTGTTTAAGATTTTTCAAAACATTCTCCGACTGTAGATCGCAAGTGCAACTGTACGGCGGCGTGTTGTATGGCAGGCAAACTTCTGACTCTGGGAACTGATTGCTGCTAAAGCAAAGTGTGTTTTGTATGTCCATTATGAATAAATTATTTCAATAGTATTATTTATTTTATAAATCTGTTCAAAAAAAAATATTCTATACGCTTGACTTAGAATACGAAGTGAACTCTTCGACGTTTTCCAGACAAATGAGCCAATGGCTACCAGACGGACGTGTAATATTGCTTGGGAGTCAATTTGCGATAAGACGCCTTATCACTTGAAGGCTTCACGGCACGCAGACAGGCCACGGCGGGGCAGTGTGCGGCGTGTGCTATACAAAATGGAGCAGTAAATCGCAGACAAGCAATGGATGCGTGTACATCGCTAGAAAGAGACCTATAATAACAAAAACAATGCCAGACGATCTAGTTTCAGACAAAAAAAAAAAAACCATAATACTGTTCATTCACTACGTGAGTGAAAAAGCGTTTCACTTGGGAGTACTTGTCAGAGGAGCGGGAAGCACGCGTTAACCTTATCAGCTTACATATGGAACATTCGGCTTTTTCACGAGCTGGTCTATTCGTTGACTGTAAACAATACAACGCCACGCTCTTGGGGGCAAGCCATATCTCCACTGTACTTCGCTCCCCATGATGGAATTGGTGGCAACGGCGGCACAGGAGACGTTGGTGGCATTAAATCACTATATATGTATATATATGTACTTATACGTATAGTAATATATGGGAATTAACACAAGATCACGGCTGGCGATTTCCGATCAGGTATTGCTCTATTTTATACGTTCCTACGCTCTGCCGAGGTCGTCTGACATTCTTGTTACGAGTGTTCGATAAAGTTGTTATCTAAGTAACGACTGCATTGTTGTGCGCTACCCGGTCGTCTCAACCACATGCTCCAGAAGCGCTGGTTGTTACGTTACGTCTTCACTTGAAATTTTGCGAAAACTTTCTTATCAAATGTCTGTGTTTACTTTTCATTTAGAGCCTCATAAAAGTATCAACTGAGCAAGCAGAACAGCTAGAAGTTTTGCTGGGAAAGTTATCAGTTACGCAAAAAACAAAAATGAAAATAATGCACACGGATCTATGAGCAAAGTTTTTGTCTATTACGGAAATGCATGATTCAGTGTACAATTTATACATATAATCAAATTTCTACTGATGCAGGTGAGGCTACGTGTGTGGTCTTGGGTTTATGCTTGTACAGGAAATTGCTTAAACCCGCTAAGATTATAATCAGGCAGAACAATTACAAGAGTGCTGAAATTGAGTAGCGAGCCTATATTATATCCTATGTGCGATGTGGTGATAATTGCATATATAAGGCAAAATATTAATAAGTGCCACAAATATTAACCTCATTTAATCTTCGACAATTCAGTTTCCTATACTGCTGGATCTAATAATATGATTTTTATACCTTGTAAACGTAGCGTGAAAACGGGGACCTCATAAAGTACATATATTCTTTATCAGTATCGGAAGCAGAGTCGATATAGCCATGTCTGTCTGCCGTCTATCGAGTTAATGAAGACTGTTAGAGGTAGAGACTTTAAGTTTGGATATTTCATTTATTCTCTCTACAGATAAACTGTATTAAATGAATGTGCTAACCCCACTATAAGTGGTAGGCCCCATACAAACTAATGAGTTTTAGTATAAAAATTGTTTTGTTTTTGTTGTTAATTAAGCTACAAACGCCAAAAACTCATATTTGTCAAAATTAGTGTATCTTACGCCAATCGTAATAAAAATATTACACCTATGTATGTTCAGATCGAATACTATAGCTCCATAGAATTCTTTGGTCCAAATAAAGAAATCAGGTAAACAAGGTACAGGATATCTTCATGTCGAGCACACTCGACTGCAGCTTTATTTCTTGTTAGTTTAACAGTTGTAAGTGCAAACTAAATGAAACTAAATGTTTAATAAACAAAAAATGAAACTACAAAAGTGTGGGAAATTTCTACTGTGGAAAACCGTTGGAGTGAAACGCGGTAACTAATGTTTTAAAACTCCATGATTGGTGTTTCCACTTAATAAAATCAGTCAGTTCGTCAATATTTACTCCACAATTTTGCAAATGTATGTGTGTACCTCGTTAAAGTAAACAAAAGCAATATACCACGTCAATTTTAACAGATTTGTGGGCAGGGTATAATAAAATAGTCATCAACTATATCAGTATTGTTGATTTCCGTAGCGGCAGATAAGGTCGAAATATAAACAAATGCAAATCAATCCCGAGTACACCGAATGACCAGAATTCTAGCAATTAAACTGGTTTCATCCGGTTCGTTTATACTGATCTCGGCTGCTATACTAAACACAGCTGCTGTCAACTATCAAGAATGAGCCCTATGTGGCAATTCGATTATTCAAAGGTGTCGTGGCAAGATGTAAGATAACCCGATGCTTTTCCAGTTTATTTAATTATTGTAAAATTAAATACAATATTAAATAAGTACGAGTTTAGCGCCCGTATAGCTATGTATTGCTCAGTTAATTGCGTTTCTCAAAATGTAGTAAATACCCATGGCGCTATGCCATGTCACTGTCTTGAAGGTCAAAAAGTTAGTCCGAAAGGGTTCGCTGAATCTGGACTGCATTCTATGCTGTGCTTTTGTTACTAATGGTTGTGATGATATACTTTTTAATCTTTGGAACTTGCGCTTATCAGGACAGTCCATGGTGTGCGACGTCGGACATTGCTGATATGAATGGAATGGAACTCCGGCGCAGATATAATATAATGCCTGATGGTTAGCTAGCTGGTGACTGCGATCGTTATGCTAGACGTACAAAGTCCAAACGAGACGCGACGTTCATCGGCCCGCTTTGCACATGGCTGTCATGATACCTACATATATATATGTACATACATATATATATATATATATATATATATATATATATATATATATATATATATATATATATATATATATATATATATATATATCTCTCTCTCTCTCTCTCTCTCTCTCTCTCTCTCTCTCTCTCTCTCTCTCTCTCTCTCTCTCTCTCTCTCTCTCTCTCTCTCTCTCTCTCTCTCTCTCTCTCTCTCTCTCTCTCTCTCTCTCTCTCTCTATATATATATATATATATATATATATATATATCTCTATATATATATATATATATATATATATATATATATATATATATATATATATATATATATATATATATATATATATATATATATATATATATATATATATATATATATATATATATATATATATATATATATATATATATGTATGGATACATGCATTTCATGGCAAGAGTACCGCAATTCAAACTTCGAAGAAATAAGGCAAAATATAGTAGAAACAAATATGTGTTTGTCGCATGTGTGAAAAGTATGATTATCATCATCCAATTTCGAACTTTTATCACAAACATTACCAGACAATCAGGTACTACCGAAACAATAAACATATCAAACGCTCGTGCGCAAACCTTTTCCATACTTTATAGATTTTGATTCTATATTTGGCTGGTTTTTCTGTTTTTTTATTGTCGCCGAAATTAATTTTCAACTGACAATATCTCGTCTAGACTTGATATTTTGGTCATGCCATGTTATTTTTTTTTTTTTTTTTTTTTGTATACTAGTAGGTAGTATCATATTTTATGGCTATTGTTTGTACTTGTATGTATGTATATATTGTCTGTATATTTTGTGTTGTCAACGGTTGTTTACAATTCTATAAAATGATTTTGAAACTTGAAATTTTTAAAAACTTCGATGTCTCCTTTGTGAATTATATCCTGGCATTAAAGTTTCTAATCTCACTCTGTAATTGTTTTTAAATTACTAAAATCGCCACTAACTACAATAGAATACACAAGAGAAAATGTATACTTCGATAGAACCTAAACTTCAATACTCATCATTCAATTGCCGTGCTAGTTCTCTAAAGCAGGCATGCTTCCACTATATATGATGGTATACGAATCACACTCCCTGCGGAAGGTTTTGGTCATAGAATTAACCAAGAATATTTTTTTTAACATTCCTCACCTTGTAGTACCATGTAAATATAGTTCTAAAAAGTCATACCAATAATGTACTCTTCTTGATAATGTAGGTGGTCGAATAGTAAAGTTCTTGTATGATTTGGGTATTTTAAAGCGAATGAATATAGGCTTTAATATAAAGTTGGAAAAAGTGGGTGGTACCACGCATCCTATATAAGAGAAAACTATGTTCGCTATACCTGTGGAACTATTTGAGGTAGGAGAATAGAATGTGATATACATACATATGTGCAGGGTGCGGAGTAATAAAAGTTCGCAAACTAAAAAAAAAGAAAACAGTCGAGCTGCGCGATTATATTATACCCTGTAAACGTCATATTTTTTTAAGTAATAAATTTTTTGATCTAGATGACCTTGAAAAACATGAATATTTGGGATATAGTCGCATTTGTTCTAAAATTGATGTTAATACATTTTTGAGGCAAATCAAGGCATACTAAACCACTATAAAAATTTTTTCGATAAAGACATGCTATACAATTTTTTTCCACTGAGGTAAAATTGTTGCGAGTTATTTCTGGCACTACCTTGCCAGGCTGTCTAAACACAAATTGCATTGTGTTCCGGATTGTCAAACAAAAAAAAAAAATATATATATATATATATATATTTACCAATTTTCAGAAGTATCGTTACTGACAGATTGTTATTATCGATATTCTTTTTTGTCATCAAAAAGTATTTTTCTCTTTTTCAAAAACCGACAGTGTTCTCAGTGCAGGAAAACATGAATAGAAAATCTGAATAATTGCCCTGGAATAATACAAAAGTAATGACATTTCTTCCAAAAATCGACTTTCTGTATAAAATGCAAAGAAATTTACTCTAAAATCAGAGCAAATATGCTACAGTCTCCTGGTGGTCCCTGATGGGTTTTTGAACAAAATACGCACATTCTTGATCGTTTAAGAATTCTAATTAACATATTAATAGAATTTTTATTTATAAGCATTATTATAAAGTGTTATTATACAGCTTAGTTTTTTCGCTTTGGACAGAATCAAAACTCATTTTTTCGAATGCTATATGGGCAGAAAGGTTTTCCTGAAACATAGTAACAGAATCTATAAATAAAATGTCTACAAATGTGACAAACAGGATATTTAAAATATCAATATGGTAAAACGGTTGTGTGGAAATAAATTTGCTGTAGTGCGGCACTAAGAAAGTCAATACAGCGAAGTTTGATGACTTTTATTGAGGAAGTCACTTGGATAAACGGACTGCTAGTAATTTGCAGCATATATATTTTATATCAGAGGCGACTCCTGAACAACATTCTTTATATGCCCACCAATGCAGGGGAAAATTTCTACAGTCGAATTCTCCCAGAAAATCATATCCTGCACAGTTATAAAGTGTACGTATGACGAAAGTGAATGGGAGCTGGTGTCTTAAATTTCAATTTTGTTATGTAAAATATAAAACACACGGGTACATTCCGGGAACTATAATACTCGACCACACAAAATAGAATTACGAAGAAAGTCTGGCACTACTATACGCTCAATAGAAATTATTTCTTTTATCTTTATTAGCTATTCTGAAACTAACTAAAGGGATGTAAAATATATACACAATACAATTACAAGCATTTCATTAGGAATGTGATGAACTTCGATTTCGATCCAAGTTCGATTTTTTTTTTTTTGGTGTTCTGAGTCCCAATTTTAACAGATTTGTATGAAATAATTCGATTGTCAAAACTTTACGATCGAACTCCATAACACCCCTGCATGTTTTAGATCAGCGTCGGATTTTGTGCCCCTTTATCACTACTTCAAATATTCACACACACAATTTAAACTTTATGCATAACCATATTCGATTTCACCTCAGTTAATTCGTTAGACCAATGCCAATTTTAAATTAACGAACTTACATTCACGGCTAAAAACACGCTCAAACTGTATCTGAACAGGTACTAGCCGTCTGCCAGAGTGCAATAAAGCTGTGCGCGACGTGGGGGCCACACAGTTGCATCGGGCAGTTTAAAAATAATCTTTCAAAACGCTTAAAAATAGGCGCCAAGAGTTGTGGCAATGATGACGATATTGACCCTCCCACGAAGAAAGTGGAAACTATTTTAAAATTATTTTATTATTGCATTCTTTGCAAGTGCAGCCTTTATGTGTGATCTATTATTGTTTTCACAATATACACGTTCTCGTATCATACAAATTGCTCCTTATGGTTCTGTATGTAAACAGCAAGTGCGCGTTCGAATAGCGGCGCCGTAATCCGATCAAATTTTACGTTGCAGCTGACGAATATTTGCTTGTTAAACCGTTTGCTCAGCTTGGTTGCCAACAGTTGTGAGTCCGAAATGATTTGCGGTCCCAGCACTGTAGTCGAAATAGCATCTTTGACGCCGGAGCATGGCATTGCCACAGCCATTTCGTCGAGGCATTCAGATTCGTTGCTGCACAAAAATATCATTGTGGTTCCATTCATTTTGAGCGCTCTCAGTTGTAGCGTACGTTCCCCCGCCTCCAGTTGAGCTGTGTACGAGGTGAAGGACATGTTAAATGCAAATTAAAAATACAGAATTATCCTGCGGAGGAAAACAATTTTGCTGACACTGTATTGGAAATGCCAACTTGAAAAAAATAAATAAAATCTGAGAATACAGATTGCCATACGTTACGTGGAGTGTTGCCATATAGTATCAAAAGTACTCACCATATGTATCAAATTGTTTGCCCAGATACGTTTTCATTGAGTGCGAGTAGTAAATAAAATGGTATTAACTACAGGATAGGTATAGGTAATGGTCCGCTATTCTACCAGTTAACACTATTAACTTTATGTAAATTGATAGATTTTTGTTGACTAAACATATACCCACAATCGACATAAAGTAAAGCAAATTCAAAATTTCGGATCAGCATGCGAACTGGCTCCTAACTCCAACCTCCAAGATATGATTATCGTATAATTTATTTCGATATACAACCATAAAGACAGCGTATTCAAAATTCTTATATAGAAAAAATGCATATCCAGACAATGAAATTTCTTAAGGTTTTCTTTTGAAGGCTAATTTAGACTATACAATTTAATTGAGTGTTCTGTCAATTCCATTAGAAAATTCTTTAGTTTTAAAGTGAAACTACGTTCAGATGGTCGTACCTTCACCCACTATCATTGAAAATCTACAAATTTCAACTAAATTAGACAGCAAACTCAACGAAATTTGTTGAATTTCCTACATTTATCACTCCCACTCCCATAAAAGTTTTGCTAGAAATTTCCTAATACGAATAGGTCTTACTCATATTCAACAATGTACAAATAAAACACTTTAAGTCCGCCGTCGCAGTCATTTTTTTATTGCTTGCGATCCTTATCCGATTGTTTCACATTCGTCAGTTTTCTTTATCATGTACAATCGGCCTGTTTTACTATATGGCAGATATTTTTTTTTTACTACTTAGTTATTAATTACATAGATTGATTTTGAGATGTTTTGCGTTTAACCAAAAAAAAAAAAATACGGTACACGTAAAATAATAAAATCAAATTTACTAAAAATATAAAGACAATCAATAGTTAGTTTTAGCATTTGTTACAATTGTTAAATATTTTGATTAAATAATCGTATAAAATATGTAAGTTACTAGTTGTTGCACTTGTTGTTAATGTTATTCCTTATTTCGGCTGTTGTTATTATTATTAAAAACTGCAAACTATTTCTATTGCTTTCAGTTTATGAATATTTTATTCAAGAATACGCCAAGTATTCAGTTGAATTTTAAAAATTGTGTTTGGGTTTACTTTTCGCTAAAATTTTACTAAGAGTTGCTAATTTCATGAAAAAATCTAGCATTTTCTTGTTAGATGTTGATTATTTGGATAAATTTTGTTGAGATAAAATTATATACGCAGACGTTTTGAATAAGAATTATTTCTGTTTTTTTATTTTAATTTAATCTTCGTCGTCTTCGGACTCGGCCTCCTGCAGCCAGGTTAGCCATGCATTTACTTGGAACAGTGCAGACCCTTTACCGGGATATTTATCATTGATTTCCTCCTTCCAAATCAAGAATGCCTCTTCTTCAATTACCTCAGCATCGTATAGATATTTGAACCAGCGGCAGAGCATACCTTAAAATTGAAAACAAATTAATACACAAAATGTTTACTAATTTTTATCTTCTCTTACCCTTCGGAAAATTTTCCTGGTAGCAGAATACTTGCAGCGCATATAACGCAATCAGTTGAAGCTCGATTTGTCCGAGGAAATTTTGCAGAATGCTGCTAAATGTGTGGAGCATACTTTCCTCCTTTTCTGTTATCAACTTTTCAGGGTGCTTTTTAATGTCAATGCCTTCTGCCAAAGTAGTCTCCTTCGTAATATACTTAACAACAACAGTCATTAAAGCTTGTATAAAGCCGGGGTCCTTGTAGTTCTTCGTATCCACATTCGATTTGATCCATTTATAGAAATTGGTTGGACTTGGATCCGTGCCGAGCTGTTTAAGCATTTCCGATTGTACCTTCAACAATGGATATAGAAAAGACAACTGACGATCTTCAAGTATTTCAGCCAGACGTTCCTTATTACGATCAACTTCCTGCAAATTGTTCATTAAATCGATTTTGCTACTGCGGAACTTCTCTTCCAACGCATCTTTGCCGATCGACTTATGCTGTTGCTGTAGCACCAATAAAAACAGCGGATAGTGCTGACCATTGTCAGAATAGTTAGAAATGTCATTTAGTTTGAGCACTGCTGGCTCACAAATAGCTTTCGAGAGTAAATTAGCCACCAGAGTTGTAATACGAGGATTCAATGCTTCACGTTCATTCATCTTGTTGACCACCTGCCGAAACACTTCAACGACAACGTTCGGTTTAATATTCGACTGTTTGCGCAATGTCTGCATGAATCGCACCACGCGCTCCAAGTAGACATCGTTCACACGGTCCAATACCTCCATAACTAAGTTTATGCAGATGTCCTTCAAGCACTTCTCTGGCAGCTTCAACTCGATAAAGCCTTCAACTAGCTCGGCAAAAGTATTTGATTCCTCATTTTCATTCTCCAAGTTGTAATAGAATTTTTCCTTGAAATAAGCTGTAGCCCTTTTCAATAGTTCCTCCTTGTTGAGAAGCTTATCTTTCTTTTGTACCTGTTGCTTAGCCGAACCGCCACTGGATGGTGTTGACGGACGTTCAATCGAACCATTTTTCGTGATTTCTTGCGGCTTGAAATCGGCAGTGTGTCTCTTCTCGCTGTTCTGATGTTTATGTTGTTCACTTTTGTTGCTCCTCTCAGCAACCAACTCAAGATTAGGTGTTGACAAAGTTGACTTCATTCCCTTTTCAACTGCGCCTTGGCTTGAACTTACTCCCTTGTTTTCTACAAATTCTGCAGACGGAGTTGACGACGGACGCGCTGGCGTTATAAGATGCGAAGTGGGCGTGCCCAACAGAGGGTAATGCGAATTTGAGAGCTGCGTTTGCTCCTTGCCCTGCGGTGCTCCAGCGGGTGGCGTCATAATTGGCAATGTTGCCGGAAATTTCTGATTTTGCGTAGCTGCACGGAAGAGCAATGAATTGGCTGCTGGGCGCATTTGCAAGTTTTCGACCGACTCCTGGTTTGTAGATATTAGATTACGCTTGAATCGAGGAGCAAGCTCTTTACTACCCAACAATTGATTTCCATTGTATTGGGAGTTACTTTGATCTCGGTTGGAGTGTGAATTGCCACGTGCGTCATCGCGATTTCCACCACCATTCTGATTATGTTTATTGTAGCGCCCGTTATTGTTGTAACCGTTGTTCTGATTATTGCGATCTCGATTATTATATTGACGATTATCTCTGCCGGAGTTACCAGTAAACCTGCAAAATACAAAAGTATCAAGTCAGTACGAAACGAACAATGATCAATTTTAAACTAATTACTTACGGTGACACTATTGACGATGTGCCCGTTACGCTGAGGCCGCTAAACACGTCATTGTATCCCGACTGCAAATTCAAATGGAAACGATTCATCCAGCTATCGCCATCGCGATCGTTATTGCGCATGTCGCGATTTCTGTTAGCGAACGGTGTGCGTATGATGTTGTCGTCGTCAGAGCGTATTTGCTTAATTGGCACTGGGCCTTCGGTGTTGCCTGCCTTACGTGACACCCAATTGTTCTCGCGGAGTTCGATGACATCCTTTAGCATAAAGCGTATCCTAGGTGGATATTCAGTTGATTTTGATCGACGTTCCAATGTCTCAAAATATTGGTTCATCAGCTCTTTGCCCTGTTCTGAATCCAAATTCTTGCCGCAAGTCTTGAGCAATTGAGCCAAGCATTCCATGTCCTCGCACATTTCCTGCGCACCGGCCGTACGTCTCTTCTTCTTGTCCAATAGTTCCATGATGCACTGGTGCAACACATTCTTCGACAGCATGTCCAATTTGTTGAGCTCGCCGATGAACTTGACATTGCCGAGCATGCGCTGCTTTGCCAAATGACGGCGTTCCTCTTCATCAGCTTCATTTTCTGGTGGCGGCCTGTTATCGGTTTCGTCACGTTTCAAACGATTGTTGAACTTATCGCGGCAAACAGCAATTAGCAAACGCAAAAATGTGCACGAATTGTTTGGTTCTCTTTCAAATGACGGAGCTTCTTCAGATAGACGCTTGCACAGTTGTGCATACATAGACGAATACTTTGGTTCATCCAAAGCTTTGTCGAAAATCAACAAAATAACACCATTAAGTATAACTATCGAATTTAAATCAAGTTTAAGCAGTTCATCACTCAGCTCCTGAAATTTCTCAGGCGTCAATTTGTTCAAGATGCCTCGCACTTTTCGGAAAATAGCATCATTTTTTTCGCTTTGCGTAAGTCCATGTTGTGGTCGCAATGATGGCGGAATCCAACGACCAGCAACAGGCGGCGGTGTTTGTGATGGCGCAGATTGTTGCGGTGCTACTGCTGGTGGAGAAATGCCACGAGATGATGAATTTATGGAAGCGTTTGTTGAATTTGTATTCGTTGCTTGTGTCGATGCATTTCCGCTTCGTGGAGGTGGTGTACGATTGTTGTAACTACGTTCGTATCGTTCGTCGCTGCGTAATGCTGACGGTGGTAATGAATTTGCGCCGTTGGAGCCCGACTCAGCCGGTTGCCTGTAGCGGCCACCACTATGATTATTGCGCTCTAAGCTGTTAGTGTTGCCGCCAGAGTAGCGTTGATGCGACGGAGAATCATCGAAGTCACGTTCACGATAATTGTTGCTTCCGTATTCCTCTCGGTGATTCGTGCGTAAATTTACATTTCCTTCATTGGTACCACGCGGAACGTACGATGATTTGATGCTGCTGCTGTTGTTGCTTTGATTGATGTGGTTATTGTAGCCAGAGTTGGATGCAGAATTGCCGTACTGTCGCTGTTGTCCATTCCCATTGCCGTTCTCGTAGCGTGAGCTATGATGCTGATGCGAGCGATAATTGCCGCCGCTTCCAGAGTTAGAATTTAGATTTCTATTGTAACCGCCATCTGAATTTTGGTGATAGTTCCGTCCACCGCGATGTCCGCTACCGTTGCTTACACCTTGTTGAAACTCACGTTCACCTATGGAATAGCGGCCACTGTTGAATGGCTCAGAGCTGCCGGTTGAGCCAGTCTGAATGCCGTTTTGACCCAAAATGTCACTATTTTTGTTATAGTAACGCGACGACGACGAGTCACTCTGGTAAGATCGTCGAGGCCGTGGGCTCACTTCAGAATCGTGTTGACGAATTTTGGCTGAATTTTTACTATATCCAGTGGAAAAGTGTCCTGTTGGACCAGCGGTTGGCCTACTAAGCGAGTTGTTACTTAGTGGGTTTCTGGCTTCGCCGATTATGGGCGTCCCACTCTTGTATGATGAATTACCAGTCTTGCGATAGCTGTTGGCGTTGTTTGTTGCACCACTAGATCCTTTATCAATTTTTACCAGGTTCTTAAGATTGTTGAAAGTATCGGTTGCTGTGGTAATAGGTAATAGATTGGGACTGGTATTTAACAACGTCTTTCCGACCGTTGGTGTCGGCGGTGATTGACCACCGCAGCTGACGCCTACAACGCCGCCGCCTCCTCCACCGCGATAATCCTGCTCGTAGGCTCTATCAGCACAGTTTTGATTCGCCGTTATTACCAGGTGTAAATCGTTGCCGCCGATACTCGTGTCACCGGTACTGGTGCCTCCCTCAATGGTGATTGTTTTACCGTTCCGAAACTGATCTATGATGACGCTTGGTTGCTGCCCGTTGGTGTGATCCCAACGTTGCCGTGTGTCTTCGTAAGACTGCGAGAAGGGAGTGTTAAGCGTTGAATGAGGAATGGTGAAAACTTTGTTAAAAAAACACGGGTCGAAAAAAATATTTTTGCTCTCCGAATGTAGAGCGTTTTTGTTTTGTGTAATCTAGATTTCAGCACACCTAAATGGAATGCTGAATCTATAGATCTTAGAACAGCTGAAAACTTCGTACAAATGGAATTTTTAACCACTAATTCGTTAGCTTTCAACTGCTGATGCTACTCCTTTGATCTATGTCGAGACTAAGCAATAGATTTTTTTTCTTTTATTGTGTAGTATCGACCTGAAGAACGTTTATGCCTTAAGTATTGCCTTGCAGTTAGTCCTGCAAATAAAGATGAAAAAACCAAATCCAAAATGAGTTAGGTAGAAATAGGACGGTTTGAATTTGGAAAAATAAAAAGTAAATTACCTACGGATGTCAATAAAACTAAACTGGAAAAGCTAACACGATTTTAAATTACAAATTTTTCTAGTACAACTACTAAAGGCTTTACAAAACGAACCTGAGTCGACTGAAAGCAATTTACAAACTGTGTGTTAGTCAACATAATTGAATAACCTCGTAAATTGTATTCCGTATGCATTTTTTTCTCTGACAAATACACATGCGCAGCAATGTACATTATATGAAATTTCTCTTTATACTCAGCGTTTATATACAAGTATTTGTGTACCTATTTGTTATGAATGTCATCAAATGTGTGACAGACGTAAGGTGACAAATGGCAAAAACATGATTCCTTCCAGCATCAAACAAAGCGAATACCACACACATACACTTTATAAACTTAAACATATATTGCAGTTAACCTTAAATACAGATACAAACACAGAACACGAATACAAATAGATCAAAATAAGTAAATACAAAAATGTACTCAGGGCTGCTTCAAAAGTTTAAATGAGAACACACAAACCACAATAATATTGTATGGGCGGAAAGTAAACTACGGATAATTCATTACCACTTCGCTTTACAAATCGTAGGCCTAAAAATTTCAAATTGTCTTTCTGATACTTGTTAATGGCAAGGAATTTGTAGGTTAGCACGATAGTGAAAAATTTTGACCCGTAGTATTCTTTGAATGAGTTTTAAATTGCAGTAAAATACTATTAAAACTTACTGTTTTCTTACAAATTGTTTTTCTATTCTATTTCAATGCATTGAATTCTTTTTTGAGGTAACCTCATTAAAATTTGGTTTAAAACAAAAATAAGTATGAATAAGTAATTGAGTTTTGGTACTACCAAATTTCTATAAACTTTTCTAAACTATTTTCTGTGTTTACTTTGAGCTGAAGCTGTATATTTAATATTTTTACAGTTATACATTTTTTTTACTCTGAACAATTTTTCTGCTTAATGCTCTTTCAAATTACAAAAGCGTTGATTGTGAATTCGACAAAATGTAGAATGAAATGGTTCGCATAGTTTTGAGCTAAACACCTTAAAAATTGAATGAAGGCGTGTGAAGAGTATTGAAGCTTCGATTGTACCGAAGAAGACAATTTCATTGTTACACATACATATGTGTGCATAAAAATTTCTCCAACCAAATTAGATGTCTTTAGAAGAGTTGGTGAACTTTTAAATTTCATCTTGTATGTATTCGTCTTCTATTTAAATTGTTTGTATGTGCATACACACTTAAATCTATCTGTTGTTGTATGTGTCTATACATATGTATCTGTTCCGAGGCTGAAAGAAAGGTATAAACTGCGTTGCCTTTGTCTTTCTTCTTTGTCTAAGTGCGACGCCTTTGATAGGGTGATTTCATGCACTTGACGCCGATATCAGAGTGTTAAAAAAAGTATTTTGACCCCCCATTGCAGACGCTTAACGTGAAACAAAATTTCTACGAAGTAGCAATGAATCACAAGTTTCTTTGTATTTACGCAAAACAAATGGCGTTGTATATTAATTAGCTACTGGTACCTATTAGTTGCAATGCATTGATTTTTGTTTCCATGTTTTTTTTTTCTCGAATGCAAAGAAAGACATCCCCTAAAACCACCCTCTTTAAAATTATAACGTCGGCTCTTGTCGTCAAGTAAGACCCAATTGTGGATGATTTTGACCTCAATTCAACCAAGTCACTTTTTTGCACTTGCCACCGCTGCTTTGTATTCCATATTGGTTTTCGACACACCCACATACATACATAAATAAATATACATACAATATATGTATATAAAAAAAAAACATAACTTTATTTCTCAGCGGTAGCTGAAGAACAATAATGACCATGAGAGCTTACATATTCAATACATACGAATATGTAGCTTCGTTAGTCTAGGCGCTTTAACCAAGCGTTAATGCATTAAATTACGAGATTACAAGTAGTCAATGAGAGAAAACAAAATGAAGCTGCTTTGTGTTCGTTACACTGTACAAATTGAACGAATCACGACACAATTGCGTCGAGTTTATTTTTTCTCTCTGTGCGCCGCCATTTTGTATAACTCGACTCTTTTCTCCTCGAATTTTTTTTTTCATGCATGAATCATGAAATTAGTATGCATTTATAGAAGAAAATTTGCAATTTGTTTAATTTTCTGCATAAATCAATTAGTGAGTGTTGCGGAAATGTTTGTTTGCATATTTTGTGCATGTGCTGCAATATTTTTGACATGTTTATCGATTTTAAACCGAAGACGTAGACGTTTTCTCTTACTGAAAATTTTCAACCCGTATCACTTTTACTATTATAAACTAATTACGAAAATGTTTACAGTGCATAAATTATATATTAAAATAATGCGTACAAACAACTGTAAAACAAATATTTAATAGCACCAACCTTTTTAATTATGTATTTTCTATCGAATTTTCAACTTCGACGCAAGAAAACGAACCTCACTGGCAAGGGCAAAAAACGAAATTTAATTGTGCTGTTGTATATGTGCATAAATCGTTTCATTTTACAAGTACTCGAGTACTTTGATTGAATACAAAATTTTTTTTCTGCAGTGTGAATGTACGATTTCCGGTGCGCGATATCAACACATCCCGCTCGCACTTATTATATTATTGCCAATACACGCTTGGCATTACTGCAGTACTCCCATGGTGTAGAGCACAGTTTTGCCAACCACACGAAAATCGACGGTAGCCATCTTCCTTTCTAAAAAGTTGCGTTCGCACGGAAGACGTGTTAAAACCTTTCCAAGTGTTTTAATAGGTAAATACAGCAAGAATTTTCTGAAAAATAATATGAAATGCAAGAGTAATTGTTGCATAGTATATGCGCAAAAAATTATTTAAGTGGCTGTTGTAGAATTGTTCGCAAATACAAACTGCACGTGTAGTGTATGTACAAGCAAGAACACAGCGCGCAGCTCCTCTCCCCCACGTAAATTTGTGAGGTTATGATTAGCGACAGCAACAAAAACAAATTGCAAATTATATTAAATTATTAATAAAATCTGTATGCAGAAACACACCAAGCCGCTTATATAATATACTTTATCTTCTACTTATTTAGATCGTTTAACAAAATGTCCGGTACAACCGCCACCATCCGCACGCGCAAATTCATGACCAATCGCCTGCTCGCCAGGAAACAGATGGTCTGCGATGTTCTGCACCCAGGTCTGTCTTCGGTGAACAAGACCGAAATTCGTGAGAAGCTTGCCGCCATGTACAAAGTGACACCCGATGTGTGCTTCGTGTTCGGTTTCCGTACAAACTTCGGCGGTGGCCGCTCCACTGGCTTTGCGCTCATCTACGACACATTGGATTTCGCTAAGAAATTCGAACCCAAGCACCGTCTGGCTCGTCACGGTCTCTTCGAACAGAAGAAACAGACCCGCAAGCAGCGCAAGGAACGTCGCAACAGAATGAAGAAGGTGCGCGGTACCGCTAAGGCAAAGATTGGTCAGGCCAAGAAGTAAAGTGAAACGTCACTGATGCAGAATGGTGGCTTCAGGCGACCTTAAGCTGGATACGTCTGAGGCGCCTAACATTTCCAAAAGTTGCAACTACAAAATAGTTTTCATTTTTTACCAACGACAACAACAACAAAATTAGTTTTGTTTACTTTTGGAACGGCATTTGTTCGTTTATGATGTTGGTTACAAGTAAATAAAACTCGCTTTGAGTGTAAATTAAGATAGATGGAATTGTGTGTTTAATTTAATCATACTACATATGTCTATGTGTAAATCGATTGGAATATAGACATTTTCGCTTTTATCATTTTGTCATTTTAGAAAGAACATAAGATTAGCTTTCATACGCCTTAGATGTGTCCATATCTATTTCTATTAATATGAGGGCTGATATGCATCCAAATTTATGTATGCGTTTCTATGGAGATTTTAATAACCCAGGACACCTAAACAATGCAAGACAGCCATAACTGTTGATCAATAAATACTGGACTAACAATCTTATACGGCAAAAAAAAAACATTGCTTTAGAATGTTTGTGGTAGGTTTCCATAGGAGCTGTCTATTATAGTAAATTTGTCAAGTAAATTTTTCATCTGAAGAGATCGTAGTGTAGTCTAATGTGCTTCAAAAATTCTACTTCGATGCTGTCTGCCACTATTTAGGCTTTTTGTGATATTTTTAATTATGACAAACTGCAGTAATGGGATAAGTACTGCTGTATTTGGTTTCACAAAATCTCAAACAGAGAACGTCTTTTAATGCTAAAGTGATTATTAAAAGCCTTTATTCGATTTTTGAGGTAGATAGGTAAAAAACCAAGAAAAACCTCTGTTGAGTTTATGGCGACTATCTAAAAATGGACAGGGCACACCCATTAATAACCATTAGAAGCCACTATATCGAATCGTTCCCGAAGACGACTGGATTTGTGCAAGGACTTCCAGCATTGTGCGAAATCACCACTATAAGCGCTGATGGGTTAAACAAGTCATGCGAACGTACGGTGATGGTGGCTCTAGACTTGAACAAGGCATTTGATACAGTTGATCATGGAATCTTGTTTTAATACCTGGATTCCACCTCACTACTTACAAAACGAAACGCTGGCTATTAAACTATCTTCATGGTAGGATAGTATACGTTCAGGAGGGTGAGGTCGGTGTATTGAAAGCTAAAGATGGGTATACCGCAGGGTGGAGTTATCTACCCTCTTCTGTTCAATCTGTATTTGGCAAAGATGAATCTACCTCCTCCCTGTATAAAATTGGTGACCTATGCGGATGATTGTACCATTTTAACTTCAGGCGCGAACATTGATTAAATTTGTGAGAGAATTAATATCCATCTTCACCTCCTGGACTAAGGAGATTAGAATGGAACTAGATGTATTTGTTTTGGGCTCGAGTATTCCGACAGTTCAGTACCCTACGATACTTTAGATCCCTTGCTTAGATTCTTGTTTCACGCCACCAAGACGAATAATCGGCTTAAGTCAAGAAACAAAGTGCTAAAGGGGCTTGCAGGGTCTTCTTGGGGTAAGGACAAAGAGACAATAATTACCTTGTATGAAGCAATCGGACGATCTGTCTTAAATTATGCTGCTGTTGTAGGCAGTGCTCAATTGCATAAACATGCGGTTGAACAGTCAATAAACTCTCTCAGGGACAATATTGTGCTTGGTGGCAAGTTGCCACCTATTGTTGAGATTGAAAAACGTCTCCTTGTAACACTCTGACTAAATTAGCACAGTTAAGAAACGGATGGAGCAATATGCTTGAGTGTTACTGGCTAATGACTTGTTTCCAGAGTGTGGTCAATCGCCACGCAACACGACCCACCTATTCAACTACACGTTCTATCGGACGCAGCTGAACCCTGTGGATCTATGGATGCGTCCAATTGAGGTAGCGTTGTTCCTGAGACTTGATACCTAGGGTTACGTTTATCTTTCTCTTATATTATATTTCTTATATTTCTCTTATATTTAATTGTAAATATATTATATCCTAATATCGCCCAAAAAAGCAGTTATAGCAACTAAATCGAATTTTAAGTTGATAATGACTGCTGTGAAAAAGTGTATCATACAATGAAGCATCGGAGACTCTATAAAGCATATATGTATGTATATTCCTGATCAGCACAACATTCCATCCGTACGTTCATAAATCTGTCAGAGAGAAAAGTTTTCCGTCTAAAGAAGACTTAAACTCACGGTATAGATTGTTTTGGTACATAAAATTGCATAACTCGCAACCGTTTTATCGCAGTGGTAAAAAACAAATTCAGTTGTCAATATTTTTCAAATGTATTTTATAGTTATTGTAGTATGTTCAGATTTTCTTTAGAAAGTGTTTAACCTCTTTTGTAATATAAATTCTAGTAATCAAAATTTAGAATCAAGTCAAAGCTTACTACGAAAAATATAATGTCGTATACAGAGTATAATATAGTTGACCACTTCGACTATATATATATTTTTTTTCAAGCAACTAACAGAACTTTTGCTAGTCCCCTGAGTATACGAGTTTAAATGATCAAATAAAAAAACGTCTTGACGAGGTAAAAATCAAGTGACGAAAGCCTACCTGCAACTCACAAAACTACTGATATCAATTTTGTGACGATATACTTATATTTTCCATTTCTATGATTGGAATCGATTGTAATATGTAATTGAGCGTTCGTCATGTGTAAAGAGTAAGGTTTATGTCAAAGGTGCGTATGACGCATTAGGAAAAATAGCTAATTTTCGGCTCACAGAATTTTCACAGAAAAGTATAATGTATCAAAATTTGCCCAATCTCGCTAGTTATTACCACTCCAAATATGAGCAAAAATTTTCGGTAAAGTCGCAAAATGTACTTTTCAAAATTTATTTTGACATATATTTTTTTAAGTAGGTACTGTACAGCACCATGTTAGCATTCAATTGAAGGTATTCAGAAGACCTTTCCAACAAGCTATTACACGTTGATACATATTAAGCCGTTTGGCCACAAAAACCAATTAAAATTAAAGCTTTTCTTGAGCTTTTCCTCACACTTGAGCTTTTCACTCACAAACTATTTCATTATCTCGTCAAAAAATTCCAAAATTCATAACTTTTGAGTGGTTGGACTGATTTTTCTGATCTTGGGCTCATTGGACTCGTCTCGGCGCCAAGAATAAATAAAAAATAAGCTTGAGGTAATAGGCCCCCACGAGCCACAATACCGCTGAAGGTGGATATTTTTCAACTCAATATATTTCGGACTGGGGTTATCCGATATTATATGTTTTTAACATTTTCTGAAAGTATGTTTCAAGACCTTTTTAATGGTATATAACACGTTTCGATCGGACTTCGATATTCAGAGTATAATATAGTCCTTGTGCTGCAGCCACACTGAGGTGAGCTTTCGTCACTTCCGTTGACTACCGTCCACAGTGATAGAATTTGTTAAAACAAATTTAGAAATCATAACCAGAAACTTTAGTTTGTTGTCTTTGCGCCTCGCATCATACGAAAATGAAATTAAAAATATTTTACTTGGGAATACGCTGCCATTCAAAACTTAGCCTCGATAAATATCTAGACAACAACGCTGTTACCAACCAGACCGATAGTCATTAACTCACAGAAAATATAGAGATCTCACTCGTACAAACGGCAATATACGATGTTATTCATTAGCTGATTCGTTGCCCATGAGAGCGAGCAGTGCAGAATTTGATAAGACCATCGTCTTCACATGTGCTCGTTTGTTTACAAAGTTATTTTCGCTGTAATTAAATAAATTAATTGCAAAATGTTAAAAAAGGATAATAATCCTTTTCTTCAACTTGGGCTGCGTCCATGGCTTGCCAAGCAGTTAACTAAATTGGGTACGTTAGAGTTTTTTTTTTATATGCAATTAATAAATTTATTAAGTATTCGTTTTGATTTGCATTTATGCATGTGTTATAAGGCCTCAAAGGTGCAACTCCCATACAGCAAAATTGCATACCTGGTATTTTAAAAGGCAAGGACTGTATTGGGGCCGCTAAAACTGGTTCCGGCAAAACATTCGCCTTTGCGCTGCCTATTCTTGAAAAACTTAGCGAAGAACCTGTTAGCCATTTTGCTCTAGTGCTGACACCAACACACGAATTGGCCTACCAGGTGGGTTGTTGATATATGTACATACATATGTATAATGATTATTTTGATAAGTTTAACTATATTTTGGTATTCGTATAGATTTCCGAACAGTTTCTTGTTGCTGGACAGCCGATGGGCGTTCGCGTTTGTGTTGTCTCCGGTGGCACTGACCAAATGATTGAGAGTCAAAAGCTATTGCAAAGGCCACACATTGTAGTAGCTATGCCAGGGCGCTTAGCTGATCACTTGAATAGCAATACTTTTAGCTTTGACAATTTAAAGTATCTTGTTGTGGACGAGGCTGATCGTATGCTGAATGGTGATTTTGACGAGAGTTTAGCTGTGATTGAGCAATGTTTGCCAAAAGAGCGACAGAATTTGTTTTTTTCAGCTACTATGAAGGATTTCATAAAGGAGTCTAGTATATTTCCTATAGCAAAAGATGTAAGTATTAAGTTTTTTGTTTAATAATACCTTTTCAAACTAAATATATGTATATATATTTATCATAGTGTTTCGAATGGTCTGAAACATCCGAAGTGGCTACTGTCGATACGCTGGAACAACGTTATCTGCTCTGCGCAGATTATGATCGTGATATGGTGCTAATCGAAGCACTGCGAAAATATCGTGAGGAAAATGAAAATGCCAACGCTATGATTTTCACCAACACTAAAAAGTATAAAATTGCTCTTGCAGCTCAAAAAATGTATTAATACCTAAGCAATACCTATTTAGATACTGTCAGCTGCTCTCGATGACGCTCAACAGTATTGGCATTGAGAATGTTTGTCTACATGGTTTCATGCGCCAAAAGGAACGTGTCGCTGCACTGAATCGCTTTAAATCAAACCATATACGCACTTTGATTGCCACCGATGTGGCGGCGCGTGGACTCGATATACCAAGTGTGCAACTAGTTATTAATCATTTGCTGCCGCGTACTCCGAAGGAATATATACATCGCGTTGGACGCACTGCACGCGCTGGCCGCAAAGGCTTGGCAATATCTATATTCCGTTTTCCGAGAGATTTGGAATTGCTTGGATCTATTGAAGAAGCAATTAACATCAAACTAACTGAGCATCCAATTGATCGTGAGTTTTATCCATTAAAAATAGTTATCGATAATGGTTGTAATTATATTTTTAGAGCGAATGGTGGAGCGAATTTTCATGCAAGTGAACGTCACGAGACGAGAATCCGAAATGCAATTGGACAATAATGATTTTGATGAACGTGCGCAAAACTATCGTCGTAAGAATTGGGTTTTGGAAGGCAAGGATCCTGACCAAATGGAAGCAATGTAAGTACTCATGAAAGAGAAAAAGTAGTATTTATTTAAAATTTGAAAAATGGTTGTTGACAGTTACCGTAAAAAGCAAAAGGAAAAATTACGTGAAATTCGTCGAAAACGTAAACAACAACAGGAGGAGGCTGGATCAAGGCAGGATGCAACTATTTTGTTACAGGATGAACGTTTTAAAACCGTAGATACAGAACGTTTTAAGAATGATCGAAAATCGAAAATAAACGTAAAAACACAAAGCGTCGCAACCAAGAAAATAAGAAACACACAATTGAAAAGTAAAATACTTCGTGACAAAAATATTAAAACCAAATTCAAAAAATAAAAATCAAGTATACAATAGCACAATATTATTCTTTTTAACACTATACCACTTAATATTACAATAATTAGGGCGTATTCACGAATACAATAGTTTGGATGCAAAAATATAGAATGAGTAACTTAAATGCAGCTTAATCGCTATACATAAATCAAATTTATACGAGCAGGCACTTTCAAACGACTTAAGTGTCAAACGCTTCAATAATTCAGTCTAGCGAAATGGTAAGCAAAGCGTCCTCCGGATAAACTTCGAGCAGCGCTTTAGCGCCATCATTGAAGGGATATGAAATGCTACCATCTATAACAAGATCTGAAGAGAAATTAAAAATTTTGTATGATTTTCTTTAATCCAAAATCTAAGGAAACACTCACTGGCATCTATGCAGTGCGATTTAACAAAAACACGCTGCACAAAACCGCGTCCCTGGAAAGACTTTGGTGAAGGCCAGACTCCCACGCATATCTGCTCCCGTATAGAATAACAAAGACGCGGATCATCTGAAAACGAAAATTAAGTTAACAAAATTGGTTTTATAAAATTATATACATCAATATACCTGCAGCAAAAAGCAAGTTCTGATTGTATTTCTGCACCATCTCTTCGACATTGAGGCCCTTGCGAATGTTTCCGGGTATTAAACGTAGTAGATCTTCTACGTGGCATTGCGTTATACGATTTATGCTGTGTAAATAAAATATTATAGTGTAAGTGAGCTGCGGATAGTAATGCAAAATTGGACGCACCTTGTATGCCACGATGTGGAGCCGGTGCCTGTACTGACACACAAACCCGAGCACTTGGTCTTATTTACTGTTTCCTGGTCATCAAGCATCAGGTTCAGATGTGAAACGCGTGACGATAGCTGCTCACCAATGAATACCTCATTTAAGGCCAAATACGGCAAAACACGCTTCATTTTCGACTTGTACTTGGCTGCCTTCTCCGTACACAGATTTTCCGGCTGCGTTTGTACCTGTTCCATTTTAGTGACAGTGTGCCGGTACAGATCTATCGATTCCGGCATTTTGCCATTACTGCCGAGTAGCGTAGTGCGTATGCGTGACCGATGTATCCATTTAAAGTCGCCCTATATGTGATGCAAAATTAAATTAAACAAAAAAGAATTTTTTTTAACTACTTGCTACATACATTCTTTAAACGAGCAACTGCATCGGACGGATTGTCCGAGTAGAATTTAGGCAGCATCAAACGTCCTTCCGAATGTTGCGGATCTGAATTGAAGCCAACTATGGGTGTCTTCTGTTGGCTCTTTGCAAAGAGCGGGCTAGCACGTCCCGCAGACAACAAAAATGTGCCATCACCGCCCACCGGCACAATGACGTCAGCCCAGTTCATGATGTCTTTGCTTAGTGAACTTCTAAATTCAATTCTTGGAGTTTAGTAAGTTCGGCAACAACGTAGACATTGTATTTATTAGAAGTTACACATGGATAGTGGATCGTTTGTATTTAATTTTTTTAGTTCGATGTGAAGAAGTGGTTTTAAACAAGTCACAAAACACACACATATTACAAATATATCGTAGTATAGTTGCAGCGTAGACAGTATGGGCGCTCTACATACCTGCTGGTCACCTTCACCTCGCAGCCAACCTCCTGAAAGCTCTTAACAATTCGTCGTTCAAAGTTTTTGTGCCGATTGTGCAGATGCATGACCATTTCAAAATCGGTGCCTCGATTGCGCAAATGCTGTTCCAGTTGCGCCTCGGACAGGTGCGGATTGCGTACTTGTTCGAATTCATAGCGCGATAGCTTTGTAACGATTAGGGCACGTTCCAGTTTGAAATTGAATGGTGTATACTTTGCATACTCTGAATAAAGGTAAAGAAAAAATATTGTAATTATTAGGTTTAATAATGTAGGTGCCACAGAAATCTCCTTCGCCTCAAAACAGCTAAATTTCATTCATAATATTTAGTTTTATGAATGAAGTTTAGAGATTTTTGATACTACGCGTGCCACATCCTATTTGTGTTCTACCGTAAAACAGCAAGGCTCATAAAAAAAAGTAGGTATTATTGGTCGAAATAAGCAGTTCAGCAGTTTGAAAGTTAAGCATGAAACAAGTGTTTTTCTGATTTACCTACTGGTAAGGGCTAGGATTATATGTATGTATAGTTGTTATGTAAAATAAATAAACCTATAGCAACAAATCCGTAATGTAAAATCTATTTATATATATTAGATTATTTTCAGAATTGTCTTATCAAAAAGTATATATACAATACATACATATGTATTGCATGCACTCTTCTTTGACATAAGTGAAATTCTACGAAAATAAAATCTGATACAGCATTTTTTCGTTTTTTGTGTCTTCAGTTTATTTTTTTTATTATTTCAAATTTTTGATAAGAATAAGATTGGTATACAGTCAGACATCGAACAACGCAGTTGAGCATTTGCAACAAAAATGCTGAATTGCGAAAAAAGTTACTGGTATCTCTTTTGTACCCAGTAAAGGATAGTTTGATAGTTTTTTTTTTAAACAACGATATGTGTCACAATTCAGGCCGAAAATGCATCTTGAGATGCTGAAAAGTACACAGATTAGTTCAAAAAAATTATAAACAGTGGAGGTTACACAGCAGACCAAATATTTACGTCCGATGAAACTGCCTTCCGGTTGAATCGAATGAGCAATGTGCCATGTTATAAGATGGCTAAGCACCGTCTAACGTTACTCCTTTTGCAGCAATGCTTCGGGAGATTTGGAAATTTTTTTTTACTTAAAATATTTAAATCATTAAAAGAAATTTATCACTTGATGCATTTAACTTGATCATTGCCAACTCGATTGTAAGAATTGAATTTTTTTTTTATATTAGCTTGGACAATGTACGTCTAGCGATAGATAACCTTTTAAATTTTTCATTCGTTAATATTTTCTCAAGTTCTCATAGTTAAGTGAAATAACATATATGTAGATACACATACAACATTACATTTAAAGAACGTTTACAATCAGTATCGTATATGTAGTTCTGATATGGCAGAAATTTGGTAATAAATTCTAATTTACATTTTATGCAACCGGTAAGGTTGGTCGATGTACTTAAACCTCCAATTTGAACGACACTCGCATCATATTTGCAGAGAAAATAGTATCACAAAATTAATTTACACAAGTGTCCACGCTTTTCAAATACCTTGTTTCAGGATCCTTATATGAACCAAAGATTATATGCTTCAGTGGGTCGATCTGGACATAAGCGGATTAATTTATTTCAATTGATGAAACCTTATAATTAAAAATAAAAACAGAAAACTTTTATAGACAAATTCAAAAATGGGTGGCAGTGGTCCGATCTGGGCCTATACGGAATGCAATATTTTATAAGAATTGTTGCAAGATTTGGCATTTCTAGCTTAAATAAGGTGAAAAACAAAAAATGTCATACAAAAACTTAAATTGGAGAACAAATTTGTATGGAGGCTATCCCAAGAATTGGCTCTATGTGACCCTATTAGGCCTATGGACCAAAATTTGGAGTTTCTAGCGTAATAAAACACAAAACAAAAACTAAAAAATGGGGGTCAGGTTTGTATGGGGGCTACCCCTTAAAGTTGTGTTCGCATGTTTATTTAATGCTAGTTATATTAAGATGGAAAAGGAGAGTTTAAATATTTACACTTGAAGCCACTACCTCTTATAGACTCCGAGATCTTTTCGTTCAAAACAGACTGTCGGGCAGACATGTGTATATCGACTCGTCGTCCGATGCTGATCAAGAATGTATTTACATATAAACTTTATAGGATAGCCTCCTACTGCCTACTACATACATTTGCACAAACTTAATACACTTTTTTACCATATGGGTATAGGGTATAATAATTTAATTAAAACTCATAATATAATTTAATTATAGTTACCTTTGGCAAACTGTTGAAATAGATTCTTCGACTTAAACATTCCTATATATGTCTACGTATGTACATGTGTATATTTTCAAGCTATGATTATATTTTCTGCAACGCTTTGCGACGTTTCGTTTATAATTTTCGTCGATAATCTACAATAACAGGCAATACAGTTAAAAAGTTAAAGGAAATTTCCACTTGAGTTGTTTGTGGTCGATGATAATGCAGATTGACACTTAGCTAGTTAGTGCAAAATTTTCACTTTTACGTGTATACGGTTGACCTTTATACTTAATGTACTCAGCACTTTTACTTATTAAAATTAAATTATTCTTCGCTTCGTGAGAGCGTTCAACGACATTTCATTTTATTTCGTTCGTCGTAAATCAAAGGCTATAAATAGTTTTTAGGTCACTTTACGATGCACTGCGGCGGCGATGATTTCAAGGCCAAATTTAACCGGCCGCTGCAAAAGGCAACAATTAAAAATTTTTAATGCAAAATGAGATGCAGCTTTTGTTGATATGTATGTTCATATATGGCTGTGCATACAGTATTGCACATTCATAAGTACGAGTATATGTATGTACAAACATATATAGCGCGTAGTATGCTTCTTCTCCGCTCTCTGTTGGTTCTTTGATTACATTAATTTCACTTTTATTCCCATTTATTAGCGAGCTCGCGCGATCCACGTTCTCACAATCAAGAACTACAATGAATTGCTCGTTCAATTGCTGTTGTCGCAGGGGAACGCATTT
Organism: Leucophenga montana; assembly: GCA_035044765.1. Lineage (NCBI taxonomy): Eukaryota > Metazoa > Arthropoda > Insecta > Diptera > Drosophilidae > Leucophenga > Leucophenga montana. Next base: position 118,817 of record JAWNNQ010000556.1, read on the forward strand.
TAATTATACATAGCTTCGGGTTCCTTTTATCATCGCTTGTCGGTTTTGCTATTTTTACACAAGCTTCATTTTGACAACTTGTTTATTTAACTTTGGTGCTTCTGATAAGCATTTTAGCTTGCTTATCAGTGATCCAACGAAAGGGAAAAAAAATATTACTCGCCAGTCAGCCGAAACGTAGAAATAGCTCTGCCTCTTCGTTGACACTATTCACAGACGTTCGGCTTCATATTCGCATTCAATTATTGAAATGAATATATGTACATACATTTTAAATTTAATGTGAATAAATATTGCTTTTGATATTTAAATCCGTTAATCCTATCATATTTACGATATTGTATATTGGATCCACGGTTGGCACTAAAAAAATAAACATCTAACATTTTCGAAAAATAGTTATTGTGTCAAATACTAGTTGCTAGCAATTAAAAGGGTTTTGTATAAATAAAAAAGTAAATGTTCGCTTGTTTATAATCGATAATCTCCGATAGTTCTACTCTGAACCAAAAGGGACAAGAGTATAATAAGTTTGTGCAAATATGCTTATGCAAATATGCTTACATCCGTCTGGATGTATAGATCCCGGGAATTATAAAAACTGGAGACTTCAAACTTGGAAATTTAGATTCTCCTTGAACATACCCAGATGTCTTATATTAAATTTTCTGGATTTCTTGCCCATTTTGTCTGAAAGTTTGTAACGCATTAAGGGAGTCATCGTTGATATAGGTTATAATTAGGCCCATAGACTTCTTTTTACTACAATTTAGTAAAGTATCAAAATTGACATGCTACTCCCAGTTTTTAGGGTAGCCCTATACAAACCACCCCACCACTTTCGAGTTTTTGTATACAAATTTTTTTATTGCTGTCAATATCAACTTTAAAATTTATATGCTGGCTTCTTATGAAGGGACACTTCACATATATATCAATGGGTCTGACTTTCCCTCTTTTTGAGGTAGCCCCCCGTACAAATCACACGCCCACTTTTTGCATTTTTGTAAGGAAAACGTTTTTATTGGAGTCAATATAGGTATATGTATATGCACGTAACAATGTATATTTCTACAATATCTACAAATTGGATTCACCCTTTGTACGTAATTGATCAATTTGAAAACCATTATTTTTACATTAATAATTACTTTAATTCAAACATGTTCGATGCAACCAAATAAATTCTTTGGTTTTAGATATACCTTCTAGTGGATAAAACCCGGTAATTTTTTAACTTGGGTTGCTTCTGGTTATAAAAACTCTAAATATCAACTTTCAAACCAATATTTCAATGATTGAAGGAATATGGCGGAGAGTAACGCATAGACAGATAGACGGACATGGGTAGATCGACTCGTCTTGTCATCCTGATCACAAATATTTGTATATAATTTATGGGTCTCCACCAATGCTTCTTTTGAAAGGCGTTGCAAACATTGTGATTAAATTATAATACTATTCAAACTCTGTGTACATAAACATTTAAGCAACTAACCGGACTTTTCTATACAGTGTATGGTGTCTACCTCGCCACCTTCTCCTATAACGTTCACAGAAAGTATTTATATCCGTGCCCTTTGGATAAAAACTAACAAACAAAAACATACATATACTGAATAAAGAACACTCACAATTGTTGTTTGAAAATTAAATTTTAATGTAATCATTGAGTCGTTCATTTGATACTAATGAGTTTTAAAATTATAGCTTTCAATACTGTGTATTGTTTTAAACTAAAATGTAGTTCTCAATTCAATTTTTTTTTTTTTTACACATTAATTCTTGTTGCAATTTTCTTCTCTGTCTGGAAAATTGTATTTGATCTTAAAAGGTTTTCTAGTGTTCATATTTGGATGGTGGGCTTACTATGTATACTATAAAGTGCGAACATAATGTCACTTATGTCCGTCCTTAAAATTTTAGTCAAATCTCGAGCCCATCGACTTTCCAGTTGTGTTGGGAACAATATTGACATCCACGCCAGTAGCTTCTACGTTTTGCTCTTTATTCTAGAATATAAACATAATAATTAGTGAATTATAAAAATAAAATTCAAAGTATTCGCAAGTTTATGTCATCTTCGGTGAACCGAAGAAGTTCCAAATATTGTATGTAGAAACTATGAAGAAAAAAAATATTTGTAAATATAAAAAACTGAATATGGGTGGAAATATTTTATGGGCTACCATTAAAAGTGTGAAGTTATATATATTAGTATCACCCATTAGTCAAATTAATATCCCTTGCGGCGATTGAATTTTTCACCGGAAATTCTTTAATGTTTCTAGATCCAATTATAGTCAGGTTTGCTTTATTATTTTGTCTATTTACGTGTGCAGGCGCTGACAAATGTGATCACAACGTAAGCGTTGAGGAATTAGATCAATATGATGGCTTACTCCGAGCGTCAACAATGCGTATGAACAAACGTACGCGAAAAGTATTACTTTTGTTTTGTAATAAAAAACTACTAAATATGTAATCGGTGAAATTTATACATCAAGAATTGCTTCCGTATTTATATATAGATGTGAAGCAATTTTGCGTCAACCGAAGCTTTGATACCCATCACTCATTATTTCAAACCGTATAACATTTACATAAATCTTAAACAAAAACAAGAAAAAAACGTTTACTTACGAATAACCGAAGCATTATTACTACATATTTTATTTAGTGTTTAGTTATTTAATGCTATACCCTTCATTCCGTGTTTTAAGTGGTCAGACAAGTAGACAAGTGTTAACCCTATGTCTATGCAATACAAAACTTTTCTCTAAAAAAAAAAAAAACTATGAGTGGGCGGTGTCATACAGACTTAGTTTACGCCCGAAGGGTCATCTTATACAAAAAAACCCAAAAGTGTACGGTATGTTTGTATGGAGGATACTCCTAAAAGTAGTTTTGGGAATCCTGAACAGCTTCAGAACAGTTGTAACAGTGTCGAGAACGATTCGGAGACTAGTTTCCGTAATCACAGTCTGAAATATAGACGGACGAAAATGGCTAGATGTTTTCGTCTTGACAAGCAGATCCATAATAAATCGATTTTTATGCGTTACGATGCCTTCTCTACTGCGTTATGATTCGATCTGGACTATTTAAAGAGAATCATAAGCTCCATAATAATGCTATAATAAATGCTTTGCGTATATTAATATATGTACAACTTCAACTTTTTCAACTCACCTGCAAAAAGGCTATTTCCTGTTGAATTTTATCGTCATAAATTGGCTTGTGCTTTGTGTGGGAATTTTCAAACAATTGGAAAAGTTGTCCAGAAATGGCGTTGATCAGATTTTCCTGTATTATGCCGTTCTGTCCCATATTGAATAAATTTCCAAGAGAGTTTTGAACCGAATAATTATTAGGAGAGTTTAGTGGCGCCAAAACCTGATTATTGAGCTGATTATAATCAGAGTTATTAACACTTGCTACAGCAGCTGCCTGAGACATAAAGTTTGATGCTGCATTTCCCATAAGCTCTTGAAATTGATTTCCAATTCGTTGACGCACGTTGAGAGCGTTAAACGGCTGTGTGGGACGATCGATACGATTATGTTGAAGCATAGGAATCTGAACAGCAGATTGTCGCTGTCGGCGATAATTCCAATTTTTACTATTACGGTTTTGTTGCCCATTGTTTCCACGATAATTGTTCTTGTGGCCACGGTATTGATTATTGTTACCGCGGTTATTATTGTTGTGGTTGTTTTTTTTAAACTCCCAACGACCATACTTTTTAAGGTTATGTTGTTGTGGCGGCTTGCGGGGTATGTAATTGGGTATAAGTGGTGGAATACCTGCCGGACGGTTCAAGTTTATTGGGGCTATACGCCACTGCTGGGAATTACCGCATGGAAAGTTATTAGCGTTATTGGCAAAGCTTGTGTTATCAAGGCCATCATTTTTAGCATTGTTAGAATCGAGCACCGGGTTGTTTACGATGCGAGCATCAGTTTTCGAAACCATCTCATGGTCCTCACTGTCGGATGCGTCGTTACCTTTCTTGTAACGAGCTTTAAACGATACGTTTTCCTCATTTCCTGGAGCCTCCGAAGTCAGAGTACTCGTATTCTTATACGGCGGCATATTCTTGGCGATCCAGTCGTCTAAAAACATACAATTGGGTTTTTTTTTTATATTAACTTTGTAACCTTTAACACGTAGCTTACCCAAACTAATATCCGCAGCTGACATTGATATTTTCTTTTAATTAGTCGGCTCAGCGAAGAGAAGCGACTTTACAGTTACTAACTGTGTGAAAAATATGTTGAAAAGAAATGTACTAAATTTGTAGAATAATCATTTGTGCGAACTACACCTTCGGCTATGGTTGGTAGAGCTGTAAAACTATCTATACGATCGATAGTCGCATCGAACTTGAGTCCGAAAAGTAATAAATATTTATTAATAAAACAATACAACAGTTAGATCTATTCATATAGATCTATTCATATATAAACACAAAGAATAATTCAAAACTTAATCGCTATCGCTGTATGATTCCTCTTTGTCGGCTTCCTCATTGTCTTTTTGCAACTTATTTCCATTGCCATTATTCCGTCATATCGTCGTTCTAAATTTAAATAATTTTATAATGTCATTTTCATACATAATTTAATAAATTATCAGAACGAATAAACAGGCTTCGTTTTACAAATGACTTTAATGTGGAAGAATTCCGAAACTGCTTAAAATATGACTGTACAAATTCAAACTGTACAGCTGTCCTTGCACTGCTTGCGAAAGACTTCAGCCATTGAAATCGAAAAATTTACAGGGTTGACCTGATTTTTGGAGATAAGACCTAAAGATATTTACCCAGAAACAAGGCACTGTAGAAGTACATTGGTTATACTGCAGAACGCTGTCTTATTCTACCTCTAAATCTACAGTACCAACGGAAATGGCATGGTCTATGATCTGAATAAAATGGAATAATAAATACAAATTTAATTTATATATTTTATTTGATTTCACGTACCTAGGAGCGTCATTGAGTAATAACTTTTCTTCTTATGATACATATGTAGTCCATATTCTTCTCTTTATAGATAGTAATACACAGAAAGAATGTGCATAAAGGTGAAATAATAGTTGTTATACTCGTATAACGGAATTTGGTTTTTTTTTGTCTTATATGAGGTGTGTGGCTCCGCTCACTTCAGTGCTAAACCGATTTTGCCCACACTTCAAATGATCGATCGATCGCGGGAATGAAGTATATAAGAAAGTGAAGGAAAGCCGATTGCTATGTATTTTGTATATTATAATAATAGCAAAGAATATGCAATCTCCTATATCTATCGCGCTGGCGAGTCAAAGTATAACTGGCTGCGCGCTTGCTGTTGTTTAATAAATGAATCTGTGCGATTACATTTCATATAAAGCCTATGTGTATTTGATTCGTTGGGTTAGTGACGATTGTTTAAGCCTATTACGACGAAAATATTCAACCGATTTTCTGCACATCTGCAAATGAATACCTTTTAAATTGTATACTTTTCTCTTTTTTTATCGCTTGTATACTGTGAGCGTAGCAGCTGTCAAAAAAAATTCGTTAGCCTCTTAATATAGAGATAGATTCAACAAAATCATCGATACGACACAAACGATAGCAAATATTAAAAAAAAATCGTTTGAGTATGTTGGCATTACTTGAATTCGTATTCATGTTGGCAACAATGCCTACGGCAAATGTCAAAAAAGTAATGCCTGGTGCACGTGGAGAAATATGCCAATGTCTCATTTCCTGTTCAAACGCTGCCTAGAGCGAATGTGCCGAGCGGAGTCTTCTAAATAAAGATTTTTATAATGTAAGTACAATGATTAAATCAATTAAAAAGAGATTAAAACTTTTGTAGCAACAAATTGTTTTTGTTTTGGCAGTGTATATAACTGCAATGTAAGCATTTCGATCAGCTTATTTAGCAGAACTCAACTGGCTGCCAGAAGAAATTAGCAGCGATAAGCGCCATTTTGGCTCTGACGCGTAGCCATGTGGTTCAGAAATCATTGCAACAATAGTTTATATACGTAGAAAAATATTTTAAAAGTTATAAACATTCTTATTGCAGGTGAACAATTACATACATTGTTTTGCGCCGACAATGGCGGTAACGTGAATTAAAAAAGGCAAGTATTACATAAATGTGAAATTCATTACAATTGCGAGCTTGAGTCGCTGGTTTAAAGATTAATTTCCACTTTTGCTAGTGCTTTTTTTGTTGCTCGCAGATTAATTTGACTTTGCCCAAGCATAACCCAAATGTTATAATTACGATATTTGCGGTGCATATTATTAGTGAAGCCTACAAAAACATATATAACATCGTTTAAGTGTACGTGTTCTAATAATTATTTTTTTATTTATAGAAAAAAAAAAGATGTGCTTAGCCACCGGGGTCGCGAGAACTTTAATATGCATCACTTGTTGGTAGCATGCGTCTTTATGCGTGTCATATATCTGCTTTAGGTGAGTTTTACGGCAGCAAAATAAATATCAAGTTTTGCGCAAAATTTGTACTGATGAAACTTTACTTTCTGACACCTCTTATGAATCGCTGTGATTCAATCTACTGTAATTACACACTGACAAATACATTTTGCAATAGTTAAAATTTTTTTTTATTTTTAATTAAAGCTAATTAGTACTTTCTTTTTTTTTCGACTTTCAGTTATGTATTTTCCCAGCGCAATGGAAGTAACAAAAAATTAATATTGTCTGCAAGAACATTTCGCTGAAGACGAGGTAATACCCCCAACAAACGTTTTCAAATAATTTTCAATTCCGATGATGATATCTTAAACCATTCACAGACACCATATAAAGGTTAAAAGCAGGCAAACTGTTTCAATATTCTTTTGAAATAAGTGCGTCTTGTTTTAACCGGTTATGTATAATGGTTAAAAAATTGGCACTGAGTTTAAAAACAGATGCAATCGAATTCGATGGATTTATATGTTGCATTAAATAAAAAATATATTTTTCTTCTGTTTCAGATTGTGGCGACAATGATGTAAATAGTTGTGTAACAAATGAATATATTCGATAAATAAATTATATAAAATTTAATAAAAAAATTATTGGTTCTTTTTATTTATTTTATTAAAAATCATTCTTTACTAAATTTGCGCGCTCGCGCAGTGCCAAATCTTGCTCTTGCTTAGCAATCATTCGGTCACCCTTTGATTTTTTTCCAATGCCCAACTTAGGCAGACCTCGATTTAATCCCTCAAGCAACACGCATGCCTTGCACGGCTGCTGTGAGGAAACAAAACCACAACGCGCGCATTTGCCACGTATTGGTTTCTTTATAGTGTCCTTAAAACGCAGCTGCTCACCGGAGTGAATTATATCCATTATCACTGCTGGGCGTACTTTTTCTAAGTCCTTGAGAAACGCTCGCGCATGACCTCGATATGCATTGGGAGCGAAAACGCATTCGGTGGAAAAGTAAACAAGTTTTTTGTAATATGCATACATGACAATCTCTTTCTCGTAGCTATACTTAAGTGGCTTTACACGCGGTATAGTATCTTCGCTGCCTCCGGTCTTTATATCCGTACAGCGTCTCAAACGCGCAGTATCACCACGTAAAATGTTCATAAGTACAGTTTCTGCAATATCGTCAGCATTGTGTCCAGTTGCTATGCTGTCAACATCAAGCAGCTTTGCTCCACGGTCTAGTGCCTGACGGCGGAATACACCACAAAATGTGCAATTGTTTGAGCGCCCAATCTGTGCCACAATGCGATCCATTGTCCAGCCGTATAACTCTTCGTAGGACAGTATTTTCAGTGGCATTTGGTAGTCGTCGCGATTTTTCTTGACTGTTTCAAGACTGTCGTCTCGGTATCCGGTTATGCCCTCGTCAATAGACAATAACACTAGATTCAATCCATAATTGTGTCGTTCATTTAGCAACTTCAAACTGCAAAGGTTGAACTATTTGTATGAATGTATATACATATGTATGCTTGAAGCTACGTACACATGTGCTAGCACTGTTGAGTCCTTGCCACCACTCGCAGCTACTGCTACCCTTTCACCGTGGCGAAATAGATGGCTAGAAGTGATTGTGTGATGAATCTCCGTTTCGAATGCAGCAAAAAAACAATCCTTACAGAGTGCATCACCGGTTTTCGGACGCTGTTGTATAGAAAAGTGTTTATTTATATGTGCATCAATTGAAAACCGATTTTGTTTATATTACTTTCAAAACAGCTTTGCTGCCGCAGTTTGATTTGCAGTTTATTGGCATTTCACGAAGGTAATTTGTTTATAAAATTTAAACTTTTTTATTTCCTGGCACGTTGTTGTTTTGCTAAGAAATTCAATCACAGTCATTTAAATCACTAGAAACGTGACACATTCGTGACTTTTGACAATCATAGTTAAGTTGCGTTTCCATCAACCACATTTCGCATTCCGCATCCGCTCGCTCGGGTTTCCACCAAACGCATCTCACAACCGTTTAACAGCTGACTTTGTAATGATCATAGGAAGCAGAAAATTGTAGATTGTAAAAGTAAAATAAAAATGATGATAATAAAATTGAGCGAGCAGACATTATGTTACTGCAGTTTTTTGGAGAAGAGGAACACGAAATCACTGATATCCTTAACAGGCAAAAATAGAAAACAATTAATTAAATTTGGAAACACCACATGATGGGGCAACAAGCTCACAAAAACATTGGAGCACACCAGTAGCATAAGTACTACTGACACTGCAGAAAATCCTCAGTTGTGTTCGGGGCTTCAGGTAGTGCCAACTTCGTCGGGAGTAAGTTAGTACGTGGTGGTAATTCGGGTCTTGTAATGGTAGTTGTATAATCGCTCCACTTCGGGTCGCGTCGAGAGTTGTGTTAAGTGGAGTTGTATAATAGCTCCAATACGATTCGCGTCGAGAGTAGTGTTAAGTGGAGTTGTATAATCGCTCCAATATGATTCGCGTCGAGAGTAATGTTAAGTGGAGTTGAACAATCGCTTTATTCCGGTTCAGTTTTAACTGGAGTTGTATAATCACTCCACTCCGGTTCGCGTCGAATGTAGTGCTAAGGGGAGTTGTATAATCGTACTGTTTCGGTTCAAATCGAGTAGAGTCGAAAGGTGTCGCATAACCGCTTCACCCCGGTTTCAGGTCAATGATCGCTATCAGCGACAATAGTCGTTCCGCTCCGTGTTGTAGATACAGGCGGCATAATCGTTTGGCAAACCACGCGGGACGATTCCCGACCGTATTACCACTGAATATTTCTACTCATAATACTAACCCCATATCATACCACACGCATAAACACACATTAGAAGGCACTTCACTAAAATAACCCATACACATGACACACACCCACACATGACGCTATGATTTGCACGGATATCACATCCCACCGCTTCTTTACACATACCAATAATAGTTCGGTATTTTGGCATTTAACACCAAATATTAGTGCTAAGTTATCATAAATTAATGAACTAAATAAAAAATATTATAGGATTTGATCAACTTTGTTTCCATTCAACTTGACGTCCCTAACAAATTTCTGTAGCGGAAAAACACCTTAGACACAAGGTGAGCGAATTCCGTAGCCTTTGAAACTTCGTTAAGTTCATACGCTTCGTGCAGTGCACTGGCGCCTATGAAGTATATCACGGATTTCCCGCTTTCTTCTTCAAATAACTGAGAATACTATATTATTCATATTTATTTAATTTTTTAAATTAAAATGTTCTGCTTTTTATATACAACCAAAACAAAATCAGATATTAAAAGTATATCAGATGCGAAATGCGTTTGGTGGAAACACTTCTATCGATATGCGAGCAGATGTGAAATGCGTTTGATGGAAACGCCACATATAAAAAACATTAAATGCGTAGTGAATGTTAAAATTATATCGTTTGAAGAAGAAGCAAATCGCACAGTTGTTTTTATTATTATTTTTTTTTTGTTTTTTGTTACAGGTAAAATAGTAAAGCCATACACAAATTTTACTCTATAAGATATGATGATATTTAAATATTGAAAAGGGCCAAATAAATGGAATCCGAAGACTTCGATGATTTGTTTCACGAAAAAATTCATCGAAGCAAGGGAAAATGCGGTAGATATTTGTTTTTTTAATATATACATATATGTATATGCCTTTATGTATATGTACATACCTATATGTAATTCTAGTACAAACATATTCCTTGTAGATATCTATTCACGTCAAAAGGAGATTTATGTCCAAGTAAAACAGAAGAAGGAAGGCACACAAACAACGGAAGTTAGCAACATGTCGAATGAGAATAGAAATTTTTCAATTAGTAACGATATTTGGTTTCATATTGCTTCGCACATCGAACCATGTAGTGTACAGACATTTGCACTAATTTCTCGTACAACAGCGAGTTTGGTCAGTTCTCGTAGTTTTTGGCGAAATCTGTACCGGAATTACTGTCTCAAATCGAAGAAAACTGTTTGGAGTTTAGAGCTACCTGAGCACCTGCAGCCGGAGGCAGTTCTCGGCAATGATTGTGATATTCGTGCGCGTGTTATAGAGGCCCTATTTCTCTGCCACCAACCATTTAAAGAACGTGTGGCACGTGGCTATAAATTGGATTTTTTACTGCAATGTACATTTGTATCGTTTTGGCAAAGGGAAATTCATTGTGTGTGGTTTACATGCTATAAATTCTGGAATCAATTGCCAAATAGCGGCAGCGATGCAACGCAGCACATAAACCATGAAGCACCTGTTGCCGCAGACTTTGTTAATGACTGGGAATCACTGTTGGATGTTGATGGAGAGATCGAAAACGATAATATTCAAGTACAGCGTAAACAGTTGAAAAACCCACATGAAGGAGTGAGCATTTTGTTGATTTGTTGTAGCAGTTTTGTGCCCTTGCCCGCACAATTATCTTACGGAAATGATTCCCGATCACGATATCGACTGAAAGCTACACGTGAACTACTCTGTAAGGACATGCGCGCTACTAATTTAGTATTGGATTTCGCAAACGATACAAATAGCTCAGAAGTTATAGTGAAATATCCACAAATACAGTTGTTTAAAGTGCTGCCCTGGTGGCATCCTAATTTCAAAACATTTAATAAATAAATTAGTATTATTTTGTATAAAATCTGTCTATTTTTTACTGCCATTCTACGGTAAAGAAGAGTAGAGTAATGTAAGTACCATGTATAGTTGTACGGTAGAGAGCTCTACGGTCCCTACAGTATAATTAAATATTAGGACGCGGTAGCATGCTACCAAAAAGGGAAGGGAAGACGACAAGAAGAATCTCAATTTAAGTTTAATCAAAGTAAAAATAAGGAACCGCTTCTGTACCGATTCAATTTTGTTAGAATGCACTTTATACTGTGGATTCGAAACTATGCACCCATATTCGAGAATAGGACGCACCAATACAGTCAACAACAGCAGGGTCAGTAAACTCTTTTTACTATCTTTTAACAAAACCGAGTGTTGAAGAGGCCTTGTTAACAATTATATCTATGTGATCATTAAAATTTAATTTAGAATCCATTAACACTCCGAAATCACAAAAATTGTCTACTTCTTCAAATGCATTTATGCCAATGCAATACGACGATTGAATGAGTTTACGCATTTGAAAAGATATACACTTCTACTTTTAGTAGTTAAGATTTAATTTGGTTCGTGTGGTTCAAACTGTTTAGGGACAGCAAAAAAAATTTACAATACCCTTATAGTTTGAAATTTCTGATTTAGGGCCTTTTTATATAAATAAACCATTACAACAATCTGGAAAATAAACACTTTTTAAAGATAAGTTAAAAAGAACGTCAGAGGTTTGCACAAGGAGTTAGGATTTTTTTTTATCTAATAATGGGATAGGAATAAAGTTCGACTCACCAATATTATACAGATAACTAAATTGATCAGAGGATCAGTAATTTGGTTGGTAAAATTCGGCGAATAAATTACTAATATCATAACCGCTTTCAGAAAAATTAGAGTCGAAGTTCATGCGCGATGGAAGAGAACAAGTATTAAGTATAACTTATATTTTGCACTTTGTTACATTTAAGACAATCATTGCATGCATAAGCACAACGAGAATAATCCAAAGCATTTCCCGAGTGCTTGGATTCTTTAAAAAGGTGACGGTTTTTGTTATTTTTATATTGCAGCGATTTAGACAACCACGGTACATATTTTCCAATATCAGCCCCCATACAAAACTAATGCCCACTTTTGTGTTTTTGTATGAAAAACTTCTTTATTAAAGTCAATATTAGGATTTGATGGATTTTAGTGAAATAGTTTTGTGCGTGTGTGTCTGTGTTTGTTTCCTTTAAAAACATACATTTTTTTGATACTGCATTTTAGAACACAAAAAATTAAAAACTTTTCTTCTATAATTTTTTTTGAAAGGGCGGAATTAGGCGGAAAAATCTGCATGAACCAAAAATCATACGAACAAACTATCTCTCAAACACTTCCAAAGACGGTTAATCCGATGATGTCAGGCTCCATGTTTTTGCGCCATACAGCAGAACTGGATTTATTAGCGTCGTATTGATTTTTATCTTCGTACTTTGAGAGAGGGCGCAACTTGTAATTTGCTCGCTAAGTCAAAAGTAACAGCGATTAGCAATCGTGATTCTTCATCTTATCTCCAGACTGAAGTTGTTGTTGCTAGCTTTCTATTTTTCCAGGTAGATAAAGTTTTCTACATACCATCCGTTGAAGTTGGTAATCTCCAAACTCACAGACCGTTCAGCACGCGCCGATGGTCTGCGAGTGGACACCAAGTATTTCGACTTGTCCTCTTTCACCGCTAGTCGCCTGAGACGTGACTGTTTCTCAATCTTCCAGAACGAATTGTTAATTCGCCGTTCGTTCGTGCCGATCATTAGCATAATTTCCTTATGGAAGATTCGTTCCCGTACGTTCTACGTATGGGATGTACTCCATCAAGAGAAAAATGTAGCACGATAAAGTCTCAATCTCCCTGAAATCTCGCTTGGAGAGGTTCTATCATACTCTGACGACGTTTTGTGTGTGTGATAGTGTTATCATGCATAGACAATCGATCGTTGCTGGGATACCAAGTTCAGATAAGGCATTGATGATCTTCGTTCATACCGGCATGTCGAAAGCGTTTTTATAATCGACATGGTATAGGTGGTGTGTCTTTGTTGTACTCACAGATCTTCTCCATGATTTGTCGTAGAGTTCACCGGTCGACCTCTTTGGTCTGATTGGGTTTTGTGGACAACATTTTTTCGTTGTAATGCACACCTGTGTATATATAATGCACCCTATTGGAAATGCGAACATACTTTCAGGAATTTAAATAATGGAATGATTCTAACCATTTCATACATTCGTTCCATGACTGAAAGTGGAGTGAAAGGTTTTTAGTTTTTTTGGTTGAAACTTCAAAGCTAAATGAAGATCCTCTAGAAATTTGTTTTATATAATACGATCTCGTGGAGCTACAAATAATAATCCGACATTGTTTGAATTTATAATATAATTATGTCTAAAATGTTGTCAATGAAATCATCTGGGAACTGTGCTGATGAATGTACGAATAAAAATATGTTTGAATTTAATTTTATTAATCGTTTTATTCATATAAATAAAATTTAAATATGTTTTATTTCAACTTATGTACACAGTAAATGTATTTACACGCGAAAACAATAATTTTTATGTCTCTAAATTAACAAAATCTCCATTTTCGATATCGAACACAGCACGCCACATGGCATTGCTTAATTTTTCACAATTATTTTGCTCATCTTCTGTAGGACATTTTCAGTCTTAAACGATTTAAAAAACTATGGCAAAATTTATATATAGTAAATTAGATTTTCGATATGCGCTTAGTAACTAACAATTCTATAATAACAATAGCTAAATAAGTATATAGCATAATTATGTGGTGTCGAGTATTTAATAATAATTCTTTATTGCAGCAGATTCAGGGCGCACAATTGGCTGCATTCACGTAAGAACAAAAGGGGAGAAAATCACAAAAGGACGCGAATGCATTCCATCGGATGCGCACGCTGCTTGGAATATTTGAAATAACGTAGGTAACTAGTATACTTTCTAAATAAATATATTCATTCTGAAAAGATATAAATTATATATAATTTATATTGGAGTTAGGAGTATGATTTGAAATATATTTTCATGCATATTTGATTTACTAACCATGCGCACTGATGAGACTACGTGAATCCCAAAGCGATAGCTGCGACTGTGAGAGACGATGCTGGTGCGGATACAGTTTGTACGGAAAAAACGAATGATGAAATGTGGCGATCGGAATGGGCTGTGTGGGCTGTGGCACCACTAACGGAATTTGTTGCTGCGAAGCGGAAATCTTGCGCGAGATCTTTGCCTCCTTCTTGTTAGCCTTGCACATTTGCTTCGATGACGACGACGATGACTTGATAAAGTTAGGTATACGCGCTAGCAGACCACAATAGTAAGGATCATCTTGTTTCTTGCGGAGCTGTTGTGTAGTTTGCTGCAACATTGGCTGTTGTTGCATAGACTTGGTGCGTTTCTTGTCCGGAAACATGGGCGGCACAACGGTTTGATTGTATATCTCATAATCGGGCTGTAAGCATTAAAAAAAATAACAACGCGTCTTATGTAAATTCTTTATATAGGTATAATTTTACCTTTGGCACATAGGGGCTCTCATCGAGAAAGCCGCGATTGAAGATGCTACGACGTCCTTTACTTGAATTGTGCGAATTATTCGAATCATCAGAAGCGGCAGGCGTCGGATAGATTAAACCCACTTGACTCTCAATAGTCGAATATGGATCCTCGCTGCCATTTGTCGCCGCTATGCGCATACCCATGGCATCCAACGATTTGGGCACTGATTGTAAACGATTTTTAAGCATATCGATAGCGACTACATTGATGACCAGTATCCAGAGTGGACTATTGATTAGATTATTATTTGACTTGACGAGCGAAACGGCGGAGAGGCACTGACACTCCAGGCGACTGCGTTCCGGATATACACGCGAAAATTCGCGATTTATGTTGGTGGTATACTTGCGCATGTCGAACAGCTGAAGTTAGAAAATACTTTTAAAAATATTTCACCAAAAAAATATTGTTCAAATACTCACTTTGCACGAAGTACCCGCGGTCAGCGCCATTTGTGGCATCTGCAGTATATCGCCGCCGATTACTGTCTCCTCATTGGCCAAGCCCGTATTATGTACATAAACATTACTTTTGGCATAACGTTTAATGAATATATTGCCAATCTCATCCATTTTTATCTTAAAGCCATCGCCTATAGATTTCTTAGTGACTTTTGTCTCAGCATCGCGCATGGGATTCTCGAAACCGTTTAAACCAATGCTGTTAAGCATAATAAGATAGTTTATATATTATTATATACAAATATTTTATTTGTTTATGCACTTACCGCACACCATCAAAGCCATTTTTTGAGCCATTTATTGTTATCACAGATGAACGTGCATAAGCCTTGGCTACACGTCGATTTTTCTCAAAGACAATGACTTTGGCCCAAATCTCATCATCGATTTGCTCCCATTTGGATATCACTTCGTTGATGTGATCCTGAAATTATGTATTTGTTTATATTATAAATCATAGCTCAATGTTTAACTATTTTTAAAACAGTTATTAGATACTTACTCTAAATAGTTTCTCGCGATCATACCAGACATCCTCTTCTTGCTCATCCTGCCCAATGGCATCCAAGTTGTCCAATGAACGTGAAATAATCTTACGACGTGAAATCATTTTGGCGTTCTTGTTTGTAAGTATTATTTTCTTCGATTTTGTGACTCTGTAAGTAAGAAATAGAAAATATGTTATTTGTGAAATTTGTTAAAAACTTCAAAGTTGTTATAATTTTAAATTGTTCATAATTAGAGGCGAATGACTTTGGCTGTGATTTCGATTTGATTTGATTTGATTTTGTTTCGTTTCGTTTTTTGTTCGTATAATTATAACGCTGTCTAAATTACACCAAAGTTGATTATAATTTGCAGTTTTTTCAGTTTTTTTAACACAATTTTTTTTTTTTAAGCAATCAAAGAAATCTAATAGTCGAGCCAATGAACTTCGGAGTGTTGAGGTTTACTAACTATTTTTTTATGGCGCTTGGCATTGGCTTTGTATAGCGTATAATAACTTTTCATTGATAAATTTTTATTATTGATATGCAGCCAATGTTCTCATGTTTTGTAAAATTTTTCAATGAGTTTATGACTGAATGCAACTATATAGTAAATTAACAAATTATGTGCATTCATTATTTTTGTATACATGTGTTAAGAAAAGCTTAGAGTGTTGTGGATCGTTGGATATTTATGAATACCATAAATTTGTAACTCTTAAATTTTGTGTAAAGAGCACACAAGTTTTGTGTATATATACATATAGAGAGCCGTAACTGCCAAAAAGGTGTAAGCGACAATAAAAACAATTTTTGAGGATAGGTTTATTTTTATTATCTCTTCATTTATACTAGAGTTCTTCCAGTGGTCGAAATTCGACCTATTGTCTTTAAAGTACGCAATAATAAAAATATCAATAATACAGGATTGTTTAGAAAATGCTTTCGCCTCTAAATCAACGCTGTCCAGTCCTAGCCCCATGGGGACGAACACCTTCGTGTTTTCACACACATACGAATGAACGCATGATGAAGTTGGCTGATTGATACTAAAGAGAAACAAAAATTTTGAATTAGTTACGTTGCATTGGTGTTGTATATTGGTACACTGTATAAATTATGACTCAGAAATGATTCAAACTTTGGGTGGTCTAAGGACCATTCCGAAAGAGAGTGGTAGTTATGCATTTAATTAATGCACAGTTATAAAATAGTTTTGTTGATATATACTATCAATTCTTTCTCATTTTTGTTTTAAATATTTATTTGATTCCTCTTTTCAAATTTTACCAACTAAAATACTATCAAAAACACACTCAACTGCTGCTCGATCGACATGCTCTACAATGAGAATCGCTCTTTACAGCACGAAAGAGATAGAAAATATTTTTTGCTCGATTCTTCCAGAAAGTAGCAGCTAGAGCAAATTGAGAGAGCTGAGAGAGAGAGAAAGAACTTTGTGAGAAGAGTCTTTGTGATTTGCCAAGGCGGGTATTTTTACCTATGTATATGTATGTTAAGCGGTTGTTCCCCAAAAAACCACCAAATAAAATTTCAAGATAATATTTATTTAAATGAAGAATTTTTTTTGAAAAAAACTCAAAATTGCACGGTGTGTTGGTAAGGCTACCCCAAAAAGTGGGCAGGCCACGTCGATTATGTTATGCGGCTGTATATAAAAAGGCATTATATTAGGCATTTCAACCTAATATTGACTACGATAAAAAGTTTTTCATACAAAAATTCAAAAGTGGGTGTGGCGGGTCAGTCTTCATACTCTATTAAACTGCAATAAAAATAAGTGTATGTGGAGAATTTCAACTAAATAGCATTAAAATTGGTGCCCAAAAAATGCGCAACAACGTACAGACGGACAGATGACGGACATGGCTAGATCGACTCGTCCCGTCGAGCTGATCAATAATATATGTATATACTTTATGGGGTCTACGATGCCTCCTTTAATGCGTTACAAACTTTCAGACAAACTGATAATACCATTTCACACTATGTGTGAATGGTATAAAAAATCAAGCGCATATATTGTGTTTAAGTGGGTTAGAAGTGCGTGAATGATTTGCGCTTGCCTATTTATATAAAAATTTCTATAAAAAAAAATCGGATATCTCAAATTATGTCGCTTACAACTTTATAGCGGTTATGGCTATGCATATGAACATAATTGTTATACTTTTATTTTAAATTATTAAGTGCAATTCGTAGTCATAGTCTTTACTTTTGCCAAAGCATCCAAAATTTCGTAATTAGAAAATACAAAGAAAATATTTGAAAAATCAATGTCACTTAAATTAAGCACGGTTTTACATACTCACATTTCGTATGAACAACCTATTTTAAAGTTTATCTATATTATTTATTTAGGTATGTGTACTTGTAGCTTTAAGTCACTTGTGCTGCATTTAAATTTGTCAATTCGGACTTGATTTTTATTTTGCTTGCTGCACGATTTGGTTTTTTTCAAAGTCAAAGCATTTTGCTGTGAAATGGTCAAAAGTTATTTATTTTTATTTTTTATTTTTTCGAATTTATATTGGCAACGCATTTCGAGCAAATTGCCACCGCACTTGAATTCAAACATATATCGTCGGACAAAGCGTGATTGGAATATATTTTGCGTGAGCAATAAAAAAAATAGAAAAAGAAAAATACAAGTTTAAATGAATTTTAAATAAAGTAAATGCAGATACAACGCATTTGCATCGAAACCATTTGAATAGAATATGTGTCATGTGTGGAATTTCAGTTGTTGTATATTATTTTTAAATCTCGGAACTTCTCTTGAAAGTGAAAACGTTTAATACTCGTATATAAGTATTCTGAAATGTTGTGCTTCAAATAGTCTTAAATTTAATTAAAAATTTTGAATAAAGTACACTAGAATCTTCATAATTCTGTTTGATTTAATTTGTAGTTCTGTTCTGCTTTATTGGCTATGATCGTATGTCGATTATGAGTGCGATTTTTAAATTCTTTCTATTAACTTTTGGCTATACGTAAACTCCTCACACATAGTGTGAGTTTGTAATGCATTGAAGAAAGCATCGAAGAACACATAAAGTAGGTATAAATATTGCTCAATCAACACGCCGAGTCGAGCCTATCTAGCTATGTTTGCATGTTCGTCTGCCTGTGTGCATGCTTTGGCTCTATTCCATCCATCTTTAAAATATTAGTTTGTTAGTTGGTATGGAGACAAGCAAAATACAAAAATACAAAATACAAAATGACCGCAATGTTCCCATCAGCAAATATAGCGGAAGAGGAATAAAGCTTCGCTACGTTTTCTCTTGTTTTCATTTATTTTCAATTGATTCGTTTACGTTATGGATTACGTATAATATTATAACTGCAAAATACCTAAATTTTTAATTAATGAGAACTAGTTCCTTGAGAAGTTTTCTTAAATTTAGTATCTATCTACCTTATGTTGATATATAAAACATGATTGTAACATTCTGCCACTAATTTAGTTCAATAAAATGCTACTATAATATTTGTGGACAGATAAAGTTCGGCGTCCTTCAACAGGGTGGACGCATTAATAACTTTAAATAGGAGTTTGCCGGTTTCATTTATAATACCGTACCGGTATCGTGTACTAGCTGATCTCGGCTTACACAGTCTTTTGTTTCTAATATAAAATTAAGCAAATTCTATAGTTACGTATAGTACAAGCTTTTATTTATCTTTTAGCATTCAAATTTGACCCACTTCTACTGATCGGATTAATTTGAAATTGTACATGGACGTGTGAATTCAATGACAATACAATATTATACATATAACTTTTAATAATACGTTACATCAGCTGACCTCTTGATGGAGGTAACATATAGACCAATATGTTCCTTAGTTAGTACTTTTGATATTTGAAAGTCAAAAAAAATTTTGATTAACAATCATAGATATCTTTTCAAGCAAGTTCTTTTGCTTGTTTTAGTACGTAAAATGAAAGCCTACTGATGAAAATTTGTTTTCACTAACTTATTTCCTTATTGATTCAAATCCTGCCACATTATTGGAGTTTTAAATGGTCCCACCGATTTTTACAGCAGAACTTATTACTCGTAGTACCTTTAACATAACAATCATATACTAACCTCTATATTACAGAGTTTCTGATATATGACAAATTTGCTATTTTCTTATATTATCAGCGTGTACCTCGTCACCTCAATAACATATGATGTGAACATGGCGCCAATAGGTGGTTGGTCAGTGATGTTGTGCTTTACTTACGTACAATATATTTTGTAGGTATACATAACACATAAACTTGGATACATGGTTAGTTTATTGTATTTAGTCTGTGAAACCGCAGTTAAGTCCATTAAGATTTTGAGTTATTTGAAACTAACTTATAAAATATCTTTTCTCATCATAAAACTAGAAAGAATGTTGCAGTCGTTTGTGCTTGACGATGATATACCATATACCTGGTCGAATGCTCTTATATTTAAACCATCGATTTTTATGGAACTTTCCGTCTTCTACCAATTTTTTCTGCAATTTCTACCTTTGAGAAACCCTCCACTTCAAGAGTCAAAATTTTTCAACTTTCCACTTCGTCTAACAAAGATGCACGTGGTATAATTGTTTTTTTTTTCACTTTTTATAATTAAAACAATGTAAAAAATGTTAATTTTTTGCGCACTTGTCACGAATTATCAATGAAATGACACAAATCAATGATTGTGAAACACAAAAACAAGCGCATTACTTGCCCACAATTGAATTTTGTAACGGAAAATAGAACAGACAGGCAAAACATGTGCAATAATAGAACAAAATGAAAAGAGATTTAACAATAAACATTTCTGCATTAAAAGAGTAGTCATTTACTGAGCACAATTAAAATCGTACAGTAATTATTCAAACACATCGACTTGTGCTACAGTTATGAAACGCCCCTTATATAAACGTATATATGTACATTTTATGGGGTCTCTGAAGTTTTTTTCGTCATAATATGTAGATTTTGACATTTCAAGAAACCCAATATACCCTGTTACAAATAGTTATGTTTTGTGCAGTGTATAAAACACACAAGTAAAATACACAACATCCAAAAGCAAAAAGGCCAACTGGCTAATTAAACTTAATATGTGGTAGTAAAAATCTGGCTAGCTTGCTGTCCCTCTTTCTGTCAGTCTTTGCATGCGATCATCATCCAAAAAAAAATAAAAATAAAGAAAAAAACAGCATCAAAAATAACTTTTTCACATAAAAAATTTTGCGGTTCTTCATTTATTTAAAAAATAAAAAACGTTAATATAAAAAAATAAAAATAAAAATATGGCCAACGAAAACGTCAACAAAATGATAAAGTGCTTAAAACGATATAAATATCGTACAACAACATTGAATAGAACCGCCAGCAAATTTTCGACGCTTAATCATACTTGTATAAAATAGAAGATGAAACAATCTTATAAATGTGTTTAATATTTAAACCGCCAGCGTTGAGAACCTTGCGCTTTATCTTTGTGTTTTTTTTTTTTAATATACTTTTTGTTCAAGTGAATTTAATTATAAACATATTAAAAATAGTTTCTGGCAGCAGACATTCTTGCTTGCTGAATCAACGAATATATAAAAAAATTGGCTTAAATTAGAATTGAAGTTGAACTTAAAAGAATTTACATATGTACAGTTTCCACAATGGCTGCAGCTAAGATATGCACATTTATAAGGTTATATTTTTATAAATTTCAATGATTATTTATAAATTTTAGAGCCAACCACAACTGAAGAAATCAAACTCAAGTTCATTAACCCAAAATTGGACTTGATTGCATATTTCCCAAAAAAAGCTTTTGACAGACATTTAAGGCAAAGACTATTAAATAGTAGTAATAAAACCGTTTCGTGCTTAGTTAGTGGGCGTACAAGATAGATTTAAATAAAAATAAATTAGAAGAATCGGCAAATACAAAAAAAAAAAAACAAAAAAAAACCTAACGTATATATAAATTAATTAGAACGCGCTACACTAAAGAAACCTCAAGAAAAAATATTAATGAATTCTAAGCGACGCAAATGCGACGCAGATCAAAAGCAGCCGGACACTTTGCTAATTTCTAGTATATCATTACTTAAATGGACATTTTATGGCGTCAATGTTGCAAAGCGAGTGGTTCTTAAAAACAGATAGAAAGTTTTACCTACGAGCATAATGTATTGTAGTAGTACTAGACAACTGTAGCACAGGAATTTACATGATATGCATTACAAATGAACTGAAATACAGGGTAACTCAAAAGCAAGTTCACATTTGATTTGCTGATTGCGTGAACGCAACTATTCCGAGGTGCGCGAGGGGTATGTCAATCGGTAGCCTAGCTTTTGGGAATTTAGTCACTATGGAGCGTTTCTCGGGAGCGGAACGTGCATTGTGCGTACGTGAGTTTTACAAAAAGGGTAATTCAGCGATTGTAGCGCGTAGAAAATTCTGCAGTATTCGACTAGTTCGTCATTTAAAGGTCCTCGAGAACGTTCGAAAACGTAGACAGTGTTACTCAGTCTGTTCGTGACAACCCGGACCTTTCGGACGTGCATAGATCATCATTGCTCAGCATTTTGAGCAACTTCACACACGTCCAACGGGTCTCTACCACGAGTTCATGAAATTTTTCCTGGCAAATTGATCTCCAGGAGAGGTGACATAAATTGGCCTCCACGAAGTCCCGATTTAACCCCTACGGACTTTTTCCTGTGGGGTTACGTCAAATCTAAAGTTTACGGCAACAAATCGACTTCCCTGGCACAATATCCGTCACGAAATGGCAGCCCTCACGGAGAATACCTGCCAAGCTGTCATAGAAAATTTTAGTGCTCGATTAAATGAATGCCTTGAACGCAACGGTTTGCATTTGGACAATATCATTTTTAAGAAATAAATTACCAAAGTGTGTATTTTAATATGTAATAAACGTTTTTTCAATAAAGTACTTACTTTTTTTTATCGATTTTTTAAATGTGAACTTTTATTTGAGACACCCTGTACAACTCAAATACTTGTAAATGCATAGTTGAATTTGACACTTAAATTTTCCATTGCCCAAACCGTGGTAATTCTATTTAATTTACTTTAATTTAAAATGGAGCAAATTCTCTCACACTCAAATAAAAAAAATCAACTATACAAGACGGCGTGGCATGCGTTTACACAAATGAATCTATTAATCAGTCAAAAGCGCGCTTGAATTAGCTTTGCTTTAAGTATGCACAACACAACATGTTGTATGGAGTGCCCTTAATTTGTGCTTTCTACGAGTTAGTATGTGTTTCATTAGCAGCGTGAAAAATAGGTGATGAAGTTATTTAGAAAATAGTCTCAAATATAGAGTAAAAAGTGAAGAAATAAAAACTAGATACACAAACACAAAAAGAGACAAACAAGTATTAAAATGTAACAAGAATATACGAATTTAAATTATGGTTTAAACCGAATTTTTTGTATAGTACATACTACTTTTCATTAAAATAAATTTAAAAATTTATAAACTTCTGATTAGAACAGCTTTTAAAGTTTTTCTAAGACATACTATGAATCGTAAACTTAAGAAATGGAAAACCATATACGAGTATTTGTAGGAGATCAATAATTAGTCGCAAACCAACTATTGCAAACTGTTGTAAGAGTAAAATAAAAAGTATCTCTCTGAAAAGTTGGCACACGTAGCTACACTGATTCGCTCTATAGAGCTTCCCTCGATTAATATTGCATTTGTGCATGCTAAATCCAAACTAAGTCAACGCAGGTTCCAGTTTGGTAGTGAACCAAAACTATTATTAAGAATATCAATCAGCATGGCGTTTTGTAGAAGTGTCACGAAAAATGCTGGTCGGGTGAATTCGTTTGAAGAAGTAGCAAAATATCGAGACTCTTTTGGTCCACTTGGTGCAGAATATACTCGAGAAAAGTCACTTCATTTCTATGTATATTTGTTTGCACCAATCATTGCGCTTCGGAAAATCAATTGCAATGACTAGAATTTAAGGATTTTCTTACTGGCTTGAAGTTGTATCTCATTTTTGACAAAGAAGTTTCCAGAAGATTACCGATCTGGAATTTCAACAATTAATGCATTTATACTATTTCAGTTCACAGATCGATAACATTAAAGGTATTCACATCTAGGCGATTAAATGTTGTGAGTACTGGTTTCGTCGGCTTAAAAGTGGTGATTTTGATACGGAGGACAAAGAACGTCCGGGCTAGCCCAAAAAGTTTGAAGATGAAGAATTGGAAGCATTACTCGACGATGATCCGTGTCAAACCCTTCAAGAATTGTTAGAATCATTGGAAGTTGACTTGCCAACAGTTGAAGCCAAGAGACGTCGAAAGCAGTTTTTTCACTTGTGAATAGTTGTTTCAACGCCGCGATGAAAAGTTGATCTATTACTACAAGTTATAGCGCATCATGCATCAACATCGACGTACAAGCCGAATATTCATGGTGGGATCAGAAGGGTGTTGTGTACTATGATCTGCTGCAACCTAACCAAACCACCATCACTGGTGAACGTTACCAACAACAATTGATGCAATTGAGCCGAGTATTGAAGCAAAAACGCCCGGAATATGTCAAAAGACACGACAAGGTGGTTTTTCAACATGAAAACGCTTGGCCACATGTTGCAAGTTCCGTCAAGGAAATCTTCCAACATCCAATAGTTTATACGACACATTTCATGAAATCTTAAAGTCCCTGTTTAAGAAATATTTACAATATCATGAAATGAGTTGAAAGCTGCCACCTTAGCCAGTTATGTGAAGCGAGGTGGCAACACATATCAGCAAAAGTATATATTAAAAATTTAAAAAATATGTTTTGTTGTTTCCGCACTTGGAAACTGATAACGAAGCAAAGTATTCTCGATTTAAAATTCGGTGCTAACAGAGTTACATTTCATTTCATAACATAAAAATTACAAGGTGGCAACAACGAGAGGTCATGAAAAAGAAAGGAATTCATGAAAATGCTTTTGAAGTTGCACTGTATGTTGTTGCGCATTTTTTGGGGAAATTTTGCATATACACTTCTTTTTATTGCAGTTGAATAGAGTATCAAGATTGACTCGCCACGCCCACTTTTTGTGGTAGCCCCCATACAAACCTACTGCTCACTTTTGACTTTTTGTAAGAAAAACGTCTTTACTAAAGTCAATATTAGGTTGAAATGCGATATGGTAGTCCCATATAAACCCACACCTCCCTTTAATGCATTTGTATGGAAAACGTCAATATCAACTTGAAATTTAATATGGTGGCATCTTATACATCTACTCGCTTTATACACATATACCGCCGTGTACCGCCGTGTACCGCAGTGTAGCCCCTATTTAAACCACCACTTTTATGTTTTACAATACTAAATATTTCGGTTCAATCGAAGTTAACGTTTTTTCTTGTTTTCTTTTATCTTTGATTTGTAATTACGACTGTTTGAACCACTTCCACGGCTGTGAGACAAGGCACAGGTGGTCAACCTGGAGACCATACAAAAATCTTTCAATGGTTCTGAATGGTCGTAACTATCCACTTCTTAGTTTGACTAGTTTTCATGGAAAACACCACCGTATAAACGAAATATAAATAATTTCCTTAAGGCCTATTTAGACTATGAAATTTAATTTATAGTTTTTTGCAAGTTACCTTTGAAACTTACTTCAAAACTAAACAAATTTCCACTAAAATTGACAACCAACTCAATGAAATCTAAATCTTACGCAAGTAGTTTTAAAGCTTAAATAGTTCATCAAAAATATTTTGATTGTGTTGTCTTTATTTTTATAGTTATTTAAAAAACAATTTTCGTTTTTGTATTCATTTTAAAATAAATATTTGAGTAGTTAAAACTAATAACTGTGTATTCAACTTTAATATAAACAATTAAGCACCCAGTCTATTTGCTTTTTTTTGTTTGGCTGAATAAATATTTCCATTGTTGTAGGTGTTAAGCAAACAGTTTTCGATTCAGATAGCACAAAGTATACATATTTATATACGAGTATCTACTAACAAAACTATGCAAATATTGACGTATTGATGAGCAAATGAACTGCGAACATGAGTTATGCAAATACGATGGAGTCGGTGGTTTTTATGTTATTCTTCAAGTGTTTGCGTATTTCGATTTATTGTATTCGATAATTACCTTTTCTTTTTTTTTTTTGGTGTGTTGAAAACAAATAATGAAGTAATGTGCATGCATTAATAATAGTGATTAAAAAAAAAATAAAAAAAAAACAAAATTAAATTAACGCACAAGAAGCAATTAATAACGTTAAATAATAATAAAAAAAAAAAAGTTTGTGTCTTAAGTCTTTCGTTTTTAATTCGATAATTTGCGCATGTCGCATTTGTAATGAAGCGTCAAATTCATGAAATGCGCAAAAATTCAATAAAGACAACAATGCGCCAATTAATATATGTATGTGTATGTGCTTCTTTGTATAGAGTATAAATTTATAAAATGCTTTATTGCAATTAATTATGTAAGGCAATCTTCAAGGTTTTCTGCGGATGCGCATAAAGAAATTGGGCTCGAATAATTTTTGTACTGTGTCGCGTTTTCCTGCTTGAACAACTTTTTTGTTTTATTGTTAGCAAGAATTACGCACAAATTTGCAATAAACGTAAATGCAGCAGTAACAACGACTTGGCTGTGCCCTATGCAGCACTTACGGGTATGGTAATGTTATTAGAATAATTAAACTGGAAAACAAAACCTGGATTTACGGTGAGTACGGATTACTTAAACCAAGCACAAATTGTTGGTTCAAGAACGGAGCCGAAATTCTTAAATCTAGCCCACTTCAAGCTTTACTGTGCTTGATTTTAAGACAAAAATATGATTGAAGAAAAATGGTTAAAAAATGTTCTTTTTTTTGTGGTTTTATATTTAGAAAATTCTAATTTAAATTTGTTGTATTGTATTTATACGATTTATAAAAATGCTCTTTTGTTTTGGAAACTGGTATCGAACCATGACATATGAAAACGACACTGAAAAGTGTAATCGTCTTAAGTACCTCGTAGCTCACTACCCATTGCTTTTCATGTTTACAGCGAAAAAAAATTGGAGCAGCTGAGAGAGTAAGTTTGATTTTGCTCTCAGATTTTTTCGATTTCAGAGATTGATTTCGGCCTAAACTTTAAATACCAGTTTTCAAAAAGGTTAAATGATTTTTTCCAAAATTTGTCCACCATTTTGGTTCTGCCATTTTGTTATCGATAATTTTGACATCATTTGCGTAATAGCGAGCTCAAATACTCCATCGAATAAAAACTCGTTTCGATTCAATAAATTTTGAGAAAATAAGTTTGCCATTTTACCTCCACCATTCTTTGTTGTTGTTGAAGTTTTGGCCTAATTTTGAATATCCGGTTAATATGCGTCCCAAAAGTGTTTTCCCAAGTTCAAAGATTTGTTGTGATATATTTGCTCTTGACTCTTATAGTGAATACATTATTCAACGTACATATGTATGTCCGAGTGTATGCAAAATACTTTCATAAAAAAAAAATTTGTTACTTAAAGTAGTTTTTTAGGTGTTTATAAGTAGATTTATAACGTGGACGTAACAAAGTGCGAAGAGCAATCTGGAATACACTTAGTACAAAAATTCAGTTCAGTGATTCACACATTTTGACCCCCGCCGCCTAAAACTTACCGTGAAAATTGAGTACATAGTCAGAGTTATAGTTCGATACCAGCCCTATTAAAAGAAAGCGAGAAATCTTAATATACTTAATATACAAAAGACTTATACACGTACATCATAGTCACCCATAAACTCACTCAGTATAATAGAAGATTTAAACTACTTACATAATTGCTACTTTTAAACTTGCATTCCAAATTAAGAAGACCATATAATTCGCAATTAGTTTTAAATTTTGCACTAGAACTATTTCATGCAAAATTCAAAAATGTTTATTATAAATTAAGCTTGCGACTGAAGCGTGCTAAAGCTTCGCTTCTACTTAAAATAATGTGAGCTTTTATTTTTGGTGCGTTCTTCAAGTTCATTTTTGCAAGGTCGTTTCATTACGTTTTGTATTATTTTTTTTTTTGTTGAGAATAAACGGGAATTGCACATTGGCTTATCGCTACCGCAACTGTAGCCTATATGGCTGCGTCATGCAAGTAATCGCTAAACGTTGCACAGTGGGTTAGAGCCCGTATCTAGGAGGACAAAAGTCATATTTTAGCAACTAATTGACTAATGGAGCTATGTAATTTTTTGCAACGTATTAATATCGATAATGGAGAAGAATATAGGTTACATATTATTTTGATGGCACGCCGCAATATTAGTCTCTGAAATATCCAATTTGCATCATTAAGTTTGTGTTTGACAGCCATTGAGCCAAGCAGACACGAAAGGGAGACAGAAGGACAGAAAGCTGGTCGGTGCCGAAGTTTAACTTCGAAGTAGTGTTTGACGTTGGTTAATCGCAATATTGTCAATTTTTTGCACCATTTTATGAACGTGGATAAAATATATATCCATTGCAGCACTTCAGCGAACAAGCAGTCGATGAAACAGAGGTTGTCTTTAGTCGAATCGGCGCAGCAAACTTCTGATTTCTATTCGTCTATCTGGCTTTCATATATACTTTCAATGGCTGTCAAACACATACTTCATGATGCAGATTGCTTAAAATTTTAATGTATTGTAGTTTATTAACAGATGGTAGTTAAAGTTCCTACGCGGGAAATTCAAAAAGTCACTGACTTATCAACTGATTTGGCAACTTTAATTTTTTATTTTAGTGCATCCAGATTCGATATCTATACCACTGTGCGTTGCTCGAATTTCGTATGATGAGCGGAAATGCTTCAGTTTGTTTAGGTTTAAAAGAATGCCAGGGATTTACGCCAAGTGCTGTAGGTTCAAAAGACTTTTGTATAAATTGTTTCTGGCGTAATTCAAGTAACTTTTTTATACTTCAGCATAAGATGCAATTAACCAACAGATAAAAAGTACTGTATAAGAATATATTTAAAAAAAAAAAATTTCAACTTTGCTTGCGCAATAGTCCTTCCTATTTTATGAATCATAGAGTCGCACACCCGAACAAGTTTATGTTGCCTGGCTTGTGCCAATTCAATTCATTTCTGCTCAATTTATAAAAATAAAATATCTAAATAGACTTTCAAAACTGTAGCAACTAGATCCGTTTATGCTGATTGCTTTTGGCTAAATGAATGACTTGTCAACTTGGCGTGCACACCCAGGCGCAATTCAAAAATAAAACACATACAAATTTAATGAAAATAAATGTGCTGATGTCGAAAAACAGACTTCTTGACTAGTCTAAAATACATAAAAGGCAAAAAAAAAAAAAAAAACCAAGAACGCTGAAATTCTGTTTATTCAACTCTTTGTTACTGCTGCCTTTGTGGACAACCTTGAAAGTCCGTTGTAAGTTGAAACAGCGTGAATATTAAGAATCCGATGTATATTTTCATATCTTTTAAATGCAAGTAAGTATGTTTGTGTTTGACTTGGTGTTTTGGTTGCTGCCAAACTGGATTTTGCAGTGCAGCACTAAACAAGTTTAATTTTGCAATATAAAATTTATTTAAAATTTATATAAAGATAATTCTACTGTTAATTTACGTTGTGTTTAGTGCTTGCTAACGTATTAAATTTAAGCAAAATTAAAAATAATTAAATGAAATGTCAACGAAAAGTTTATTGTGCGTTTGAGTTTATTTATTTTTGGTTTGGTACCTTGGCACCAGCTTAATTATATTTCAAGTGATAGCTTTTTAGGCATTTACCTTATATGGGAATAAAAATGCATAAATATTGAACATTATTGAT
Organism: Leucophenga montana; assembly: GCA_035044765.1. Lineage (NCBI taxonomy): Eukaryota > Metazoa > Arthropoda > Insecta > Diptera > Drosophilidae > Leucophenga > Leucophenga montana. The sequence goes on from JAWNNQ010000556.1 coordinate 148,364, forward strand.
ATTTAAAAGTCAAATTTTATTTTATATTATGGACCGTTAAATAAAAAATATATTAGAAAATACGTATTTCCAAGTTATGCTATTGCTGGAAATATATATTTTGGAGATATATTTTGTTTTGTTTTTGCTATCGAAATTGTGCAGTCAAGTGGCAGCCCTAAAACTAATATTTTTGAAATATACATTAGAATTTATTGGATGGTTGAACTATACAATACGTTTCAAATGCTGAATAACTGTCGTGAAACTGAAAATTAGAATATAGGGTGGAAAAAGTGAGCTATAAAAATATAGGCAATTCGTGCAAATGGCTCTAAATCTAAGAAAAATATAAAAAAAATAACGAAATTTCTATAAAAATTTTGCTTGTCTATGATTCACAATTTGTTTATGATAAATTATTCGGAAGAGATCTGTTCAGTTCGCATGTTTTGGGTTGAGCATATTTTTATAAAATCTTAAACTATCGAGTAAGAATCCCATGTTAATATTCACAAATACAAGAGAAAATGTACATAGTTTGAAATAAGCTACATGAAGACAGGGAGTTAAAGTGGAGCGAACTTGTTGCATCCGGAGAGGGGAAAGAGCGCGGAGTGGAGCAAAGAACGTAATAAATTTGCTCCGTTTTGCAAAAAAAGGACTGGTTTTCGCAGCAGTTATCTGCCTCCTAAATATTGGTTACAAATCAAAAAGCGCAAGAAACGCTGGATTCCCGCTTGTAAATTTATAGGTATCAGCTGCTGAAAAGGGTGACCTGTTTCTATTGGCACAAAAATGGCGCCAAGTAAAAGTAGTTACGATTGTGTTGCAGTATTCGAAGGGCACTATTATACACCCGGAATGTTTACACGTAAATGGTACAAGAAAAATTTGAAAAATTCTAGCTGCCAATTCGGGGCTATTATTCTAAAAGCAATGAATCGTCATGAAGATAAACTTTTTTGCTGCTCTCACTTTGTAGCCGGGGAATATGCAGATGCCAGATACCGCATTCTTTTCAGCTGTTAAAGGCGGCTTTTATATTACTGTCATGAAAATGCAACGTTGTAACGTGTTAGCATAATATTGAATTCGACGACTTAGCAAATTCGACTACAAGAATAATAACATTGGAGAACAACGACTTTGCAAAGAGGTTAGAACCAGAAAAATTTTAAAATAAAATTTTAGAAATATTGTTTTTAAATAAGTGATCTCAAAATTAAAAGAAAAGATTTATTTTTTTATACTATAGAAATATAGTTTACATGATAAAGTCAGGTGCGGATCCAGAACGCTCTCTTGCGGGGGGGGGGGAGGTTGATTGTTATGTGGTCGTTTAACTCAATTAATCTCCACTAAAAAAAGAAATTATTATTTTCTAAAAATAAATAAATGGTACTGAACAAAAATGCTGTGTGGCGGAAGAACGTTACCCAGTCCCCTCCTTTTGAACCGCCAATGGAATAGTATAAATAGTATTAAATATATGAACTAAAAAACAAATAAATGATTTACTGTTATTCAAAATGAAAAGATTTGCTGTGCCAAGTCCCTTTTATATGAACTTTGTTCAGAAACGATAACAAATGAAACGTTGACAAATGAAACGATAGCACAAGCAACGATAACATACAGTTATATCGAAAATTCAAGACTGGTTCGGGCAAGGTATTAGGCAAGTTTAATCAACAAACTAACTGCTACCACAAAGAAAGCATTCAGGCTGAACTTCATTTTGATACTTGCACGAGTGTCTTAAAAGATGAGATATTACTATAAAAAACATCTTGTGGATAATGAAGCTAACACACAAACTTGAACTCGATTTAACAAGCTAAATAAGAATATATAACTTAGATCATTCAATAACTTCTACACTGCGTTACAAACTTCTCAAGACAATCTTCATAATTTGTATAAAGGCTGCATTTAAGCTTTTGTACCCTATAATATAAGATGTTGTAACTTGTGTGAAGAGAAACAACGCTAAAATATTGTTAAAGAAATATCTATGTATTTTATTTATATTGTACATACGTGTACATATGTAGATAGTCGTGTGTAGTTATAAGCAACAAATATAGCTGCTAACAAAAGCCACCCAAAGATTACATTATTACAATATGAGTTTGCACTTCATTTTCTTGAGAGCAAGTAAAGTAAGGCAAGCAGTACAACAGGCAGACAGACAGACAGACTGTCAGAGTTGGCTGACAACAATGTAAGTCAGATGAAATTGTTTTTGTCATTGTAGACATATGCATGTCATAATACAAGTATATATATAAGAAAACGAAGAAAACATTACTGAAAAAATTTATTAAAAATGCCAAACAACGAGTCTTAACTTGTGCAGAAGCCACGTCAAAAAAAAAAAGATGAAGAAAATTAGACAAAAAACCGAACAAAGACTCAAGACGTGTAAAAAAAAATTAAATTGAAAATGAGAGTAAAAGAAATATGAGGCAATTGTTTTGACTCTTTATTTCTTTTTTATTTAGATAAAATGGAGCAAAAAAGTAGTAGACTGTAAGCGTGAAAAGTTTGGTTAGGTAAATTGAATATGTCTTATTTAAAATTTTAGTTTAGCTTCATACTTTTCATGCATTGTAGTAAAGTGTATAAAACTTATAGGAGTTTTCCACAGCTAACATTCTTCACATTCACAACATGATCAGTGAATGCGGAGAATGTAATGTGAAAAAGAGTTGCCTGTACATTTACCTATACGAGTCAACATTCTGTACATTCTCGAATAATGTTACCATTCGCGCCGAACGATTTAAATTTTTCAATGAATTGACTGATTTATTATCGATATCATATCTTAACACAAGCAGCTGATATTTAAATAAAGTGAATGCCATTTTGTCACTCACATGTTAACGATAACGTACATTTGCCAGTGGAAAGAGGAATTGTTGAGATTGAGAATGGAAGGGACTTATTAGAGTACTATAGGTTGTATAATTTATTTGTATATACTAGCAAGAAATTTAAAGTCGGTTTTACATAAAAAATTCGCTCGTAACATGAATTTCGTGCTTTTAAATGCTTCAATATTTATTTTTCAAAAATGACGACTTGCTATTTGACATTTTTATAACTTGGCGTCTGTATTAAGAATGTATTTATACATTAATCGATCGAGTCAATATAGATATATTCATCCGTCAATTACTATTAAAGCCAAGATCTCTTAGAATATAAAAGAGAAAAAGATATTTCAACTTTTCTGACTAATAATCAAATAGATTGTATGAATTAAATGTGCCAATCCCACTATGAGGGATAGTCTACATACAAATCTTCAAAATATTTTTTATGGTTTTAAACACATGATGCGGACATGTTTATATCACTCTATACAATTAATAATAACTCAATTTTTGATATTAAGTTTCGTCTCAAACATAAAAATGAATTCTTAATTTTTTATGATTTTAAGAATTTATGTGTTAAGTATCTCAGTTACTTATTTGTACATAATGACAATGTACAAATCAAGCCAAGACAAGACAACTCCAAAACAAATAAAGAAGTCAAAAGCACTTGCGGATATGAATAAGAATGACAATAGGCCATAATAAACAAGTGCGCAAAGAATAAAATTTATATAAAAAAAACATAATTCGCAACAAGAAAAAATAACAAATAAAAATCACAATAAAGTAAATAAATAAATTAAAAAGAAAAAAACTAAAAAAAAAATGGCAAATAATATTGTTAAAAATAGCCAAATAAGATAGTATAACAAAATTAAAAGTGAAATAATTAAAACAAGCGGAAGTCGGGCGCATGAAATATACGGACTTGTAGTATGTAGATACATATGTATCTACGATATAGTACAAAAGTACACTTCAATACAAATTTTATGTTTTAATAAATTTCTGGTTTGTTTCAAGTCTTCCTGGTGCTATAAAAATGTTTGTGAGAATTTTGAAAAATAAGAGACGAAAACTTACAAACTACAGATCGCTATTATGAAAGCAAAGCAAGGAAAAGTGCAAGTAAAAAAATTGGAATTTATAATTTTTCCGAGGTGAGAAAGAAAAATGAAAAAAAAACATAAGCAGAAAAAAAATGTTAGCCTCGATTTGGTGTTGAAGTTGTTGATGATGATAGAGATAGCAGCAGTAGTGTTGGTTGTTGATGATGATGATGCAACTTATGACATGCAAGTCAAGTGACAAACATTGCACAGCGACAGGTGATGCACCGATATATTTTTGTATGTATCTAGATACACATACAATATGTATCTAGATACAAATATACATATATTTATGTACAAAGTGACATGTGCAATGAGAGTTGCAGCAAAAAATCGAAAAAAAACACATTTTCTATTGAATGCAGCTCAAACAATGCAACAAAATTTGCATAAACATGTTTTTCTAATATGGTTTAGCCTAATTTTTAAAAATTATAGTCAGGTAGCAGCAAAATCATCATTTTACTTGTGAGTCATAGATTAGGGAGCACTGTGCTTTCGCTTCGAATTAAATAATTTTTTTTTTTGTGTTTTGCTATAATTAAAATATATAAGCGTACTATACCAAATGTACTATACGTCCTTTACAGAACTGTAATTGCAAAGCCGAGGAGAAAGACTTAAGCGAAATGCTGTTTAGGAAACTGCAAGGGTTGGCGCTATCCCATAAACGAGGAGCTGCGCAAATTACTCTCTTCGGATATGTTTTTAAAGCCCAATCAGCCTGCATTCTTTCAAGTGATGCACATCGTAAGCGTTTCTTCTGGCCCATTACAGATAAAAGTTCGGAGGCAAATTTTCGTTCATCCACGGTGGAATATTTGAAATACTTGAACGAAAAGCATCAAATGCATTGGACCAATATCAAACCGTATTTGGTGGTAATGCCGGGCGGCATGAAGTTTATAATGTTTTTGCTCGATTTTGTAAGTTTTGTGGTTAAAGAACTGAACAAACAAAGTGAGAAATTAATGGGCGGTGAAACGGATGTGCAAAATCTAAAAGATCTGGACATCAAACCAATGGGACTACAAAATAAGCTAATCAAGGAATTAGCGCTAAAGAAGCACTGGTACAAAAAATTGATGCAATAAAAGTTGTATTCAACGATATGGCTCAGCAAACAGGCATCGACGTTGAGCAGCTACAGTAATAGAATATTGTGCGAGCAGAAGTTTCTTAGACCTGGCGATAATATGAAAGCATTGGAGCAGCCGATAGTAGAACTTAAGGAAAACTTTGATGATTTTAAGACTAAGGAGTCACACGATAATACAAGCAATGCTGCCGTACGTAATGCTTTACGCACGGTTCAGTAATTATGTCAGCAAGAGCAAATCGGTGATAATGATTCTATACAAAATTTACGCGGCGCTGCAGATAACACGATTATATTAAACACTTTAATGCAGGCATTTAATAGCATCAGTGAGATGATGCGTGAACAATTAACAGAATATGAAAAATGCATAGATACTGAACTGAATGACTGCGTAAGCAAAGAGTTACACCTTATGAAGACGGATATTGATTTAGTGGAAACGCATATAACTGATTTTCAAAAGGAACTACACGCCAGAGCAAAGAAACGCAGTGACAATCATCAGCAACGACAACAACAACAACAACAACTGGTGGTTCCGTCAAGAACACCACTAGCAAATAAAATGAATTTACTGCGCTTCGATGAAGATAATCTGCCTATGAGAAAATATGTCTCGACTCCACCCATAAAATTTGCAATACCTACCAGAAGTCATACACGTCTGCCACTTCAAGATGATTTTAATACAAAACCATTCGATCATACACTGAACAGCATGATTGCACCTCCGCTGCCACGCTCCGCACGCAAGGTCTAACAATCCGCCGATCAGTCGGCAGAACTGAACCACACCACGCAGAATAGTTCAAGAATTGTGGATTCATGGCAGCTATTGCGTACCGTGCACAAAAACACTACAAAAGCTAAGTCAATGGTATCACAGCTAAATAAAACCGCTTCCGGTTCAAAGTGGAAACAACGACAGGATTTATTCAGCATAGAACTTGAATTGCCAACAGCACCGTTGCCCGTTTCACCAGCTGCTTCAAATGCAAAATATGTAAATATGAAAAATCTGAGTACTTCACCATCAGGCCGTTTGGATTGTTTGGTACCTGAGAATGCTTATATAAAGCTTATGGTCAACGATGATACGTTTAATGAAATTGCTAGCGGCGCTAATGGCTTTGATAAGGAAAACAATCCGAATGTGACTAATATTGCGCCAATGACTGCGCTAATGATATTTCATTGAATGATGTTAGCGATAGTGTACTAAAGGATGTTTCCATGTAGACACAATACTATGTAAGATACCTTCCAAACTTGAATCAAATTCAGAAATATTTATATACGCAAAAATCTGGCATCTTATGGTTAGTTTTGGAAATTGAAATGAGCATATAATACTTCAATTAATACATACTTCAATAATAGATCTGCCCAACCTATTACAGCATAGTGTTAAGATTTTAGTTCAATATCTTAAAAAATCGACATATTTTTCCGTTGCACACTATTAATAATACCACTTTTCTGCATAAAAAATCGAAAGGAATTTCAAGCTACAAAGTAATTCATTGTGTAAATTTCATTAGCCACAAAGTCAACAAATATTTTAGTACACTTGTATATATAAACGTTCATATAGTATGTAACACACCCGCTGCACATTCCCATAAGTAATAGATACTTTCATACGTAAACTTATGTATAGCTACGATACATATGTATAAACACAGCGCACAATCGCCACACGCATCTAACGAGTTTTTAATATTGTTAATTATTTTGTAATAATTACCAGTGTTCAATTATTATTATGGCCGACCTGCTCCAATCGTTTTTGTATAAAGTAAGTTATTGCAGTGAATGGTGGAGTGTCGAGAAGTGAAGGTCAAATATATATATATATATATATATATATATATATATATATATATATATATATATATATATATATATATATATATATATATATATATATATATATATATATATATATATATATATATATATATATATATGTATATGCACAGATACAATTAGATATAAGCTCATACATTTGCAATATTTCAATATAAAAACGTTAAAAAGCATTCATTTTTTTGTTATGATTTTATTTATTTGGGTGCTAAAAGTCATTTATGAGTTTATTAGCAGCAATCGTTTTAGCTTTTGTTTTATGTATGTATTTATTTTCGAGCTCTGCTGAATTGTTGAATTCTTGAAAATTTGTCGATGAATAGACTCTTTATTATTATTTCCTAAACATGAAAAACGCTTAAAGCCAGAGTTATGTTACAATAATCTATCAAATTATTTTGCAAACGTTTATCTTATGCAGTGTACACATTTTGGGGCGTGTCATGATTGCGCTGCAGAGGACCTTGGCTGGTAGCTGGTATATAGAAATTAAATGAATGTTATGTGTTATACGCCAAATTTATATGCGATACTTAAATTAAACATAAATCACCAATGTGCCATGTGAAACAAACAATACACAGTTTCCACACATCAACATGAAATACTAAAATCAGATATTTATCTTATTTTTTCTTCATATTTTTCTTTGATATTTTATGACGGAAATGTTTTTTGAACCTGTTTTTTGTGTATAGTATAAAATACTGTTTTCGGTAGCAAATATTTTTGTTAGCTGAGTACTCGATGAAAAACAGTTCGTGCCTAAAAATGTTTGATTGTTGTTTGACGGCGTTTTTTTTATATCCATTGCACTTTCTGTATTGTGGTAATGTCAGTCTTGTATTACTCGACGACATCAACTAGCAGAATAGTTGCACCTTCCCTATAATATCAAGTGAGAGCAAGTGAAATATGATATCTTGTGCTTCCGTCGGTGTGCTGCGAAGAGCTCCACTGAAGCAAAGTTCTGAAGAGTTCTGTAGTTGTTTAAGGTAAGAGACATTGTCTAGTGCCGGCCGACATATGTACGTGTACTCCACGGCTGTGTATAGCAATTGAGTGGGAGAATCCCCATCTTCTTCTGCTGGCCCGTTTACACACGAAGAGTGTTGTGTTAAGCTTTTTTATCTGCTCTTTGGTGTTGTCGTTCAAATTAGGATTTCTATTCAGCATCACACCCAGATACTTTGTATTGTTAATGAATTAATCAGGACTGGGATCTTATATTTTCTTGAAAAGAGTACACGCTCAGTACGCAACCCGAAGCCTACTCGCAAAATGAAGTCAGTTTACATAAGGTTGCATAGAGTTTTCACAAATTTACCTCAATGCCATATCGTGCGCGTGTGCCATCGTATATAAAATTTTCAGAGCTTAAACGGCAACAAATTTTATCTGAACTAGTTACAAGTTTGTGTGGTGTGTTACAAAAAACAATTTTGGCTCAAAATCTCCAAATTTCATTCATAAAATCTAGTTTTAGTTTTTTTAAACTTTTTCATGCAATAATTCGAAAATAAGCAGTATCTGTCGATATATGTAGTGTGTAGGCATAATAATAAAGTTTATTTATATCAGGTTATACATTATAAAATATCAAAATCTTAAAACCTAAGTCGATAATATGTAGACGGAACTATAATGGCTCGATACGTATCTATTGTGCTATTTCAGATCTCAAAGCTTTAAAGAACTTTTGTTCTGTCGTGCATGACAGCAGAAATCAATAAATATGTTATTACAAATTAAATTATTTAGAAGTGTTTCAAATTAACAATTTCAGTTTCACCATCTGCACCTTTAATTGAATTAGATTGCATGACGCGATATTAATTAATAATGAAAACAATAATAACAATAAGCCAGTGTGAACAAGGAAACAAAAACAATTGCTGAAAAAATGTATCTCAAAAACAGTAAGTGCTATAGTTGAGTATATTTTAAGAAAATAGAAGAACTGATCTTAAAGTTCATTGAAAGATAGAAAGATTGAAAGTACGTCCAATATATGAAAAAGTGGAGTAAAACTTTTTTTCTACGCAAATATATTTTCTGCGGAGTTTCGTATGCAGGGTGTTCCACAAACTTGCTAGATCGTTTCCGAGATATAAGAGTAAAATCTGTAAAGTACCATTTTAAACTTATGGATAAACTTGGGACAGTGGAAGTCGTTTCGTCTTTTCGCGTCTTAAACAAGCAGCTGTCACACATAGACTAATTATCGCATCCCGCTCAAACTTGGCATGCATGCCAATGACAGTGGCAGCCAACTTAAGCAGAAGAACCGAACCGATTCGGTTTAAATCCACCAGTCCGGTCAAATTTCGTTCGGTATGTCGAAAACGGTACAGTTCACCCAGTATATGAAATTCTTTAGATATGATTTTTCGGTACACAAATAGTAAATTTATGTGCCTGTACACCCTGTACGTAGAATAAAAATTAATTTCATACATAAAATAGTGTACTCAATATGCTGCTGTACGAATTGGTCTAAACATCAAATTGGCTTCATACTTAAGTGACAGAAATAACTTCAAAATAGTTTGCTATTTTACATTTTTATAGATAAATTTGAATTTTCTTTGCGAATGATCATTTTTCTACTCTACCCCTCATGCATGAATACATTAGAAGAATTAGTCATAATTTGAATTTAGATGTGTTGTAAACTATTCTTCTATAATTGAAATTTTGTTTTGGGTTTCGGAATGCCATGTAAAAATTTTTTGTACAATCTTTATGAGTCATTTAATATTAAATTCAAGTTCTAAATGGCGCTCGTTTTATTGGAAAACGTTTGCAGTGCATAAAATTTAAATTTGTAAACATGGCCAATGTGCAGCCTTCATTTTTGTTTTAAGATTTGATAATATCTTAATTAATTTATTGATATTTCAATACTTTATGCGTTCATTAGCTGCTCAAATGCTTTACTTCACATATTAAAATACTTAATTAATGTCTAATTGAATAAAAATGTAATCGGCCAGAGCTGCCGGCGGTCGTATAAATATTTTTCATTAATTAAATAAGCATTAACCTGATATTAAAATTTTAATTATATAACAGCGCAAACATTTTAAACGCCAATTTCAAGCTTTTTACTGCAGCGTAGATGAAAAATTGTACGCTTCAATGAAAGTGTAAGTGCGAAAAATTTGTAGCAACTTAACAACGCAATGCCAATCAATGCCGCATTATATATAAATAAAAATAAAATTAATAAAAAAATATATATGTATATTTGTATCTATGCACATATGTATGTGCGTGTTGTGTGAACGAATGTGTAAGTAACTTAATTACAACAATAACACACAAAAGTCCAAAAACTATTGAAGTAGTTCAAGAGTTTTTCTCTTCGTATCTTTTGCTGTCGCTGTGAGAAGGAAGCCGCATTTTATAATAAGCGTGAAAAATTGTTCAAAATAACAATTCAGCGAATGAACCAACAAACAAACGAACAAACTCAGCTACTAAATATAAATATAATTGTATAAAATTATAATAACCACAACAACAAACAACAACAAGAGTTAGATATGATACTGTATGTACTACAGTGAAGCAAATAGTACTGGCATCAGTGGCTAAATTGAGTTGCTTGTGGTGCGATAAAATTTATATACACTTCACATATAGTTCAAAGTGAGAACTATAGTTTTGTTGTACAGTTTGTAACTCAGTGAGTATGACTTTCGTTGTGTATCTTTCTGATTTTTTTCTCAATTTCCAAATGACTTTAGATATCAACACATGATCTCTACTTTTTCAAATTAGGTTTACTGAATTTTACAACAGTTTGCATAAAATATAATTTTTTTCTGTTAGCTAATATTTCGTTGGGCAGTTCACGAAGTATTTACTTTAAAAATAAAAAAAAATAAAAATATTTTTGTCTTTGCGTCAACATTCAAGGAGAAGAGTCAAATGCCGCTGAATAAGGTAGCTAAGATGAGACTTTATACTCAGCGCCGATGGTCGTGTCATGGCCAAATACTTGCTGAACAAACCACTACATAGGAATCAACATGTATATAGATCTGACAGATCCACGGAAACGGCTCTAAACCAGTTGAATACCATAAGTAAAGACACATTACCGTTATTTGCGCTTTTATGAACAAAGAAGGTGCCGTTGACAACATATCTCAAATAAAAGTTGTAAGCGCACTTCAAAAAAGAGTACTGGATCCTACTCATGCAAGCTGGCTGGTACAACTACAAGACTATCTGCTGGCTGGTACAACTACAACTATCCGTTAAAAGCAATGTCGTCAAAACTACCAAAGATTACCAACAAGGTGGAGTACTATTCTCACTTTCCAAGGCTATGCTGACGACTAAGTGATTCTTGTGTTTGTGTTTGTAGAGGGAAATTCGAAGATACATTATGTGATTAAATTAAAATGGACATCAAAATAACACAAAGCTGGACTTAGCATAGAACCTAGTATCAATCCCGCTTAAACTACGACTATTCAGTAGAAAGTACAAGATAAAATCCCTCAAACCAATCCGAGTGGTTTTCACGCTGAAAGAATTCTATGTTTACGTAATTGGAATAATTTTCGTCCAACGTAACACTTGGAAACATCACATTGACTATATCGTGAAGAAAGCCATAATGACAATGATGATAATGTAAAGTCATCACAGAAAAAAACTCTTCTAAGATACTGAGATGGATGTATTCTACAATGGTTCAAACCTTGGTCCAATGGCCCAAACCTTGGTAACGTATGTTAGCATTGTTTGGGCAGACAGAGCTAAGCTAACAGTAGCCAGCAAATAACTGAATCAGAGGTAAGCATGCATAAACATAACAGGAGCCATGCAAATCTGTCCAGCGTCACATTAGATATATTTTTAAATTTAGTGCTACATCTTAATATCCAACAGCAGGCCGTCCGGAGAATAGGAAGTTATAATAGCAACGAAAGGGGCTATACTTGTAACAGTAATTGAGTAAAAATCTTCTATTAGATGCCCATCCGTTACTACTGTAGCCTCGCAAGATCCTTGGAATGAAGCATAACTTCATCAAATGGTTTAAAGTAGGTCTCAGTGTGAAAGGCAAATGGAAGAATGTAACTTGAAATAACTTTTAACACACAAAATAACAAAATAAAAATTCAAAAATAAAATTTTACCAAAAAAAAAAAAAAAACAGAAAAAACAAAATCATTGGGGAACAAATAAAAGAAAAACATATGTTTGCGAAACATATTTTTTCGTTTCATTATTGATATTATTATAGTACTCGCAAAAAATATCTCAAAAGGCTTGCTAACGTTACATTTTCCGTTTTCGGATGTGATTTCGATAGTTTTACCCGTTAAAGTTTCGTTTAGCTCTCGCAAAGGTTTTACCCGCTGAGTACACATTGCATAACTCTAATAAAAAGGCTTCATAAATATACTGTAGAATGTGTGAAGTGTATTCAAATTTCGGTTTATAAAATTTTTTAGGCATATTTCAGTTTTTTTTTTCAATATTTCTTTCAACTTAATTAGGCTTCATTAATTTTACTTGAAATTGAGCTTTAATTTGATTGTGGTATTATGTTTATCAGCAAAGCGAAAAGTGAGCTGTATTAAATACGAATTTCATGCTTTTAAGTACAATAAATCTTAATTAATTTGTATGTAATTGAATGCTGCCGCTTAATTCAAATTGTTATTAAAGGCTTCAAATCGAACGTTAATTATGTGTGAAATTCTTGATAATGTGATTCAGGGCTGTTTAAACGATATAGGTAAATGGAAACGAACAATTTAAGCAATGAACTTGATAGCATTTTATTTTTTTCAATTGTTATGACAAGCATTATCGGACATCATAAAAAAAACTCTTCAGGTACAAACCTTTGACATATTCCGTTTCATGTTTCAAACTAAACCCTTCATTGATAACTCAAACAGTCGGTGATATTTGCATAGCATAACTTTTGCTATTTCAAGTAACTAGTACAATAAATTAACTAAATTTTATTATAATTTATGCTAATTAAAATGCAAAATAGACTTTGTAGACAACAAAGAAACTATATATTTTATATATAGCAAGACTTGAATTTTTTTGCTGAGACAAGTTTCATTCTAGTCAATATTTCGTATCTTTAATACTTTTGTAAAATTGTAGATACATCTAGAACTTTTTGGGATAGTATCAATGCGGTGTCCAAAAGCTGTCTTTTATTTAATTTCAAAGTTTTTTAATATTCTTTTTTTTCTTCTGCTAGTTTGCAGATTGACGTGCCAAACAGCCCAAAGCATAGGCCAAAGACCTCAAGAGAACGACGATAAACCGTTGTATGTTATAACGCACACAGAGATGCCTATCGAAGAAAGCTTATTTCGGAATTTAAAAGTTTTTTTTTTTTATTGGTATATTTACATGTTTCACATAAGCTGTTGCTTACTTTAAAGGTTGATAAGACACAAAAAAAAAGTAATAATAACAACAATGTGCACAGATGACACAGATCTCCAAAAACAGCAAACATATAAAATAATACGCTTTATAGACTGACTCAACAACTGTGCTGAAATCAGAAATATAAACTCAATTGTATGGAAAAATTAAAAATTTAATTAGTTCTTTCATGCAAAAGCGCAGACGTGAACAAGCTCTTTTGGGCGTCTTATTGGCGTCTGTAAATGGATTTAAGCTTATCGCGGCACAGAAATCTTAAAAAATCCATAGCAGTGACATTTTTGTTAAAATTTTTAAATTATATAGGTGTAGGTATATAGTATATGTACGAGTGCATATGTAAATATGTTATAAATTATAAATGAATGGCTTAAAAACACACACACACACACACTCGTACATGTATTCGTATATAGAAGTATGGCCCAGATACTTAGACACATCCGCTTTTTTAACCCTGAATTAAAAGCAAGCAAACGAAACAAGCGACTTGTAAAATAATTAACAGCTTAAACAAAAATAAGTACATATTACACATAAAGTAAGTATGAAAAGTATAATTTCAAATAAAAGATCTAATCAAAATTTAATATTAATACTAAGTCCGCTTATCGATCGAAATAGCCGTAGATCATAGCCGTAGCATGAAATTCAAGAACTTATGCAATATGTTTTGAGTTAAACTATTATATATTGCTTTAAGTTTTTGCGATTGTAGTAGCTGCAAGATTAAAAGAACGTTGATATCAGAGGCGGTCTAGTTTTTGTTTCATGCTGTCCAGCCATCGGCACTGTGTCTCGGATCTTCTATAGAGCACCTTGATGTGATACGAATCTAATTTTGTAGTAGAGAACCAAATCTAATCTAAACAAACACAAATTGAGAAATGTTACTAAAATGCTGTTGTGTGATCTAGTACAAAGCGTAGAAGTATCTGCGTGTTGTTGTTCAACGCAATTAATTGAAACTATGAAGTGAATTAATTGAAAGTTAATTTATTCGTAACAAAATCAATTAAGCACTATTTTATGATCTACATGTAAGGAATCTGCTCAAAGATGAAATATTCCACACATATTTGCTACCTGATAATGCTGCAGCCTTGAATTTGTTGAAATTAGCATACGAATGCTGTAGAATAGTGTTATTAAAGCATTTTATGTTGTTAAATAATTATTTATTAATAATATTTAAATAATCGAAAACTATTTTTTGTGCGCATACTTTTGACACATACTGTATTATTAAGCTATATGCACATTAGCACGGTTTATGTTTCAAGTTAAAGAACTTTTAAGCCTGCGCTGAGTACAAAAGACTTAAGCAACGAACTTGGCAATGGTTTCTTTTTTGTAATAGGCTAACAACACTTTTTGTAAAACTAATACCAATTTTATTTATATTTTTTTAACATGTGTGCATTTTAAAAGCAAAATTTGACCTTTATTGAAATTATACTGTATGCTGTTTTAGTTATGAGTATAAGACTCATTTATAGGGGCAAAAAAATCTTTAAAAATAAATTAAAAAATGCTGCACATAAAAAAGCACCGCCAATCAGAAGTGCTAATTAAAAAAAAAAAAAAATACATTAAGAATAACAAAGCCAACAAAAGAACACACAATGTGTATACTATGAAATGTTTAATTTCATTTAAAATAAAAATTACAGTTTAGCTGTCAATCAAATTGGTAACTCAGCAGGTAGTCCAACTGTTTGAATACTGCATTGAGTCAGCTATATCAGTCAGTTAGTCAATCAGTCAGTAATTCGCTTGGCAAGCGCGACTTAAGAATTTCTGTTTTAATTAAGCAAGAATAACAAATTTTATACTTTTTAAATGTCAAGGTCGCTTTACTTTTATCTATTTGTTTTTATTAACCAGTTGCTAAAGCTAAGCGCATCTAAATGAATACAGTTTTATGTGTAATTAACAATAAAAGTAATAATTAATTGTATGCATGCTATAAACAGAATATAATATCTATGAGTATATATGAATAGGCAAGTAATTTTATGTGATGTATATCTAATTTTACCAAAAAAAAGTTTGAAAGTTATTTCTCTGCAGATGTATACAAAATCGGTTAAATATTTCATTAAAATCGGTTGAATATTTTGAGCGTAAAAGGCTAAACAATCGTCACATACACAGCGAAACAAACGCACATTTGCTTTACATGAAATACAAACACACAAAAATATTAAACTGTACTCTCCCTCACTCTCTCTCTCTCTCTATTCCTCTCTCTCGCAATTTATAGTATTTAATTATAAAAAAAAGCCAGTTACCAGTTGAGAAGCAACTGCGTGCGAGAAAAAATAGAAGATTACGACTATTACGAGACAAACAGTTTTCATATTCCCAAGTTCCGTTGAAACTGCAACTTTTTCACAAAATATGTTTTCCAAAAGTTTGTTTTAAATTTTTTTACTTCTCCTAAATAATTTTTAAAAGCTTAATTATAATATTTCTATATTATGGTGATGATGTATAAATATGCTAGAGATTTTCTTGGAATTAAAAAAGTTCTTCATTGGAACTGGAGAATTGGAGAGTTTTTCATAGACCAAGTTTGTCGAATCTGCGTTTCAACTCAAGGCTCTGTCGTTTAATAGCTGTAAAAACGAATTTAGTCATTTTGAAACGGTGCTTTCAATAAATGATAAATTTTACTACAAGCGGTAGTTACGAAAATATCGAATAATTTTTCTTTATTGCAATTTTTTTCTGACTTATTGAACTGAATTTTAAATAAACTACCCGAGTCTAGGTCCGCCTATTGTTCGAAATTCGAACATCGGCGCTGGCTAACTTTTCGTTACGTTATGCACTGTTGAGACATTGTGACATTGATTTCGAAATTTAAAAATTATTCAGTGAGTTTGCTGATCTAGTCGTACTTTCAATAAAATACGAGAGATGTATTATATATGTATATTTGATAGTCTGAATAGGATTTCATTAAAACCCGTATTATAGACACATAATATACTCATTTAATTGCTACCTCCTTTTAAACAAACGAACAAACGTGTAACGCGCACTTAACAAAGAATGTGTAAAAACTATTTGTGAATTATAATTGCTATTAAGTATTAAGTGAAGTTTAATATTAAGTACTAAAACTTGACATACAAAATATTCACGATTTCTGTTTTTTTTTTGTTAAACAGCTTTGGTACGACAAAATTTATGTTTACATATACATGATTTCAATTGTAAGCCATTTTAGCTGAACAAATTTTTGAAATATTGTAATTTGCTAATTAGCTTTATCAAATAGAAATAAATACATTGTAATTTATTAAGAACACTTATTGAACACTTACATTTTCTCTAAAAAACTCGCTTTGCTGTACACTTATTTTCGAATGGAATTGTCTTTTGCGCGGAATTCACTTGTTCGAATTTGAAGCAACACTGAATCTTTGCTTGATGTTTTTGTGTTATTCAATTTA
This sequence comes from Leucophenga montana, assembly GCA_035044765.1. Taxonomy (NCBI): domain Eukaryota; kingdom Metazoa; phylum Arthropoda; class Insecta; order Diptera; family Drosophilidae; genus Leucophenga; species Leucophenga montana. Next base: position 165,225 of record JAWNNQ010000556.1, read on the forward strand.
ATTTATAAATTGTTAGTAATACCCAAAAACAAAACTGATTACTTTTTGTTTTATACAACGCCCACAATCAATTATTTCGTTAGTTATAGTTAGAATTCTTTGTTGCTATTATTTTTTATTAAATTTATTGTGGGTTGGTTTGACGTCTGTGTATACACACTACATGCGTTAAATATTTCTTAAAAGTTTAAGTTTAATATTTTTTCGACACTGTTTCTTTTGCAGCGTAATCAGACACATCACTTTATAAGTATAGTAATTCGAAATGAAGGCGTTTAAAAATTATGTATATTAAAAAATGTATCGCACAAAAGTTCTTGTAAAAAATATCAGAAATATCGCGTCGCGATTTGGCTTCTTTGTTGCAGCAGCGCAAGCAACCGTTCGCCTTAAGCTTCAAAATACAACTGACCAACTAACGGTCTATGCGAAATACAAGAGACCCCCGAAACGTAGGCAGTTAGTTTAAGCCGCAAGTAGATGCCGAAACGAAGACGTGTTTTGGCCAACGAAACGTGACGAAGTGCGCGCTTACACATTCGGTATTTTTTTTTCCTGCTGCGAAGCACCTTCGTGCAGCTTTCGGCTAAAGCTCTTTAATGTTCTTGGCCGCCACAGACGTGCTTGGTACGTCGTCTGGTTGAGTTGAGTGGTGTTAGCGGTTGCTGCGCTGCTCTTCTTATTTACCTTGTATAACATTCTTGTCAACATTTTGTTACCAAAAAATCAATTTGCATATTGTGCGAGTCACAGCATTCTGATGACGCACTTGCGTAGTATTTTATACCCTGTACATATGCATATGTACTATATGCAAAGGGGCATATTAGTGTTTTTTAAACATAGTGTAGATGGCGTCGGAGAGTAAATAAAGTAAAAGGAGTAATCCCAGAACTACCCGACTTAACGTCGTTTGTAAGTAGTTCTTAAAGAAGTTTGTTTGTTTGCTAAAATTTAGAGCAGTCATCGTCATTAAGTTTGTGTTTGACAGCCATTGAGTGCGGACATAAAAGGCAGACAGACGAACAGATATCACGAAGTTTGCTGTGCGTATCTGGCCAGAAAAACCCACTGTTTCAGCTGCTGCTTAGCCTCAGATGTGTTGCGGTATTTTAATGAAGTACATTACGTAAAATTTGAATGTAGTTTAATGATAAATGGAGTCTCTCAGAAAAAACTAAACAGAGAAAAACCATAACCAAAAGCTCTCAGCAAAATGACTTTTTTTTCATCAAAACTGAGTTAATCTTAGAGTTATCAAAATTTCATGCTCGAAAATATTGTTTTGATATTTTAGAACGTATCAAAATTATCTTTTTTAATATTAATATAACATTTGAAAAAATATAGACATACTAAAAATTTTTGTGTTTGATTGCGTACAAGCTTCGCCGACCACGCCTTTAATTTTATTAGTATTTAATTTTATTTAATTTTCCCCGAATTTGAAAAATTGTATCTTGTGAATAATGCTAGCAATCGAACCACGACAAAAGGCACTAACAAGGCACCCAACAAGTCGAGTTGCTGAATCGCAACCAATTGCTTTTCTCATCGATTGTCGCTCAAAAATAGTTTTTGTTTCCTTTCTATATTTAGATTAGAATCGACACATTACGTCTCACTCGCACCATTTTTTTTCTCTTCATCTCGTATGGTTTGTCTATTTTCGAAGTGACAGATGATATGTATACAGCTCAATATGATATATTTCATAATAATTTGAAACGTTATCATATAATTTTATTACTTATATTGACACACACACACACAATTAACTATAAAAACCGAAAAAGCATTCATGTTGCAAAATGACTTATGATATTAATTGATTTTAGATGATATATTATATAAAATGAAATGATGATTTCGAAAAATGACTTAATGCGGTGCTGTTTACGATAGACGGTTTGGCAGATTCAACGGGTGAATTCTGTTGAGTCTTGCGCAGAATATATAAGTTAAAAAGTTCAGAAGCCAGATCGTTTGGATGGATGTTCAGTCTTCCAAGATAGTTTTTGCTGTGTCGAACAATTTCTTCTGCAACCGTTGGCAGTCTAAGATCTCTGTGTATGTTATCGTTTCGAACATACCAAGGAGCGCCAGTGATCTTACGGAGTGTAATGTTTTGGTATCTCTGTAAGATGTTAATGTTGGACTTAGCTGCAGTTCCCCACATCTGTATTCCATATATGGCTTCAGGATTGCTTTGAAGAGCCTTATTTTGTTTTTTAGACTGAGCTTAAAACGGGGACCAAGTAACCACAACGTGCGCTGTGTTTTAATGTTCAGTTGTTTTCTTTTGGTTTTTATGTGATGTGAAAAAATTACATTTGAAAAAATTGATGAGATAATGTCAAATTGATACTAATCTTTTCTTCTCTAAGTTTTTTTGGTCCACCAAAAAGAGATCTATCAGATCGTCAGCAACAGTTTTTTATTTGTTATACCAAATGAATGTGTGCAGGGTGTAATATAACCGGGCATGTTTATATTTAAAAAAACAAATTCATTTTTTTTTAATTCATGTTAACACTTCTCCGCCTGCTCGTGCGCATTTATTTTTTTTTTTCGTACTGATCTTACATCATTCGCTTGATTTCGTTTCGCGTGCACAGATACATAGATACATTTTTAATATACACAGATACATTAATTCTAATTGTTTTGTCTACAAAAAATTTTATTTCTCAGTTTTTTTGATTCCGTTTTGGTATCTTGTTATATATATACATAAATATATATTGTATCTATATTATTATTATTTTTTTTTTTTGGCTTTTTCGTGTGAATATTCCAGTTCACTTTGGCTTAAAACGCTTGACGGATATTCTCTTTATGATTGTTTAGTGCGGGTATTTCCCGCTGTACAAATTGAGCCAGAGAACAAGCTTCTTTATTTGGTTGTCGATTTGATTAGCTTACAGATTATGCCAATTGTAAGCAGCATAAATTTAAACACGAATACGAAAGCAGCTCTGTGCACAATTTATTTATTTTTCTATTTGAAAATCTGCATTTCAAAAATGTTGCGCTGCTTTTTTTTTTGTTGTATATTGGATATTATATTGAATCGGTGATTCATTGATACACACCTCTATTGATTAGTATGCATGCTTTGAAGATTAGATATGTATATTAAATTAAAGTTTAATGATACGGATCTTTAAATAGCAGTTACGTAGAAGTTAATACTAGTTTAGAACTGCTTCTTTTTGAAATACAATATAAAACTATTCCAAATATATCAAAACTATGCAAGAAATAAGCTGAGCTACAATTATTCAATTCAATTTTATTCACTTAAATTTAATATACATGTGTACAAGTGTGTTTAATATTAGTTAAGAACAGAGTTCAGACCGGATGGTCTTTTCTGCTAGGAAAGGAATATACAAAGTTAGAAATTAAAGAACATAATTATAATATTTGTAACAATTGGGAGAAAATTTTACAAAAACCCATGAAAAACACTTAACGACTAAAACTTATAACTATCAACTAGAACTACTTATGCTATATTATATTATTGATATGAGAGTAGTTTGAGTGTGAACATCTACTTCTAAAATTTACGGTCAGTCTAGCAATTGTATCTTGTACAAGTTTAACTTTAGCGTTTTATTGTAGTTCTAGCGTGGAAAAATGCCAGGGCAGATTGCCAATCAGGCTTAATATTTTATTTTGGGTAACTTGAATTTTGCTTAGGTGACACCTTGCAACATCTGACCAGACAGGGGCTCCATAAAATATAATGGCTTGAAAGATGGACCTAAATAGGTACATTTTATTTTCTTTACTAAGACGAGAGTTCCTATTGATAAATGGATATACTCGTAGTACACGAATTAATATATTTATTTTTTCATTAACGAATTGGATGTGGTTCTTAAATGTAAGTTTTGTATCTAACACTAGGCCTAAGTACTTCACGTTACTTTCCCATGCGACATCGACAAGAATATGGCTATTTGGGAGGTACATATTTTTACGCTTCGTAGAAAAAAATATTGCTTGGGTTTTGACAGCGTTTACTAAAATTTTCCACTTGGAAAAATACGTGGTTAATATGTCAAAGGATGCCTGGAGCTTGTCAGTAATATCTGAAGCTAGTGTACCAGAGCAAAGGACAGCGGTATCGTCGGCAAAAATAGATGTAGTACATTCATTCAATGTTGGAATATCGGAGGTGTATATGTTGTACAAGATAGGTGCACGATAGGAACCCTGCGGACATCCTGCCTCAATCTTAATCGCTTGTGATTTCGCTTTCCCAATATGGACTGCAAAGGACCGATTCTTAAGAAAACTCTGAATTATTTTTGTAAGCTCAGGCGGAAAGTCTAATAGATTCATTTTATATAAAAGGCCATCGTGCCAGACAGAATCAAACGCTGCTTTAATATCCAGTAGAACCATGCCATTAACAATTCTCTTTTGGATGTAGGGTGCTGTGTTCCCTGCGAAATCCGAATTGTTGAGGTGGTAGCACATCAGCCCCTTCCATGAAATCTGAAAGTTTTACTTTTACAACCATTTCTAGGACCTTGCTAATCGAAGATAACAAGCTCGACCTATAAGTAGGAAGTAGGAATGTCCGCGGACTTATTAGCTTTCTTTATTGGGATAATTTTAGATAGCTTTTTGTAAGGAACTGTAGTCCCTTACGAGGGAGGGAATTTTTTTTCTTAGAATTCTTAATGATTGATGAAATCTCGGTTACGTTTGCAAAGTAGGAATCTTCCGGACTTGGAGATGTTGAGTCTAAATAATTCATAAAAGTTTTGACCGCTGCATTAGTGGTTGGTTCACTAAGTGTGGGAAGGTCTGTTTGTTTCTTCTTTATGACTTTTGCTAATTTCCAAAAGGGAGAAAAACCTTTGTCCAGTGATGAGAGAAGATTGTTCCAAGATTCGTTTCTGAATAAGGAAATCTTATGCGAGATGATTTGACCAAACCATTTGAAATAGACAAGATCAGCTCGATTTATATGCCTCTGCCAATTCCTCTGATGTCTATTCGTACACTTGATAAGGTATATTATATTTTGAGGAAGGGGCCTAGGAGCAAAACTAATTGCCTTTTTTGGGATACTGCTGTCCTTCGCTATACTAATAGCTTCATTAAAGAGTATTATAAAGTTGTCGATATCGCCTGCACTAGAAGCTGTAACGGAATCAGAGCTAGGTAACAGCGCGTGGAGCGTTTTTCCAAATTTAACCCAGTTAGCATTCTTGAAAACATAACGAAATCAGTTTACAGTGCTGTGGTGGATGTTAAGGATGGAATAAACGGGCAGATGGTCAGAGCCTAGTTCATTCATTGTAAATCAAGTGTAGAGCCCTGACTCCTACTATTAGCAGGAATGTATGAGTGACTTGCTGAATAAAACATCTAGATACCGTGAGATGCAGTAAAATCGCTTAGAATATTACCCCAGGAGTTTGCTCTAGAGCAGCCTCACATGCGATGACGACAGTTAAAATCACCTCCAATGGTATAGTTACCGCTAATGCCTGTCATTCACTTTTGGAGCGGTCCCATACAAACACAAAGTAAACTTTTATGCAAAAACGTCAATATCAACTTGAAATTCGATATGGTGGCATCTTACAGATGGTCGCTTCATTCATTTAAGCCTCCCAAGTTTATGTTTTACAATACGTTTTAAAATTTCGTATGAATGGTATTAGAGCTTCTGTTCAATCGGAATTAACGTTTTTTCTTGTTCTTAATTTAAAAATAACATTTTAAGAACTCTTTTATTTGCTCTATTAGAGTGAAATATGCCGGGAAACCGGGAATTTTCCGAGATATAAATTCATCTGCAGCAAATAAAGTTTATTTACAAAATTTGTTGAAACTAATTGTCTGCTGAAATTAGTCCAAAAGCCATTCAGTCTTGAAAATGTGTTATAATTGCTTAAGAATACACAAAAATGTTGAAATAATTTTTCGCAAATCAAAAACAAATAGAAAAAAAAAAAATAATTTTAATTGAATATGCCAACACAAAAGGTAAAAAACATCAGGTGAATGGCTCACTCATACATAAAGTAAAATAATTACATAAACACACATATAGATATTGTATTTCAGTTGCTGTTGTTTTAATCATTACAAATTACTTTGGCGCAGTAAAAAGAAAAGACAATCAAACGAACAACGAACGACCTTGCTATACAAAAATTAAAAAATAATAAAACGCAAAGAAAATAAAAGCAAAAATCAAAAACAAAAAAAAAAAATACATAAAAGTTCGCCACACTAATTTGTACAAAGCGAAAACAAATGCAAAAAGTAATAATAATAATAATATGTAGGTATCTATAAAAAGTTCACAAGCGTGTATAAGTATATTTTAGGTACTGGGCCAAGCATACCAATGTATACGTAAAATTTCGTAAAGTTACAGAAATATATATTTGAATTTAAAGAAATACTACATAAAAGATACAAATGCTCGCCAAATTTAAGCGGCTCCCAAGAGCTTAGAGTTCATGTTTATGTCGTGTGGCACGTTTTCAAATGCAATAAAAAAAAAAACGAAAATGAAAACAAAAATATAGCAATAAAACAGATATGAGTGGTGTAGTCGATGTGCCTAACTATACACTTTACACTGCACAGATACATGATGCAGATGGAGGATAAGGATGTTTTAATTGAAAAATTCCCAAAAAATAGGTGGAAAATTTGATATATAAAGTTGTTCTAATCTAATATACTTAAGTAAACTCTAAGATAGATACCCGCAGATGCAAAAAGATACAAAAATATGGAGTTACAGACGGACAAATATAGCTTCAGTGTTCAAAGTATTGCAGTTGACCGTAGAATTTGACTTGAGGTGTATTGTCTCTAATGACGTTTATTTGAAGTAACCATTGAACTATTTGCAGTAGTCCTTCAGTGTTCAAAATATTGCAGTTGACCGTAGAATACATTTAATTTGTGGTGTATTGTCCCTAACGAAGTTTATTTGAAGTAAGCATTGAACTATTTGCAGTAGTCCCAAAAGATTACATAGAGTCCAAAAATAATCAGACTAAATCATATACCAAATTGTATGAATATAGAAAACAGCCAACTTCAATTTGAAATCTACATATGAAAGATTAAACAAAATAGCCTATTCTAAAAGGAGTCAAAATAAAATTATTAATATTAACGATAATCATTGTTTCAATATTGATCAGCAATTGTAATCAAAATGAAAGATACAAAATCATTTTTTGTCTGTTCTAGATTTTTTTCTTACGTACTATAAAATGAAATGATAAAGCTCAACTAACAACTAGACCTTATGTTTGTAGGCATATGTAGGTCTGTATATTCCAACCATTTAATTAAAACAATACAAGTAAAAAGCGATCTTAAGTGTTGTATGAGAAGTATAGAACCTTTATAATTAACCTAATACAATTCATAATTCTGGTGATTAAACTCAGTGCAACTCACAGAAGTTTCAAAATTGTAGTACATTGTGGATTCAAGTTGGAAAATGGGAAAATAGAAACTGTTGTTTACTACCAAGATGTCATAAGACGACGTTATCTGAAGTTCTTCAAGAGTAAAAAAGAAAGTACATTTTTTCCACAGGAAAAGTCCATATATGAGAAGGCAATCCTATTGTAAGTTGTGGTAATTTTTAATGAGCAGAAGTTCGAAAATATATAATATCGTGATCTAAAGTTCTACAGTAAGATGAATTTAACTCCTCTGCCAGCATTCTCACAATGAAATTTACATCGATAGCGATTATTTCGTTACTTTTTTTTAAATCATCACGACCGTTTTTAAATTGTGTAAACCACGTGAAAACTTGAGTACGACTCGTACAGTCATCATCATATACTTTTTTTTTTTAACAATTCGTAAGTCTCTGCAATTGTTTTACAGATTTTAAAACAAAATTTAATATTTGCTCTTTGTTTCATTAGGTTTTTACGACATAACTACAAAAACTGCTGTTATTAAAACGTGTGTCATTTTGTAACATGTCAAACGATTAGCATGAACTTAGCTGCTTTCGAAAGAAGAAAAATGTACCATTCTAACACTGCCAACATTTAAGAGATGGCGCTATGTGTTCTATGATTTAAATTAAAAGTTTGGTTAGTTTTAGATCATATCTTGTATGTGTTAGTAAGCGAGTTAATTCGTTAAAGTTCGGACGTTCTTAATAGATATAGATATAGATATAGACTACAGATTTTTTACATTTTGCAAATAGGCCATGTAAAATTTATAATGTTCTATTGAAAAAGATTATATTGCGCAAATAGCTACGTTATTTTCGGATAAACTCTGGCACCTCAACTTTTTTTAATATTATTAGTATGTGTCTCTACTACTGCTGTAAGTACTTATAGTTAACATATATTTTTTTTTATATTTCGCAAATTCCTGAATAACATGAAATATATTCAAATGGATATCTTGCATGTTTAGTTATTTAAGCGCATTTTAAATATTTAAACATTTACTAGTAAAACTTAAACTTTTTTTGTTTATAATTAATTTGCGCGTTTTCTCAATTATTCGTCTGCTGTCATTTAATCTGCACTTTGTCGATTCGCGTTGCAAATTCCCCCAGGGTGAATTTAACAAACATTTTGTCTGCTGTATTTTTTATTTAAAATGGTGCTGTTGCTTCTTCGGTAAGTTGTATTCAACATGGCTTCTTTAAACAATAAAAAAAAAAAAAAACAAAAAATATCTTCATTGTTGTTGTCAAAGTCATATTTGTACAATATTCTTTTGCCATTGTTTAACATTTTGTATCTCATTCAATTTCCGCATAATATTCACGTTTAAGTAATGCGTTTATATTATGTACATAGATTTGTTCGCAAACAAAAAATAATTGATTTTATTGTCCGATATAGTTTGGATGAACAACAATAATAATTTAAGTATGTTCTGCCAACACAAAAAATACACTTAAATAGATATGTACAAGTAGTATCTATTAAAAACACCAAATATATTGAATTAAAACTCGGAAATATTGACAAAATATATTGTTTATTTTGATGCTTTTTTCGCTATAGATCGATGATAATTTTTGACGCCGAAAAAACGCCATATAAAAAAACGCCATATAAAAAAACGCTGTCAAACAACAATCAAAAAATTTCGGCTCAAACTGTTGTTACCGAAAATACTTTATATGCTGAAAAGACAGGTGACAAAGAGTGTGACCTTTTGCATTTCCATCAGAAAATACCAAAGAAAAATCAACATGTGTGGACTTTTCACCTAATAAATATCTGATTTCAGTATTTCATGTTGATTTGGGGACACTGTTGTTTGTTTGTTTGACATAGCCGAAATAATTTACAATTTAGGTAGCAAAAATTTTCATCGATCTCAGTATTGGGCTTATACAGAAAACTGGTTGTCTGTAAAGTCGGTTTACATGAAAACTGATTACAATAGACTGGGTTCAAATAAGCTGCTGCCTTCGTGCTTCGTATTGATTCTATTATTTCGCTTGTTCGTTTTAACTTCGTGCCTGTTGCTGCCTGCCTAGCTGTACCCTGGCAGACGTCGTTCTGCCCTTCCCCTTGCCTCTCCTTTCCCTTCCACTCCTTGCCCCTGTTCCTACTATTATAAATGTATGCTGCAAGAGAAAGAGATAAAACCTGTTTTTATATAGTTTGGCGTTGCCGGCATCAAACACCAAAAATATTTAATTTTTAAATATTTCAATTAAATACAACTCCAAATAAATATTACTCGTTCATATTTAATCGCTGTATCTCTCCCCCTCACACTTGCATTTACATTAGTGAGCTCCTACTCAAACACTCTCTCGCTCTTAATGTTCGGCTCGTATACGTGTTTGTGTGCGCAGCAAGTATTTTTTTATTTTGGCTTTGTGTTGCTTATATTGGTTCTTTAACTCTGTAATACGTTTTTGGCGTTGCTTGCTAAAGTGCGGCTGCGTTAATTCGTATAGCAGTAGGCAGTTTTCTAAGTTGCGAGTTCAAACCTCGGACGAACTCCGAAAAAAAAGATTTTATTGAAACAAACTTATATTATACGCTTACAATGTTATTTTCCTATATTCTAATATATTCTGTCATTCTGTCATTTCAAGTTGTCATCAGTCTTGTAAATACGCCATTGCATATTTCAATTTCAAAAATCCATTTATATATCATCTTATTTCAAATATACTTGTATAGGGAAAGGGATTTGTATGTCACCCCCTGAATATGAATAATAAAAAAAAAATTGGTCTGAGGGGGCAGTTGTGAAGATGCGGTCATAATTTAGGAATGTGAAAGAGAGTCAAAGCGAAAATCGCAATAAAAAATGTTTCTATTTCTGGAATTAAAAGCTTTCGATTCCGAATTTTAAAATAACATACTCAAAGACAGTGATAAGACCTTACACCAAGTATTTCATGCAAAAATGTCAAATATGCTATTGTACGAGTATTGCATGTGTATTCCTGGTTTGTTCAAGGAGCTAGTACTGCATTGCGACGAAACCAACTGGCGGATATTTATTGATAGCAGTAAATATAATTTGAAAGCTGTTCTCTTAAATGTTAGAAACGAGAAACCATCAATGCCAATTGGTCATGTCATCAACACCAAAGAAACGTGTGAGACAATGGTGGAATTTTTTAAATGTATTAAATATAAAGAGCACGACTGTAAAGTTTGTTCCGATTTAAAAGTGATGGGTATGTTATGAGGAATGTAAGGTGGATGCCCGACTCTGGGAGAACCGCGCTTGCACACATTATACACGGGAAAGATCTGGCCCGAAAGAGACAACGTTGCATATAAGGCTCTGGTGAATAAAGAAAACATCATCCTTCCACCTTTACACATAAAACTTGGGCTCTTCAAAAACTTCGTCAAAGCGTTATACAAAGAAGGCCAAGCGTTTGCATATTTGAGATTACTTTTTCCAACAATTTCTCATGGGAGGAATCTTTGACAGCTATGTGATCCTCTGCTAAACGTTCGGCAAACTTCGTTGGTTTCACTGCTAAATATTCGCTTCTATTTTCAGTTGACAATTTTCTATAAATTATTGAGAATCGCATTTTATAATGTGTTATTTATTTTCTTGATCTTTAGGATCTATACGGCTGGCTCTGTTATTGTCAGTTTGTGTAACTTTTCATTCAATGCTATGTTCATGTGGCTGGGAATCCATACCAATCAATCGTTGCGTTCATAAACTGCTTTCAATTTGCTACAATAGCAGAAGAGTGACAACTTATAATTCCTGAGGTATAACTTTAGTAGAAGCCTGGTATACGCCAGCAGATTATACTCCAATTATAAACTTATTTCAATAATTAAATGATATGATAAATGATGTTTCTATGTATCAAAAAAATAACTTTGTGAGCAAAGAAGTTATTTAACAACGGCGCGTTGCTGCCCTTCTCCCTACCTCACTTATCCACTTCGCCCTTCTTCGTGACCCCTCGGATAATAAAATTGTTCATACAAAAATACTAAAATCGCTATTAAAAAATAGAGCGTGGGGCTAGGAGGGTGAAAAATACTTAGCGATCTATTCTCATATGTATATATATATATATATATATATATATATATATATATATATATATATATATATATATATATATATATATATATATATATATATATATATATATATATATAATATATATATATATATATATATATATATATATATATATATATATATATATATATAGAGAGAGAGAGATATATATATATATATATATATATATATATATATATATATATATATATATATATATATATATATATATATATATATATATATATATATATATATATATATATATATATATATATATATATATATATATATATATATATATATATATGAGAGAGAGAGAGAGAGAGAGAGAGAGAGAGAGAGAGAGAGAGAGAGAGAGAGAGAGAGAGAGAGAGAGAGAGAGAGAGAGAGAGAGAGAGAGAGAGAGAGAGAGAGAGAGAGAGAATATATATATATATATATATATATATATATATATATATATATATATATATATATATATATATATATATATATATATATATATATATATATATATATATATATATATATATATATATATATCTCTCTCTCTCTCTCTCTCTCTCTCTCTCTCTCTCTCTCTCTCTCTCTCTCTCTCTCTCTCTCTCTCTCTCTATATATATATATATATATATATATATATATATATATATATATATATATATATAGAGAGAGAGAGAGAGAGAGAGAGAGAGAGAGAGAGAGAGAGAGAGATATATATATATATATATATATATATATATATATATATATATATATATATATATATATATATAGCCGCGCGCGCGCGCGCTATATATATATATATATATATATATATATATATATATATATATATATATATATATATATATATATATATATATATATATATATATATATATATATATATATATATATATATATATAGTATATATATATATATATATATATATATATATATATATATATATATATATATATATATATATATATATATATATATATATATATATATATATATATATATATATATACATTTTCATTTTATATATAAAAAATATAGAACAATTTTTGGAACTTTTTTAAACAAATGCTTATTTTTGAATTACATTAAAACCCACTCTATTAACAAAAATTTGATTAATTTAAATTTAAACTTTCAAAAAGCTAACGGTTTTCTTTCATTCTCTGCCTCTCTAATATCGTCCTGCAGACATAACCATTCAAGGCAAACACAAGATCGCTAGACGATTTTGTAGCTATCAGCTTTTTATCGTCTACTCAGAGCAGTAAATGTTTGCGCTGTGTTTGTTTTAAATTAATTAAATAAATGCGTTAATTTAATTAATTATAGCCTATGTGTTATTCTGATATATTAGCTATATTAATGTAAAGTTTCATTAAAATTCATTCAGTAGTTTTTGCGTGAAAGAGTAACAAACATCCACACATCCACACACCCATACATTCTATAAGAATCAATTTGTATATCCGAGCAATGTCGGACTGTTTGGCAATTGTATCTATGACGCTGGTAGCTTTTACAAACACAAACACTACAAGTACAGTTTAAGCATTTTGAATCAATATAAGCTGTAGAGCATCTTGTTTAAAAACCAGTATCTATTTTTTTATTATATCGTAATTAAAAGAAAAAAATTGTATATTAATTTTTAATTATTGAATAAGCGTGCGTTTTGCGCAAAAAGATGTACGAAATTAATTATATTTGATAAATATATCAACATTTTTTAATAGTTATGTATTCAATTGTGGCTAGAAAGATCGTATGAATATCCAGCAGTGCGTATGATTGATAAGTTAAATGTTTTAAGTGACTTGCTAAACTTAAAATAAAATTGTATTTGATTTCCATACGATGGTAAATTAAAAATGCCTGGAAGCAATTTCTTCTAACCACTTAAGTAGTAATTTGATAGTGAGTCGTTTGATAAACTGAAAATTACAAATTCAATATTGTTGTTGGGTTTTTGTATTACTTTATAAATATTATAGCTAAATATACGCACTACTTTGAAAAATCATTTTATTTAACACTTTTGCCCTTTAAAACAATCGCTCAATCGACAATTTATAATACCTATGCTGGTCCTTCACAAACGGAAGTGTTAAATTTCTAAGAAACAAACATAAAACTTAAAAAAAAAAGAAGTACAATTTCTGTCTTTAATCATGCGCACCAATTGGTTTAATGTACAATTTCATGGCGTTCAGTCGTGGCCAGAATGATTCACAATGATTTCATTTTAAATGGCAACAAAATGACGTAACAAAATTATGCCACGTTTTGGATATCTGAAAAATAATAAAGATGTTTTTACTGAAAATAAGAAATATACATATAACTATACAACTCATACCTTAGCGGCAAGATGTCAACGACTCTGCCGGCGATATAAACCGTCGAAAGGTCGTCGTCGTTGTCATCGTCTTTTAGAAGCGGAAAGCAACAGTTGCGCATAACCTTCAAAAAATTTAAGCGGAAAACCACAATGAAATCAATTTGAGTTCATATAAAAGTATTTCGCACTTTTTTTTTTTTTATTTTTATTTTTTTTTATTTTTGTAATTTGTATGCAACACAGCATTTTTGTATGCAGCCGTATTTCATGCTACCATTTAAATTTGATTGGAATGGAACCGTAGTCCCATCCAAAGCTGGTTAAATGACCTTTGTGTGAATTTCTTCAGCAAGCTTTTGGACGATTCATGTGCCTATTAAATGCCCGTGATTGAAACTTTAAAATTGTTTTTATTTCTAAAGACCACAACGTGAGAAACGGCAGCAGCATGAATTGACGATTTTTGTAGATTTCTTCTTCGTCTTGGTCGATATTGGGTGCTAATTGAGCGCTTTGCCATTTCCTGCAAAAGTTACTTATTGAATTTCTGAAATGTTTATTGTACGTGGATTATACATATGATCAATATGCTGATGCACTTTGCATATAGTAGTTTGTGGAATATGTGTAGGTTTAATTTTAGTTATCAATAAGCAACATAAAGCATTCCAGTATGGAACCCAATTACCGTCTAATTGTAAAGAAATAATAATAATAACAGAAGTCAAATAAGGAATATTGAGTGCTTAAATTAGTTTCTAGCATTTCCTAAGAGATGGCGTGCAGAGTGCATTTCCAATATTCCACTTTCCAAACTGTATTCCCCGTAATCCTACTTTCAGCGAAAAAATTGGGGGTGGGGGTGCGTTCCCCAGTTACCTAGTTCCCCAGATAACCGCACTTTTTAAATTCAACTTGTAATTCATGTGTGGAATTTATACCATTGATATTTGTTTGCTTTGTTTTCATCTCAAGTGTTCCAATTCGTTTGGCTGCTCTCTTTTATGTTCCTATGTTTTCAGTTGGCATTATCTCAATGTCTCTCGAGCTCTAACGCCGCCATCATTAAAAAACAAACAATATAAGGAATTCCTCGCCCATCGCCCGAGACAGATATAGGGATAGAGAACGAAATATTTTTTTAGTTGAAAAGTAAATATGAACAAATTTTACTTCATTGTATATAGGTATCTAACTTTGTGCCGAATTTTGAATATGTCGATGGACATGGCTAGATCGATGAGCAGATCAAGAATATTTATACTTTTTGGAGTGAATGGTATAAAAAATGAGTATATTTTACGTATTCAGCGCACCCATATTACCCTACAAAAATGTAAGAGAATGTTTCATCATTCGATGTAAACCAGTGTTATTGTATTATTTATATATGCAGATTAGATGACAAATATCTGCAGAAAATGTACAAAAACTCATTAATTTCAGACATTGGACGTACAGACATGCATAGATCGAGTCGTATTGTCATATTGATCAAGGTGGATATACTATACTAAAGGTGACGTATTCCCCTCAGCTGCGCTCTTTTTCCCCACAGCGGAATACGTCACCTTGTAGATAAATCCATCTTTGTATTGATTTCAACAAACCCGAAAACGCTGCTTACAATTTTTTTTTGAATTCGATTGAAGTTGTGAAATATATTTAAAGTTAAAGGTCAAACTATAGAAACTTCGAACTTCAAATGCAAAACTCAAATGTTTCCAAAACTAGATCTCACATTGAAGGAACTCACATTGAAAATAGCGTTATCGAAAAATGTTTACTATCCTGGTCCCCGGGTTATGATATTTTTCGACCAGTTTACTGTATACAGTATTATCACTAGCTGATCGTACAACCCTTGTATTGTATGTCTGTACATAAATATTACTACTTCAAAAATTTTTATAAACGGTGACGGATTCAAGCCAAATTGAGTAATTGTAATAAATTTAAATTACTTTGTCTGAGCCACTTCAAAGCTTGGGAAACTTTGCTTCAGTTTGGTTTTATTAATTAATAATTGTCGAACAAAAAGAACTACTGGAATTTAATAAGACAAATCTGCGTTAATTTGCGTAGTAGCTGTTTGTATAAGCTGTAAAGATTTGAATAAAACATTTTTTCTAATTCTTATGTGGCGGCATTCAAATTGAAGGGCGCCACAAATTAGAATGACGTTGCTAAATGAGTTTTACATAAAGGTCATATAGGCGTGGCGTTTAAGAATTAGAACTATTTTATGTAGTTGCTATTAGTGTTAAAAAGTATCTCAGCTTCCTTGTTTAAGACAAAATGCAAATGTTTGTAGTGTATGTGTAAATATCTCACAGCGCAGCTTATCACAGTCGCAGCATCTTTATCACAAAAACATGCGCCGCTGTCACAACATAAATTTCACACGTACAAGTAGTAAGTAAATATGTATCTACATATTTACTAACAATATATACATATGTATTTGCATGTTGCATGCTGCTGTAATCGCCAAGAGATTCACTTTCAACATGCCACGACATAAAGACGGCAAACAAGTTGTAATTAAAGCGGCTGGAAGTTGTTGTACATGGGGTATAAGTCTGTGGCACAAGCGCCAAAGCCACCAAGCAACATTAGAAGCAACTGTCTGAGATGTTGGGAAAAAAGGGAAGGATGTAGACAGATAGATGGAGAGAATGAATATCTAACAATTTTACTGCGCGTGCCACGCAAGTGGCAACATTAGAACGCGATTTCTGTAACAGTAGCTACAAAAGTAGCGCAGTAAGATACACAGATCTACTTTTATGCCACACGCAATTCTAACTCTACTGTTTATGTTTAGTTATAACGAATTTTCAATACTCTTCGATTTCAATTCTAGAAGCTATACGATAATATTTCGTGCTATGAGCAAGAAGATGTCAGAGTGAAAGCGACTCGCTGTGCTCTCGCTGTGCTCTCGCTGTGCTCTCGCTCTGCTCTCGCTCTGCTCTCGCTCTGCACTCGCTCGCTGTGATCTCGCTCGCTGTGCTCTCGTTTGCTGTGCTCTCTGAGTTGGCCTACTGGTGTATGAAAAGTTTGTTGCGGCTACCCGTAATAGTGAGCGGGACACGCCCCTTTATAGTTATGTGAAGCGCCCATCCATAAGAATCCACCATACCAAATTTGCAATTGATTTAAACTGTAATGAAAAAAATTTTCTTGCAAACATCCAAAAAATGGATGGAATAGGGCTACTTCTTAAAAGGGCGAAGCACACCAATTTATATTGTGTTTAATGCGTTGCAAACTTTAAGACAAACTGATAATACCATTTCACACTATACGAGTATGTGAATGGTTTTAAAAAGCTGAAACACGATGCAAGATGTGCTCCGGAACATTTGGACGGACACACACATAAAACGAAGACAAGCGACAACATCAAGAGTAATTGCAGACATAATTCATGCTCAAGGCCAAATTGTTTGTTGTTGGAGTAGTAAAACAATATTTCAACATTTCAACAGTGAAGAAGATTTTTTTGTTTTTTCAACGATAATATTTTTTCTTTTATCTGTTTTATAAAGAAGTTGCGACTTTAATTCGACGGCAACTGACATTCTTAGTCGGCGAGTAAAGCGTGTAAATTGTTTGCTACTTTGTGTGCAAGATGAATGATGTTGCTGCCACATTTGCTGTTGCTGTTGCAAACAGATGCTGATGTTTTGCGCTGTCCCGGATTCAAGTGCTCACCACTTTGAACTTGAGATGTCATCTAGAATGCTGTAAAAACTTAAGCTTAACTTCGACGCTGATGATAACGCATAATGTTCTAATAAATCATAAGCGAGAAATTGAAATGTTCGCTGCATTGATAATGCGATTTATTGCACTTGTATCTTGAAAGCATATAGAATTACAAACGATTAAAAAAAAAAGAAATTTACTTCAGTAATATAATATAATGCAATTAAAATACTTTATGAAAACATTAACAGACACTTTGTATGGAAAGCAGCTTAGAATTATACTTGTATGTAAAAAAGTAGCTTATTGCGTAATTAGTGTAATTAAAATAAAATATAGAACAACTATTTAACTTAAATAAAGCTGTTAGAAGCATGGCGCGCATGCGCAACATCAACCTCAAACTCAAATGTAGTTAGTTAGTTAGTTAAAGATACTCGTATTTACATAGTGACAGAGAGTCGAGTTGTTAGATCGAACATATTAATTAAAACAAGATTGTGGTTGCAAATGTTGTTGTTGCTGCTAGCAAAAAGTCGTCGTCAGTGATGTCGCCACAGATAAGATTGCAGATTACGCTAATTGCCATAGAGCAACAACTACAAGCCACAATCGCAGCAGCAGGAGGTGATGTGATGCGAACAAGCTCAGATATCGATCGTTGTGTTCATATGTCATTTAGTTATGCGGCACAGTTTCTAATGCTATTTGATTTATGTATATGTTGAATAAGAAGAATTTAAGATATTTATAATCGTTCAGTATAGTTAAGTTCATTGCAAGGTTTGTAAGGCACTTAGAACTATAATCAGCGCACACAGACTTAGAGTATCTGGTACGCATAGGGTGTCTCAACAAGAGTACAGCATCTACAATTGTTCCGATTATAAAAAAATGGATCGCTACACAATTAAACAACGGGTTATCAATGGGTAACGAAGTAAAATGAAGTGAATGCCGATTTTTCAAATCAAATCATTTTTAATGATGAGGCGCCTTTTCATCTGAAATGGTTCGTCAACAAACAAAATTGTCAAATTTGGGGCTCAGAAGATCAACGAGAAACAAATGCATCCACAGGCGGCGTTATTGGGCCTTATTTCGTTAAAAATGAGCAACAAAATGCAGTGACTGTGGCTAGCGTATGGATCTGGACGACATGTGGTTTCATATCGTTTCATCTGCCACACTGCACATGATACAATCGATTTATTGTATCAATTATTTCCAGACTGAATTAAATTGTGCACTTTTGTTGGAACGCCCTATACTACTACCAGGCAAACTAATGATATGGCTATATCGACTCAATATTAGACGATGATCAATAATATGTATACTTTATGGGTTCTGTCACACCTCCTTCCGCCTGTTTTGTACATTCGCACAATGTCATTGTAGCCTTGTGCCTTGAGTATAGGGCATTATAAGGCCTTAATACAAAGTTTCATTATTGAAAAACGATAAAGTTAGAGTTTCAAGTTATAACTACACTTCCTATTCCCTGTTCGTAAGTATTTTAAGTAAAATGATTCATTTGGAATAGGTTATCGCGATTTGTTTTCAACTATAATTCTCACCTGTTAATTCGAAGTGAATTCAAATCGCGATATGTTTCTGAATGTAAAAGACAGACGATTTTAATGAAATCACTACCGTACAATTTATTCGAATTCGGAAACTGGAACATGCATAGTATATGTATACCCGTATAATAAATATATATAAACCAATATTGGGTGGAAGTTTTGTATACGGCCAAATTTTGTATATACCACGTCTGAATGTAACTTTGTATATTTACAGGGTGCGCCATCCTAGATATTAGGTATGTCAACATTGAATAACTCTGCCATTTTTCAGCCAATTTCGACAAAGGAGCACGTTTGAAAAACGCCATTCAATGCCATTTAATATATAAGTTAATACACACCGAAAGAACTCGGTGAAATTGCAGCAAATTACATTGAAAACAATCGTTCGGCGCCTTTAGACAACAAAATTCGTAATTTGGCGAAAAATATCTTTGGATCTGTACTACAGTCTCTATAGCAACTTGCCAGCTTCCAACTCAACCGCATCCATGACTCTCCAAAGAAGTTGTTGAAGCGGTAAGTGAGAGTGTTGCCGAAAAGTCAAAGGTGTTTTATGGACGTCGATCTCAGCAGTTAAACGTATGTGGAACGACTCTAAAGAGGAATATGAAACAATATCTTCATCTCTTTCCATACAAAGTGCAACTTTGTTACCAGTGGATAAGCCGTGTCGCTTGCAATATGGATTTTTGGGACAAAATTTTGGCGGAATCCATAATCAAAACTATCGAATTTGGAGAACAGAGAACCCAAATGTCATTAACGCAATACCACTGCACGATGAGAATGTCATTGTTTGGGCTGGAGTGTGCTCAAAAACCATCATCGGACCATTTTTCTTGAACGTTGGAGAGACCATCGACGTCGCACGCTAGCGCACTTCGTGTGACCGGAAATGCGTGAAATAGGTCTGGCAAACGGTGGGGTGATGTAATAATTAAAGTTTATATCGAAGACCATTGACCCAAAATGCTGGCCAATGATATGCAGAATGCCCGAAAAAGAGCTACGTTTGGATATCTAATGGAGGCGGTCATTTAATCGATATTGTATTCAAAAACTGATTTATGGTAAAGAATATCCTAAATAAATCTTGCTCATTTCTCGAAATCAGCGGAACATTTTCAGAGTTACTCAAAGTTAAACTGCCGAAGATTTAGATGGGCACACTATACCTTTAAAACTGTGCCATGTAATTCGCAAGCACAACACGGCTAGATAGACCTGCCTCGCAAAGCTTATCAAGCTTATATAAGACTTCTCGAAAATTGACTTCCGAATGTAGAAACCTTTTAGAATAATTTTAATACCATTCATATTACAGAGTGTCAGAACAACTAAAGATGCTATAAGAAATAAGCTTTCGCTTTCGAGCTGCCTTTCATACATTAGCAGTTAGAATGATTTAGGGAAATTCTACAAACTATTCAAATTCAATGCTTCAACATAATTCATTTTCGTAAAGTGCTCCTTCGAATAAACATTAAAATGCCTACCACATCGCTACTGCTTGTTTCCATATGAGATGAGATGAGCAGAGCAGCATAAATTCATGCGTAAAATATTATTCCACACTGTAAAAACATTTTTCGCCATTAAAGATCGGATGCATCGCGGTGCGTGGGTCGGAATGGATACACTTTTTGCTTGACTAGGTTTGCTGCACATGCGTGGTGCGTTGATTAATGTTTCAGTAGCGACTAAAAGCGAAAACGATAAGTGGCAGTGGAAGAGAGTCTGTTCTTTTCTGTTCTGGTCTGGATCTGTAGAGGCACTTATTCCATACAGTAGCCGCTGCTGCTTATGAATGCAACATAAATAAATACAATTCAATATTCGAAATGCATGTACAAGGTGGGGCAAAAGTAATCACGCGATGTTCTTTAGGTGTAATTTTTTATAATGAACAACTTTGGTTCTGCTTGTGAAATTTTTTGATTTGATCCATTAGAATTTATTCCATCAAGAAAATGATATCGGCCAAGTGGCCGCCGCCAGAGTTGATGACCATACGGGCCCTTTTTATGTCATTTTCCATCACTCTTGCCAGAACTTCGGGCGACTGGTTCTCGCATTCCTGACGAATATTCTCCTTAAGGGCTTCAAGAGTCTGAAAATTTAACGTAAACCCGCGACTTCAAAAAACCCCATAAAAAGAAGTCTGGAACGGTTAAATCGGATGATCGGGTGGTCAGTGCAATCACCAAAACGAGAGATTAAGCGACCCGGAAATGCTTCCTTCAGAATATCGGTTCTGGCTCGAGCAGTTCTAGCACAGGACGGCGCACCGTTCATGTTCTCCAGTCCCAATTCATCCAGCGCGCTCTCAAAGAAAAGTGGCCCGATGACTCCTCCAGCGTAAACAGCACACTACGCAGTAACTTTGAGCGGATGTAATGTTAACCAATTATTCCTCGTTCTTGCGGAGTAAGCTATTCATAGCTTGTAGATTTGTATTCTGCGTTTGTTTAACTTTGTTTAACCATTTGTAAAACTTATAGCGTGTTCCAATAGGGAGATTACTTTTGCTCCACCCTGTACTTCGTGCTACTTTGTTATTATTGCTACATACTATACTACTCGTATATCAAAATCAATTACTCATGCGCCTATTGCATCGGGAGGGTAAATCGCATAAAACTATCACACAATTTGTGACAATTACGTTGTCCGAGCGATAAATAATACATTTGGCTTCTTTTTCAATGTCCCGACTAGTTTTTTCAGTTTAAGATTGTTTTTTGTTGTTGTTTTTTTTTTTTTTTTTTTTTGTTGCAACTACTCCAGGGCGTTTGAGCCAATTCTGTAAAATTATGAGGCAAATGACATTTCAAGGACTTTTGAACCCATTGCATTGCAACCTAAAAGCTGTATTAAACTGAAGTTCTTGGTGTCTAAAAATAACCGATTGCAATGAATAATTGCAGTGCGTTGTTTGATTGTGACCAGAAATGCATTACGATATGCCATTTAGATATATTTATGGAAATTTGATTTATCATTTGCAATATTCGAAAAAGGGAAATATGTAGAAGAATTTTTTTTTTGCTGTTGAATTCTGTATTACATATTTCAGCACGAGCTTTGTGTATGGTCTCTTCGAGCGTCACGCGAGCCTAAAACATGTTCTAACTAGTTTAAGCAAGCAATCTACATACTTGTATTTTTATAAATATTTACATTAATATTCAATACTTAAGCAATTTTAAGTCTTTCGTTTCTAATCGATTCATTTCGATTCGATTCGATTCGTTGTTAGTATATGCAAATAATAAGATACATTTTACTTTAATAAATATTAGTATCTTGTTCTAAAAAAAAATAACCAGACACATGCCAACTGGATTCTGTATTCAGCAATATAAGCAAGTAAAACAGGCTAACCTTGAATTTGTTCTTTTCATTTAGATTCTTTTTGTTTTATATTTTTTTTTTTGTGAATTCTAATTTTACTTTTTAATTTCGAGTAAAAAATTTGATTTTATAACATTTAGCAGCGTTTATTAATCGCCGACTTTCCTCTTCAACCCTTGCCAGAGTATTGGACTAAAGTTATGTTTGTAACCTGTTTTTAGCTTCAGAAGCATCTGCCGCTTTTGGTTTGGTTTTATTTAAAATAATTTATAATTTTCTGGTTCTCAAATTGTAGACAACAATGTTAATTCTGTGCTTATCTTGTATTCTAGCATTATCTATCATACTTCATTTTGAATGTTTCCATCAGTTGTTAAAAAAAAAATTTAAGATGTATTTTAAAAAGAGTGAAAAAAAAAGAATTTAAATGAAACTGAAACTGAAATGTTTCACATTTCTGTGAAGCTGAAAATATGGCCTTCATACATTGTGTGTAAAAGGATAGTATTAGCTTTTCGTAGCATTTCTACACTGTTAAAAAAAAGTGAGCATTCCGTACTTGTATTGATGCGTAGCGTTAGGAAAAGTATGATCCATATTGGTTTTCTTAATTGAAGTTCAAAATGCGTGGTTCAACAATCCTGAATTTCTTAATTTTAGCCCTGTTTAAGGTCGAATGAATTTGATTTTATATCAAAACTAGGCTTACTTTAAGAAGAAATTGGATTAAGTGGAGAAAACTGATATTCGAACCATTTATAACGGCGCAGAACACAAAGTATCACCATCTACTTCGGCCCAACGCATCGGCTTGGCGAATCACAAGCTCATTGACTGTCGCCGCAAAGACAAAAATATTTGCGGGACTTTATATTATTCCACCAAGACAAAGCCTAAATAGTTGAGAACAGCTGAGAGAGAGTTAATTTGGTTTTGCTTGCAGAAAACTTAAGAACTCTGTACTTACTTCACGTCAAAAAGAACTTATTTTATATTCTGATATTTTTGTAAATACTTTACTTAAGTACATGTTTGATTTTAATATTTGATTTTCATGCCAGTTTCAAGATTTTTAAATCGTTTCATAGAAGATTGTAACTTCTTAGTTTGCAGCGCTCCTTTAAAGTAGAGGAAGAACGAGAATCTCAGCTTGAAAGGTGCTTCCTAAACTGGGGAGATTGAATGACTTATTTAACTTGTTCTGCTAAGAGGTGCCAGGCATTGAACAAGAGTTCACCACACCAGCAATGTTCGATAAAATCCTTGATTTGATAATGGTTGATTGCAGATAAAGGGTGTATGAGTCTGCTTAGGTTGTGGATAACTCTTTTCAACGAGTTAAAAATATTTTGAGTGAATATTTGATAATGAAGAAACTGACTACAAGACAGGTATTGCATTTAATCTCAAGTGACACTATTCACCATATTCTCCAAATTTGTCCTTGTATCTACTTTCAATTTATTATTCTATTATTAATTAAAGCATTATCCTCTTGGAATTTCTTCTCGAAACTGGTTCTTCAATGTTATGACATCCTCCAACAACTGTCAAGCGGCTTTAAAGTCGCTATTTGTTGGGTATCTGGCCATAAGGGTATCGATGGCAACGAAAGTGCTGATGAACTAGCCAGGACTGGTTCGGAAACTTCCTTCATAGGTCCGGAGCTTTTTTGCGGACTAAGCTGGGCTAAGTCAAAATCTTTCATTGTAGATCGGTTTAAAAGCACTTCCTCCCGGTACTAGATACAATATCCTGGTCTACGGCAGGTCAAGCTATTAACCCGTCCTATATACCCAAAAACCAAAGCACATCTCAATAGGTTTAACCTGTCTCTCCTCAAAAACAGAGTGCAGACTCTGTCTAGTGGATGACGAAACTTGTTTACATCTGCTTTGCGATTGCCCGGCCTTGGCCAGACTCAGAACTGAGCAGATGAATAAAAACTTCATTACATCAGATGAGATCAGAAACACCTCATCTAATGATATTCTCCGTTTTATTAAAGAGACGGAGAAGATCCTAGATAAATTAACTTAACCATATCCGGGCTAGGGTACAAAAGACCCTCAGACGTTATAGCTCGGACACTGGGTCTTAGTTAGCTTTACAGGCTGATCGAGCCTGATTCGCAGTGACCACTTGCTTGTCATGCGGCTCTAGTCCAAATATTACGCCACGCACTGGTTATGGTTTACTTTCTATTTCCAAACCCGAAGAAATGGCGAGTTGGTAAAAGATTTTCGTTGATTAAGGATTATTTCAAGATAAATTATTTTTCAAAGATCATGCAAAAATTGTAGGATCATTGAACTGAGAGTATTGACCTAAAACAAGGCTCTAATAAAAAGTGGAAGGAGTTTCTCGTGTATACCTTTTTATGTTTTGGGATAAAGTACTTAGATCTTTTCAAACATTTTGTATGTCTCCTCTTCTTTACTCGTTCATCGATTTGCATTCAGGGATTGAGATTCAGTGACTCTCAATTCACTGGATAAAGTGTGTTTTAATTAGGTCAATTTCGTTCCCTAGTGTAAACAACTTTGAACATTTCACCTGAATCGAATAGTTGTTTTGCAAATTATATCATTATATTTGTATAGCTTAAATAAATCTAAAATTAAAAGTTTTTTTCCAAGTGTTAAAATTTTAAGCTGAAATATTTCAAGTATCTTATTCAACGCCCAAACAAACAATACGAAAAATGTATATCAATCTTTAGCAAATTTAGAAATTAAACTCGTCAATTAATAATGAAGACATTCGAATATTTTACTGTCAGCAAGCGGAAACAAAAACAAAAAGCAAAACAAAGCTAAACAGCGTACTAAGTACATCATTGAATATCTATCTAGAAGGCGTGTGAGTAATATTCACATACTCAATAATTAAAATTGTAATTGAAAGCAAATTTCAATCAATTAAATGTTAAATCTTAACAATTAATTGAAGAATTGCATATAAATAGAAAACAATAAAATTGCCAATCGATTTCATCTATTTCAAATCAAAAATAGTGACAGCCAACATTTATATATATTGTAACTACAATATATATCTAACTACAATACATATCTACACATATATTTGAAATCATCTTCGTTGGCGTTTATTAAGCGCACACTTGAATTTCGAACAATTGTTTGGGGGCGTAAAATTAACGTGAATAGCTTTGTCTGACTGATTATCTGACTGTCTGACTGTCTGACTGTCTGTCTGTCTGTCTGTTCTGTCTCATTGTCTAAGTTTCTGTCGCACCATAACTAAATACTAATTTATAAAACGAGCTCTAAGCAATTAGCATGATTTCCTATTTGGTTAATTTGCAGAAAATTAAAACGGGAGTGTTTTAATACTCGTACATAAATATATTCTCCATACCCTGTATTCATAGGGTAGAAGGGTATATTACATTTGTGGAAATGTATAAAACAGCTTAAAGAACGAAGTCCAAAAACTATATAATTTCTTGATCAGCATTTAAAGTTAATGAGCTCAGAGACTCTGCTAGATAAATCCTCCAAATTTTGGTTATTTAGACTGTCCTATCTCCTCTTTAGACATAGTATATGGATCTATACGTGCCATCACCACAATTAGGGGTAATACCCATATGAAAAAGAAAAACTATTTATTACTTAAGTTCTCGATCGGATTTAGGAATCCCGTGAACGATGAAAATTGCAGTGATTCCAGCTGCACCGGAAAATCCATGATTTTGAAGAAAAATAAATAATTATTTGAAATTTGCTGTACACCATTTGAATCACTATGATATATCTTTTTTGCGCCTATGATATGAATTCTTAGCTGACCGTGTACTCTGGTATCCAATTGTGAGTATAACGGTAAAGATATGGCAGCAGCTCTTTTTAAGTTTTTGAAGTATTCAAAACCGTCAAGCCATGCAAGCTTTGATAATGCAGTTGAATACCTCCGCTGTTTATGTTCTGTGCTGCGAATATTCTTTACATTTGGTCTAAAAAAGATCTCTTTGTACATATCTTGCAGCTCTCCATCTTTTTTAGGTTGTACAACAGCTTCTCATTTTTTTCCAATGCATCCACTTTAGAGTGAGAAAGTGTTCATCCTGAATTCAACACGTTGTTCAAAACACTTGCTCAGAGTTATCAGATTAAAAAAAATGGTAAGAATTCGAAAATCAAACGAACAACTGCACTCATTTGCTTATGGAAACTCACTGCATTGTATCATTTCTGCCAGTTAAGGACTCAAATAGCTATCATAACTAACATCAGCATTTGTAGTTGTTTCTGAAAAATTTGTTTTCTGTGTGACCCTACGACAATGACACCTGAAAAGTTGCAAGATCGAAAAACATCGTCGATTATAACTCAGAAGATTTGGAACCATCTTACCGAATTATCAAAGCTCTATTAACTGCTTGGCGAAGAACAAATGAAATGATTTCATTATCACACAATCATAGAATATGTTTAGCGAACAACTTTTCTCAATACGGAAATAGTACTCCGCCTTTACTTGACCTTGATGGTGATTAGTTCCAGTGGCGAAAGATTGTTCTCAAAAATAATACTCGTCTTACAAATGTGATGGTTTTAGGTTTTAGTGTTGAAAGTAATATTCTCCATGCTGATCTTATCGATGTGTTCTCATAAAAAACTTCGCATAAACTTCATCTATGTAAATGTACATAAATCCGATTCACTTAAGTTAGAAACAATGCATTTGGTTGGATCAGTTTTAAAAATATATACCACGTAGATTCAGATCGAATCATGTGAGTAAAATAAAGGCTCTTAAAATATATACCACTTAGACTCAAATCGAAACACTATACAACCACTTTAGCCCCATACAAATATGTGATTAAAATAAAGCCTAAGAGACTGGACAAAGTGGATTTCGAAGTCGAATACACTCGACTGCTGCGTTATTTCTTGTTTGTGCATGTTTCGTTTGCTATAAAGTGTTTGGCATTAATTGCTTATAAACTGATTTGGTTTATTTGAAGATTTTTCGAGCAGCCAAATATACAAATTTTGAACCAGAAGAAAACGGAAGATTAATGAGACTCGAGTACATATCTGTTGCTGTACATCATGTGAGTCTGATTTGAATGGTCTTAACCCACCCAGGCGTCGGAATAATGCTTTTACTTCCGCAAATTGAATTTGTTAATTGTTTTTGAGTTTATGTTTGAAGCTTAGAGTTATGAATCAGCAAAGTGTTTCAATTTGTTTTGCAATGTTCGTGTCTTTCGATGATTTTTCGAGAGCGAAATTTTTTTTTTTTGCTAACTAGTATTTTTGCACAGTTACCAGGCCCGAAACTAATTGGATCCTAGGCCTACTTAAGTAGCAATCTTTTTCTTTTTTTTTGTTTCTTTCAAACATGAACTACAATATTTCATTTTGAGTTTGTCGCAAGTGAACTGAGAGTCATATTCAAACAGCTCGATTAGTTTTCTGGCCTTCTGTGTTGTTTGCTTTAAAAATAAATTACTTAATTGTCATTTTTTACAATTTAATTTTGTGCACTTCATGTGTTGATACTTTTTCAAGCGTTTTTCTAGTGTTGGATTAAACTTGATAATGAACTGCAAAGTGTGTTTGAATGCTTGGAAAGCTGCTGCATGTAAATTTGTTGGCAATATTTTTGAAGGCAAAGTGATGAAGTTTTGGTTGAGTTTTTATTTGTTGTGTTCATAGAATGGACAATATTTTAGGCACAAAACTTGCTTCAAAGTATTGTATATACTTGTACAACAATGAAAACCTACTAAAAGTAGTTAAATTTTTCTTTATTTCACATTTACTGGTACTTTTCTCAGACATTGGTGTTTTTGGTATCTATGGGAATTCAGCTATTAACGAGGTTTTTTTTCAATTTATCATTGCTTTCTTATGTACAATATCTCCAGATTGCTCTCTTTCCTAGTACGGTGCATTTTCAAAAGATGGCTCTGGCTGTTGTGAATATTTCATAGTAACAGCTGATTTCGGTGGTTACAGAAAGGTTTACATTTGTAAATAAATTTCAGTATATATCGCCTTGAGTTTTAGAAAAATCCTTGTTTTATTGTGTTGAATAGGTCAAATTTTGTTACATTTTCGACAGGTTTTAGTTTTCTGCTTTAAATGAAAGAAAAGTGCAGCTGAAGCGCATCGAATGCTTGTGGAAATTTATGGTGGCAATGCTCTTATTAAGATATCATGTAGGGAATGGTTTCGACGTTGCAAGAACGGAGATTTCAGTGTCGAAGTGTCAAGTTTCACGCTGGACAGCAAAAAAAAAAAAAAAAAAAAAAGAAAGAAATCGAAGACAAAGAATTGGAGGCATTATTCTGTGAAGACCCGACTCAAACGCAAGAGGAGCTTGCTAAATCATTGGGAGTGATTCAACAAGGTGTTTCTATACGATTGAAATGCATGCAATGCAATAATTGTAACTATAACACCATAGCCAAATATTCATATTTTGAAGGACATGTTGTGGCTCTGGTGGGACTATGAGGGTGTTGTATACTATATTAGTTGCTGTAACCAGGCGATTCCATACCAGACGATCTATATATGCTACAATTGATTCGTTTAAGCAACCTACGATCAAAGACGTGACTAAATTCTTCAGTTCATTTGTTTCACAGAAGTCGAAAATTGGCTACTAAGATGTATGCTTTTAAAAACGATACATATTTTTCGAGATGGAATGTGAAAATTTCCTGAGAGGTGGAAAAAAGTAGTAACCAGCGATGAAAAATATTTTAATTAATCTTTTCATTAATTTTGTTCTGAAATAACTTTGGGTACAAAAAACAGAACGAACTAATTTGTATATTTGTAATTGAATTATGGGTTAGAACGTTTCTGCAGTTGATTACAACTTCTCTTATTTATAACTAGCGTACCCGGCGTGTGTTGTTACGCTGCTCTCTGATTTTTCTATTATATGATGTCGTGTCACAGCCTACTACAGATACAGATAAGACTCATCCATCTTGCGTTCTCAGCGTGTGCAGTTAAGTATGTCACTTTTGTTTTTCTCTTATATGGTGATGTGCTCTAGTACTCTCTACATACTGGTATGTAAATCAATCGCCGAAAATGACACGATTGACAATTTGATCTGAGCGCTCAGCCCCCAATTATGCTGTTAATCCACGACTTTGATTTTTGTGTTATATTTAGTGGGCATGATATTACGTATTTTATCCGGTGCGCTTTACATATGATCCAAACTTCATTCATCTACGTCAATTAGTTGCTGAGATATGAGAAAATTTTTGCTATTCTTAAATGGGAAGACGTAACATTGTTCATTTTTTCAGACGATCTTGTTTTCCCGGTGCCCTTAACATGTGCAAAAAATATGAGTTATCTGCATCATGTAGCAGGCAAACATTCATTCATTAAATACTACATATAGAATTGCTTTGAAGTTTTAACTTAAAAAATGTTCGTTGAAAACTGTTATGCAACGTTCTCTGATATTCTCTGTTGTCTTAATTTCAGTGTTTTGAACAAAAACTATGTTTCAAATGTTCCTAATATAAATGATTCACATATTTTGAAAGAAATACCAAAAAATTCTGTTGGGAAATTTTTTTTTTTTATTTTGCACAATCTGATTCAAATTTAATTAGCTGCAATTGGGAATCACTTTTAACTTAAAATTTTATGCATGATTCAAGACATTTGCAACGAACTTGAGCAAATACATTTATAAGAATATACAAGTATTTATAAAAAAAAAAAACAACTTGCTTAAAGAACTCTGAACTTTATAAAATGCCGCAAATGAGTCAACAGAGCCAAAAATTAGTAACATAAAAATATACCACTCACGTCATGAAGGCCGTCCACATAACTATACATTCTACAATATAAATAATTCAATGAGTCTGCATTAATAAACCTCAATATAAGATATGAAATATTTTTTTAAATTAAATCGCTACGCACTCGAACAGGATACGTTATGAATATGTTGCTATATAGATACAATACTTCATGTGAAATTAAAAATTACATTGCTTAAAAATTAGCAAAATATCTTTACTGAATTTTGCTAAATATTTTATTGTATAACGTTCGTTTGATTATGAAATAAATATTAGAGATGTCCAGTTTGGTAGCTTTTAGATTTGCATTTAGTTAAGTGATGTAGAGATACTCGTTTGATTTGTTAAAATTTTTCGAACTTAACTGTAAATTTTGTGATTATATTTGTAGAAAACTGGTTTTGTTCTTTTTCGATATTTAGTGGCTATAAAATGCAAATTGTTTACGGGCATAAAACAATTTTTAGCTTATTGACTTTCACGCTGACATTTAAATTATTTAATTTTGGTTTTTGTTTTTGTTTTTGTTTTTAAAAAATTCTTTTAATAAATGCGAACAATCTTTTTTAATGCAAATAATTTATTGAATTTATTGCTCCGAAAAGAAGAATTGAAACCCAAATTAATTACAAACACATGCTAAGCAATTAAATCAATAAGTAAATAATGTGCATAATCCTGCTTAAAAAAATTAAAACTTATAAATCAATCTGTATAGTCGTATATAGAAATGAAGCGGCGTTTGTACGTTTGCACGAAATTCGTTGTGACTAGGATTGTCGATATTAGCAATATATTTTTTTCAATAGGTCTATTGATCCGATGCACAGTGGTTCAAAAACTTTTTACGTTGGACAAAATTCTGTAACTTTTTTATAGCATTCACACATAGTGTGAAATGGTATTATCAGTTTGTCTGAAAGTTTGTAACGCATTAAAGGAGGCATCGTAGACCCCAAAAAGTATATATATTCTTAATCTGCTCGACGAGATGTCATGTCCGCCTGTCTGCCTGTCTGTCTGTCCGTCTGTATGTTGTTGCGCATTTTTTTGGGAACCAATTTTTATGCTATCCAGTTGAAATTTTCTACATACACTTTTTTTATTGCAGTTTAATAGAGTATCAAAAATTGATTGTAAAAAGCATGCTTCAATTTAATATTGACTGAAGAAAGAAAATATCATGTCCTATATCTTTAGCTGCACTCAAATCTTTAACATCATCGGTAAAGTTTTCACAGATAATAGAAGCACGATACTTGACGATAAAATAAAACGAGTATTCGTGCTGCTGTATGCTTAGATCAAATTAATTAATCTCTGTGAACTAAATTTAATTTTTGGTTATTAGAATATTTATCTTTAAAAAGCGTACAAGAATATGTTTCTTAAAAAAGTGAGATTTCAATAGTCTTGCAAAATCATTTATTTAGTTATACAGGGTGTCTGAAAAGAAAGTTCACATTTGATTTGCTGATTGCGTGAACGCAACTATTCCGAGGAGCGCGGGGGTATGTCAATCGGTAGCCTAGCCTTTGGGAATTTAGTCGCTATGGAGCGTTTCTCGGGAGCGGACCGTGCGTTGTGCGTACGTGAGTTTTACAAAAAACGGTAATTCAGCGACTGTAGCGCGTAGAAAATTCTGCAGTATTTGACTAGTTCGTCATTTAAATGATGCGCCAACCCCTCGACTCATTGGAAAATGGTTCGAGAAGTTTGAAGAGACCGGTTCAACGCTGGAAAAATCAAAATCCGGGCATCCAAGGTCTTCGAAAACGTTCGAAAACGTTCGAAAACGTAGACAGTGTTTCGATTTGGAAGCGTGCTGTTGTCATCATTGTTCCGCATTTTTAGCAACTTCACACACGTCCAACAGGTCTCTACCACGAGTTCCTGGCAAATTGAGCTCCAGGAGAGGTGACATAAATTGGCCTCCACGAAGTCCCAATTTAACCCCTACGGACTTTTTCCTGTGGGGTTACTTCAAATCTAAAGTTTTCGGCAACAAACCGACTTCCCTGGCACAATTAAAAGGAAATATCCGTCACGAATCACGGAGAATACCTGCCGAGCTGTCATAGGAAATTTTTAAATTAAATGAATGCCGTGAACTCAGCGGTTTACATTTGGACAATATCATTTTTAAGAAATAAATTTCACTTTTTATTATCGATTTTTTAAATGTGAACTTTCTTGTACAAATACGTAAACCTTGTATAAATAAGTAAACATTAACTTTATCGTATCATTTAAAAGAGTTGTTCAAATCCATTAAAAAAAAAACTGTAATTCACAAACAGTTTTTACATATTCTTTGTTAAGTGAGCGCCACAATGAAGTTATGGAAGTATATTGTTATTTTTTTGTTTATTATTTGGATTAATTAAGTATTAAAAGTAAACATACAACATTTAAATATATGACTTCCCGTTGTTGCAGCGGCTGTTTTGATATGTTATTGCCATTGCAGATTGAATATATGCTCCATTTTTTTATATGTTTCAAATTCACTTAATTCTGAATAGTACTTATAATTCACAGTCAGTTTTAACATATTTTTTAATTTTTTTAAATGTTTTTTTTTTTTAAATTTATTTATTAAATGGGTTAACTTTATTTGCAATCAATCTATATAGGACAAGGTAGGTATGGGAAACAGTTTACAAAGCGTTGGCAGAGCCGTTGTGGTACAGAAATAAGAAAGTGATGGGGAAGGGGAAAGTATGTAAAAGTCATATTGTCTGCCATGAGGAAGATCAAGTCGAGTCTCGCTTCTTCATACATGTTAACGATTCAAGCAAAATGCCTTGCAATAAACTACCCGAGCAACACCGGTTACATTTCTTATAGAAAATAAAAACTCAAGCACTATCGATTTCAATACAAGAATTTATATTAAATTGTTATGCAAACATTTGAAGAATAAAATGTTGATGCTTCGTGATTATGTGCTGACGTTGAGGCTGAGATCACAGCCTTTTAGTAGTTTTGACTAGTTCGATCAACTTTGACACTCGTTTGGTAACAAACGAAAATATCGAAATATTAAGAAGACAAACAACAACAAGAACAACATAAACGATTTAATTGTTTTATTCTAGCTGTGCGAATAATGATTATTTATAAGCTTAGTTTTCTGATGTTTCATTAATATTAATCTTTGTTGCTTCTTTACGAACCGGATATGAGGGCAGTCGTGGGTAAGAAGATTTAAGTAGTTATGTATACTATGTCTAACAACAGAACAGAACAGAACAGAATACAAACGAAAACTTGTTGTAAATCAAAAGTGAAATCATATTTATGTTTAATTTTGATTTTAAAAGTGAAATTGACAGTAGATGCCGCCGTTCCAGCCTTCCCTCAACTGTGGCGCACAAAGAGTAATTTTGATAAATTATCATTTTAGTCAAATGTATCTGAATGAAAACAAATGATGAAGTTATGCTACGCGAACTGGTATTTCTAGTCTGCGCTGATCTATGCTAATTTAATTAGCTAAGAAATTTGACATTCAATTAAATGTGAGGGAATTTATCGAAATCTTGTATGTATATATGTAAGTAGGTATACGTATATACTATGTAAGTCATATGTATGAAATTTGTAATCATTTATTTCTATGATAATTGTATGGAGGGATACGGATGGTTTGGTGTAGCCTAAAAAACGTAACCTTGAATAGAAACAAATGCGGATTCTTTAAATAAATAGCATACAACTTTACATTACAACACTTAAAAATTTCTAAGATTGTATACTAATTTATGTAATGCAGTACTTTACATTTACAATCAATTACAAAAATGCAGCTCAACAAAAGTCATTCAAAAAACTTCATGGGGTCTTTGTTAGGCAATAAGACAGACTTTAACCGCTAAAGGAATTCGCTTTTTTGTCAGCTTTTTTGTTTAGCACATCTCATGCTTCTGAGTATTCTACGCAGATATATTTCTTAATTTATAAAATTATCGAAATCACCATAATAAATTGTTTGGCAAACGTCCCCAGCAGCTCACAAACGCCCGTTAGTGACGTATCCATCGGAAATCACTTTAAAGAACCGGTATACCAGGTAATCCTTTTACCTTCGAATGTTTCCTGGAAAAATTGAATCGATTTTGATCAACGAGGTATCATTTGTTAGGGAATGAATGTGGCTGACAGAAAGTACCTAATTTTCAGGGCAGATTCGTCCTTTTGCCTACCAGATCACCCTTCTTCTTGCTACAATATTTTGATGAGAGATGCTCCATGTCCAAAAGGAGAAGTTGCGGGCAACATTCATCGAATACCCGGATTCGCGAATATTCTAGCGATTCAGGTGCGGCCATCAAAGGGATATGATCCCTCTTTGTTAACAACCCACGGCACAACGTCCGAGAGAAAGACAGTGCATGACTTGGAAATACCAAGTTTGGAACCACCTCTGCAAACTTAGTATTAGCAACTATCGGCAACAGGCGCACTGGTGCGATTTCCTATGTGTGGCCATGATCGACAAACAGTTGTAGCGCCAAATAAAGAAGGAAGTAAATTGTTATGCAAACATTTGAAGAATGGAACATGTAGGAAGAAGTTTAAAGCATTTCTTATACCAAAGTTAACGTCTTTTCTTCTATACTTAGACGTCCTGCTCTAATCCAATCTGTTGAACCAAGCTTGCTATTTTCCTAGAATTTAATTTTCGTCATCATGATCGCAGAATCTAAATTCAGCGAAATTATATATACCTATTACACACAAGTGTTGCCTCAGTCGACAGTATGCGGTTAGTACTCCTGTCAATGAACTTAACTGGTTTCTTCCCAATTGGAGCATTGTTTTTGCTCTGTTCGTGTCGAAGCCCCTAGATATATTTTTGCTTGCCTAGGTCCTTGGCACATGGCCAAGTGCAGGTTCTTTGACCTATTTATTTTGCTGAGGATGCCACAAAAAGGCTTTGGTTCTATCATTGGCGTTGTCGCTCATTTTTTGGCAAGCCTATCAGCTAGCTAATTTCCTACTATATTGGTATATTCCGGCATCCACAGCAGATACACTTTGTTGTGTCTGCCGAGCTTTACAATATTATAAGGGCCTCTTGCACTAATTTGGACTTGACGGAGTTTGAACTTAGTCCTTTTCACACTGCCTGTCAGTCTTCTATAATTGCAATCTCACAGTCACGATAGCCTCTATCTAAATTACATTGTGGACATCTAATTATAGCGCACAGTTCTGTTTGAAATATGCTGGTATATCTGTCCAATGACTCCCAGTGGCTTAGGCTCTAGCATATGACTCCTAGACCAGTTCCTACTGTCCTCAAAGATCCATTCGTATACCACTTTATTGTGTATGGTTTTAATGCATATAATTTTTCCGACGTACAAGTCTTCTTGTAGAACCATTTATTGATGAAGTTCCATTTGAAAACGTTCCTCCTTGTCATTTCATCTCTTGGCGTAGACACTGGTGTTGCTCCCTGTGTTCATGTAGAGAGACTGTTGTCTGAGGTAGCTTTGTTTCCGTTGACTAGCAGTCTCAGTAGTGTTTCCTTAGTTTTTTGCTCAATTTCTAGATGCAGTGGTGTTAGATCCAGAATTGCTTCCAACGCTATGGTTGGGTATATACGCATTGCCTCCGTGGTGTATATACATGCTAGTCTTTGTAGGGAGTTTAATTCCCTTGTGGCTCTGACCTGTTTCGCCCACTCTCTCCATGCAACTATGCCATATAGTAACATTGGTTTTACTAACATATTATAGAGCCAGAGCATTTTTTTATTATATTCTTATTGCAACAATTCTGACTTGTTTCTAATACACTCAATTGCCAAGTCGGCTTCAAACCTACAAACTTTAAATTTCAATTTCTTTACTTAAAATGTAGCAACGAAATGCCATTAGCATAATTCACACCAAAAGCGTTACTCTTCTACTGCAGCAGATATGCAAATTCAGAACAATCTTAATACAAATACGACAGCCACCGTTGGCAGCTCTGAGTGCTTGCCTTGCTTCACTTAAGTAAGTTGCATCTAATAAAAAAGATTGTAGGGCATTTTAATGACATTCGTCTAGCGATTCATTTTGTACGTTGTCTCATCGATAGATTCTGGCACTCGCAACATAGACCCAAAGCCGCCAAATTGGCATTGTAAATATGTGTCTGTAAGGAATTGTTGCCATTGAAAATAAACCCAAAAAAAAAAAAAAAAACTAGGTGAAAAGTTATACGCATTTGCGAGTTATAAATAAGTCTCTGCATTTTTCACAGTACAACCTACGCCTGAAATTTATTATATTGAAATGCTGGGAGAGAAAAGTTAAGCGCAAGCAACGTTAAGATCATCGGACCACTGTGATTTCAATTCTTTTTGTCGTTCTTGAGGCTTCGTTGATTGCGTACATGCCACAAAATGTTGTTAACATGATTGAAGCAAATTGAAGCTGGGCGACAGCTGCCGCTGTCTCGCGAAACCGAAACTGAAACCGAAAGTGAAACTGTGCTGATCAGGGATCGTGGTTTACTCAACTCAAATGAAGTGTGTTGAAGCTGCTGAAATCGAAACCAAAGCGTACAAAATAGAGCAATTCGTTGCACGGCATTAGCGGCTGCGGCACATATTTCGTCCCAATCATTGACAAGAACAACTTGGTCTTGGACAGCATGCAACAAAATACAAACATAGTAAATAGTTGACAAAAGTTACTGGTTTGCAGCGAAAAATCGAGCGAGAACTGTCACTGATGCTGTTGTTGCGATAAACCCGAACGCGCGACAATATTGAAACAAAACAAAGTTGAAAATGCGAAATTTAGTTAAATTTATGCGGTAATCGGGTCTCCTATATGTGCACGAAGTCAGCAAAATGGCTGTCAAATTAATAAATATTCCTAAGTTTTTTCCCTTTACTACAGAAGGATGTTATCTGTACGTTTCATAATACCAGTGGTTTTATGAGTATGTAACGAACAGGTACTGATCAGTAAAAACATTTGGAATTTCAATTAAGCATGATATAAAAGCAATCATTAGCATTGAGGAAATATATATGTAAAAAAAATATTTCCCAATGTAAAATGAACTTGAGCTAGCTAAAATTCATATATAAAAACAATTAATTTCCACGGAAAAAAATCATCCTCCTGTCAGCGTTACACAAGAACCTAAGAAGAGCTGGAGTCGAGGTTTTTAGGCATCCAAAACTGTTGTCAAAAATTCAAAATGAGGATGAATTAAAAAAAACTGCAAAAGTCTTTAAAGAGAAATGGCCAAACCATGAAATGATGATGTGGAGAAGATTTTGTGCAAATGAGCGGCCAAAAAACTTTATAGAAGTAGCATTTTATAAAAATATTTACCTTCATCTTAAAATCTGCACAACTTTAACAGTTGCTTGTAGTGAACGGTCCTTTTCGTTTTGACGAAGATTCAAAAATTATTTGCGCAACAGGACTGGAGTGGAGCGTCTGAATGGTTTGGCTTTGTTGTACATTCAAAGTGATTTCGAAGTGACTCCTGAAAAGCAAAATTGTTGGTTTTGCGTTTCGCATTTGTGTTCCTTGTTGTACCCTACTTAGCTTTGGTACGACGGCAATGACCAACGGAGAGCGATATAGGGCAATGATACTCAATTTTTTGACAAATGAGCTCGATGAAAACGACATGAAGGACTTCCGGTTTCAGCAAAATTTGCACCAGTTCGTGTCGGTGTGATTACCCAAAGCGTATTTTGCCAATGCGGATATCCGAGCCCAAGTCTGAATTAAACACTTTTGGTATCCAGAATATATTTACACACTTCTTTAAGTTACCATAACGTTTTTGCAGTTTAAGGCATGAATTCCAAAAGGCTGGATAAGTTACTAACCATTGTACTAGTTTTCGCCATATTTACTTCGCTTTATATTCTCACTGGAGCATACTGCTCCAATACAAAAGCACTTTGGTTTTATTTCGTTGTATCGAACAAGTTCGAATTAAAGCAATTTGTAATGTTAAAATAATAATTGTTTTTAAATTAGTCAATACAAAATATGAATCAAATTAATAATAGCAGATTTTGTATACTTAGTATATGAAGAAAATTTAATAATATTAAAAATTATTAAATCCAAGCATTCATTAAAAAACTTAAAAACTGAAATAAGTCACCAGCGTAGCCGAGCAAAAAAGACAATTGTAAAGAGTATTTAAGCTTCGGTTCCACCAAAGTTAAAGTTTATCGTTTGTTAATATATTTCGTGTGGCTGAGGTTTAAATGAAGGCGCACCAAGAAATCATGGCGTATTATTTTATTTAGAATTTAATGATTTGACTGCAAGAATAAGAAATAAAAATCAAGCATACTGAATGTTGTTTGCTATTACATATTGGATCTAGCTCATTTTGTTGCTGTTGCTGTTGTTAGTCTAGTTGTTAACATAGAAAATCGCAAGCGAAAATGAAAACTGGTGCAGCACGCTTTCTCAATCTGGGCGATAACTTAGTATGACAGACAGACAGACTGAAGGCGAGGCGGTACTTTCTGACTGGGCCTATATAGAGGTGTGAGGCATGGCAGGACTCGCATATTGTCGCACAAATTGAGTGACTAGTGCAATATTGTAGACAATCAGCAGCAACGACAGTCGGCGGCCAGCAAGCGATTGTCTTCCAAGTCGTTGCTTTTATTGTAAATAAAAGTAAATATAAAGT
This sequence comes from Leucophenga montana, assembly GCA_035044765.1. Taxonomy (NCBI): domain Eukaryota; kingdom Metazoa; phylum Arthropoda; class Insecta; order Diptera; family Drosophilidae; genus Leucophenga; species Leucophenga montana. The sequence goes on from JAWNNQ010000556.1 coordinate 204,311, forward strand.
AGATATTGCGTGCTGATGACGTCGCTTGAACTGGCTTGGTCATTCCATCGATCGGCAACTGTGTTGCACGGTGGAGGCGTTGCCCAAGTCGCGCTATACAATCACTAAAAGTGATCGCGATTGCGCAGAATTCAGAGAGCGAAAATAAATACATAAGAGCTAACAAGGTTACCAACAAAGTTGAAGGTCGATCGAACACTGACGGAATATTGGTCTAAACTGAACTGTGCGAGTGATCAGTACGAGGGCAATTTAATAAGTCAGTGACTTTTTGAATTTTCCGCGTAGGTACTTTAAATGCAACACTGCTGCTGTCAAGTGCTATATGTTAATAGACTACGCTCAAATTTTAAGTAAACTGCATCATTAACTTTGTGTTTGAAACCCATTGAAAGTTATAAAAGGCAGGCAGATGGACAGAAACCAGATCTGACCAAAGAAAACAACTGCTAATGAAATGTCCAAAAAATTCGACAATATTGCGGTTAACCAACGAGAAACACTACTAAGTTGTCACACGATTACGTTAGTGTCCAACCTGCCTGCTTTCTGTCCGTCTGGCTGCCTTTCATGTCTGCTTTCAATGGCTGTCAATACACAAACTTAATGATGCAAATTCTGTACTTCGGAGACTACTTTTAAATAAATAAAACAAGAAAAATCATTAACTTCGGTTGAACCGAAGCTCTAATACCATTCACACGAAACTTTAAATAGTATTTTAATACATAAAATTGGGCTTTTAAAAGGGGCTACCCCAAAAAGTGGTGGTACACGCTCACTAGTAAATGTGTATGAAGCGATGTAGTAGATGTGTAAGATGCCTGCCATATCGGATTTCAAGTTGATTTTGACGTTTTCCATACAAATGCATAAAAGTGAAATTTATATGGGACTACCTCAAAAAGGTTTGTATATGTATATGTATATGTATATGAAGCGGTTGTCCATTAAAATCCACAAAATAAAATTTCAAGCTAATATTGATTTAAATGAAGGATTTTTTCATAAAAAAAACACAAAATTGCACGGTGGGTTTGTATGGCGGCTACCTCAAAAAGTGGGCGGGTTACGCACAATTGTCTATGTATGTTAAGTGGTTATCTCTTAAAAGACACCATATCGCTTTTCAACCTAATATTTACTTTAATAAAAAAGTTTTGTTACAAAAAGTCAAAAGTGGTCAGTAGGTTTGTATGGGAGCTACCCCAAATAGTGGGCGGGTCCCACCCATTAATGTATATGTCAAGCATTCGTCCACTGAAAGTTAGAATATCAATTATTAAGTTGATATTGACTACAATAAAAAAGTTTTTCATACAAAAAGTAAAAAGTGGGCGGTGAGTTTGTATGGGGGCTATCCCAAAAAGTGGGCGTGGCGGGTCAATCTTGACACTCTATTAAACTGCAATAAAAAGAAGTGTACGTGCAAAATTTCTACTGGATAGCATAAAAATTGGTCCCCAAAAAATGCGCAACAACATACAGACTTACAGACAGACAGACAGTCGGTCATGGCTAGATCGATTCGTCTCTTCGAGCTGATCAATCGAATATATATACTTTATGGGGTCTACGATGGCTCCTTTAATGCGTTATAAACTTTCAGACAAACTGATAATACCATTTCACACTATGTGTGAATGGTATAAAAATTAGATAATTCAGGAACTACGCGCAAATCAATCAATAATTCGAAATTCAAAAACTCACTGACTTATTAAATTGCCCTCGTAACATATATGGGTGAAAATAAACGCTCAGCATTCTGAAGCGTGTTTATTTTTTTTTCTTTGTTGAGTGATAGCTAATGCAGCAGCAACAGCAGGGCAGTCAACAACTGAAGCAGTATTATTAATACGAAACAAATGTAGCCGCGACCCCGTTCATTGCCACAACTGCATCGGTACTGACGTTTTTATGCAAAACAAAGCCGCATGCGGCGATTGAAGGCAATGCTTTGGAGTGGTCAGTGCTGCAAAGCTTGGCATATAGGAGCCGCACCCCCACACATCACATTGAAAATCGCTCCAACTCAATCTGCTGCTGCTGGTGCTGCTGCTTTTCTGCCTTTCTGCTTCTTGCTATTGCATCTTATCGCAGTAATTGAAGAAGTCGCATTGTCAATAAATTCTTGGCGAACGTGGGAAGCTGGAAGCGTCGCCAGCGGCAACGCTTTGACACATTAAGAATACATTTGCATACATGAGTTGAGAGGAGTGTGTCTGTGCGTATCCGATGTACGAGTACATTGATTTTAATTAATCATGCCTGCGGTAATGAGTAGCGCCGCTAATTGCAGTCAATATGCGAGTAATAGTACAGTGGTTTATAAATAAAAAAAAAAACAACAAAATATGATGGCAATGTCTAAAGAGTATGCAAATATTTATAAGGTGTTTATACGTTTCTAAAATTGGCCAAATTGGTTGTGTCATAAACAAATATATATCAGGTCTAATCAAGCCAATAGGATAAACTAGTAAGTGATGTTACACATGCTTTATCCTACAGAAAATGTTTACTTAAATCATGGTAACACGTTTTGTATTTACATGTCATATTGCTCCGATAGTCGCGCCAATTCGTGTGACCATGAAAAAATGTAGCTCGTCAACAATGTCGCACTTTCTGTTTCTGTTTCTATTTCGTGTTTGATTTCCGAAATTGAAACGAAGTTTCAAAAATTGAACGAGTTTGCTTGAATGGAATAACGGCAACAGAATTATTCAAAATGTTACAGAAGAAGTGTTTTGAGGACTCTACTCTATTGAGAACGCAAGTATTGGAGTGGCATAAAGCATTCAGTGAGGGTCGTGAAATCGTAGAAAACTTGCCTCATGCAAGTCGTCCATCCACCTCTGTTAACGACAAAGTGATGGAAATTGTGCTTGAACATCGTCGTGTTGGCATTAGAAAGATAGCAGAGACACTCAACATCTCTTATGGATCGTCTCAACACATTTTGGTTGATGTTTTGCGTATGAAACGCGACGCCGCCAGACTCGTACCAAAAGACCTGAATTTTTTGCACATTCCAGCTTGATTGTGACGGTGTTTTTTTCCAAACATGAAACAAAAGTCATCGCACAGCCACCGTATTCACCAGATTTGTCACCCTGTGATCTGTGATCCGCTTCGGGGAACGCGTCATAAGTCGATTGAGGACATAAAAAAAAAATCGCTGAAGGAACTAAAGGCTATCCCGGCCGAGGCGTATAACAAGTGTATGGAAAATTGGATTAACCGTTTGCATACTTATATTGATTCAAAGATTTGTATTATAATGCATAAAAGTTTTGTTTTTTTTAACCAGTCCGGGTCAATTTTGATCTGAAGTATATCAAATGGACTATTTTCGTTTTTCGGAATTTTTTACGAATTATCAAATTATTTCAAAATAAATAGACACGTGGGGCAAGCAAATTCTTTCGGAACAAACATGTAGCAACAGATCTGTCGAAGACAGCCTACTTTATAACCATAGTTGAGAAAATCCAAAGAAAAAATACACATGTATTATATCTTAAGATTGTATGCTTGTACAAGTATCTATGTACATTATGCGTGCACAGAGACATTAAATTACCACATTATCAAGTACTACAAAGAAAAACAAAAATAAATAATTTCATTGCAATGTTATACAATGACCTCACAACAAGCAAACTGCCAACTACTTCAGTTTGCTTATTTTTCTCTTTATGCTCAACTAAGTTGGCAGCACATTCACTATGCCTGTTGTTATTGTTGTTGTTGTTGTCCTTTTGACGCCCTCGGATTTTGCTGCTTTTGCGATTGGACAAACTTTTTTTTTTGTAAAAACTTGCCATAAATTTGTTTGATGCCATTGTCGTATATGTTATTGTTGTTGGTTGTTGTTTTTGTTGTTGCAATATCTATTTGTGCCTAGAACATCGAACATGTAAAAAGCGCGACAAGCAAATTTCTATTTCTACAACATTTTTATTGCTGCCAGAATATGTTTTCATGCACGAGTATGCTTATAGTACATATTTGTACTTGACCATTTGGCAGTTTGGCGGCTTTAACTTGGCCATGTTGGTCAAATTTTTTGGCCCTTTCTGTCATTAGCTCGTTGGTCAGGAGAGAAAAGAAAATATAAGAAAAAATAGACAAACCTACACGCATGTCCAGTTTGATATGTATTTGCACAACATAACTGACATGTTGCGTTAAAAGGCAATAAAATAAATTCCGCTCCGTTGAAGGAGCAACTGGGTAAAGAAAGGATGTTAAGATTTGCTTAAAATCGATTGTATGTACAGTGGAAATTCGTAAATAATGATAAAAAATACAATATTTCTTAGAATCTGATATGTATTATTTTGGAGATGTATTAAATTTTGAGATAAAAACCATTGTTCAATACATGGTACCATGTACGAAACTTGAAATTAGAGAAAAAGTAGCTACAGATAAATAGTGAAATACGAGATTTTCCCCAAAAGTTCATACAAATTTGATGAATAAATACCTAATTTTCAAGAGCAGATTCATTCCAGTTCACAATAAAGTCGAAAAAACTAAAAATTTGTCTCCCCTTTCTTCTTGCTACAATATTTTGGAGGTGGGTGGAGCTACAGGTCCAACGTTTTTGGATGAGTTGCGAGAAAAAGAAACTAAATGATAGTCCACTTCGACCATCTACGCGACCACTCAAAAATGGTATGTATTCCAAGATTTTAACAAAAATTTTTCCAATGGTCGTTAACGGTAGTAAGTCATCGTAATAAATGTGTTGACGTACTGTCAACTTGCGAAAATAGCTGCATTCATTTTTACCATTGACGACCATAGAGACATATAGTTCCCATTCGATTTAAGATTTTTTCACATAAATTTTACAAATAAATTTTTTTTCGCAACACTTTTCTTTAGTAATTTAGAGTCGCTGGACACGAAGCCGGTGTTGGATTCGCGAATTTCTCAGCCAACAAGAATATTTTTTCAAATAGGAAACGAAGTTCTTAAAATACCAAAAATAGGAAAGAGCAATAACAATATTTTATTTTTTATTAGGAAAAATTTCTATATATATCTTTCAGGTGTTTATAAAATATGCATTGCTATTTTCACAGGAAATCATGGTCAATTTAGTTACGAATGAGATAAGTGATCCCAGCTAGAAATATCGGACAATATAAAAGCGATTTGAAGAAAAGAGCCAAGTTAGAATGCTATCTAATTACTGCCGGTCATTTAAGAGAGACACTGACGATTCGGCTTATAAACGTTTACCGTTACAAACGAATTTTTTTTTATTTGCCAGAATAAAAATAAAAGGTAAATGAAAATTTAATTTCATTGAAAAAAGTTTAACAACTTTGTCAGTATGTGTTCGATTTTGATAAATTAAAAGACATTTTTTATACCATTCACACAGTGTGAAATGGTATTATCAGTTTGTCTGAAAGTTTGTAACGCATTAAAGGAGCCATCGTAGACCCCATAAAGTATATATATTCTTGATCAGCTCGACGAGACGAATCGATCTAGCCATGTCAGTCTGTCTATCTGTCCGTCTGTATGTTGTTATGCATTTTTTGGGGACCAATTTTTATGCTATCCAGTTGAAATTTTGCACATATACTTCTTTTTATTGTAGTTTAATAGAGTATCAAGATTGACCTGCCACGCCCACTTTTTGGGATATTTGGGATTTTTATTAAAGTCAATATCAACTTGAAATTCGATACACATCTACTACATCGCTTCATACACTTCTACTAGTGAGCGTGTACCACCCCCATTTAAATGCCCACTTTTATGTATTACAATACTATTGAAGTTCCGTGTGAATGGTATTAGAGCTCCGGTTCAACCGAAGTTAACGTTTTTTCTTGTTTTTTTTTTTAAATTTAGTGTTCTTTCGTAATATTATGCCGAATAATTTCGTGCTGAACAAAAAAATGACGTAAAAAATTTTCATATTATTTGGTTCAAACCCGTACTTATATTTATTTAAATATAACCAAAATTAAAGAGCGATGCTAATATGACTGACGATATGGATGCTTTGAATTCTTTATTCGAATCGCACAAGAAAAGAAATAAAAACCGAATAAAAATAAATATGGAATAAAAATAACAAACAGCGAAAAATAAGTTTGAACAAAATCATTCTGCCAAACATTAAGAACTATGTAAAAACTATTTGTGAATTATAAGTGCTATTAAATCACCTTATATCACAGTCATTTTTATACTTGTGTTGCTTGTGGTTATACGAGTAAATAGTCTTTTTTTCCAACTTTCAACCCAATATTTCAAAGATTGGCGGTAAAAGGCTCTGAAAAACTCAGACCGACAGAAGGACATGGCTACATTGTATATACTTTATGGGATCTCCGATGCTTTCTTTAAGGCTTTGCAAACATTGTGACTAAATTATTATACTTATACTTAAAGTATAACAACAAAAATTACTGAATACCAAAATACAGAAAGTTCGTTGGTTGAAAATTAGGAAGTGGAACAGATCTACACAACATAAAAACAGAGCAATGCGATGGAAAGAGGTCTATCTCTAGAATACATAGTATGAGTAGATTTAGCACTACCTCTCATTGCGGCAAACGTATATTTCTGACCTAGCACCAACCGACAACGACAGATGAACAATTGTCATACATTAGCGAAGGTTCACTGTATATATATGCTTGCCGCTCTGGCTGCTTCCCCATCCGACCAGACGCACTGACTGTAGCTAACTCAATCAGAACTTGGCTGTGGCTTGTAGTGCAAAAGTGCCAGTAATAGTAAAATGTTAGAATGGCTTGTACGAAATTTATCAAAGCAGCCAAGGCAGGCGCGAGATAAACGCAAGAGGCGGCAATCTGAACTGCTACCAAGGCTACTTATGTATATGTGGCGGTCAATGCAAGACGGCCCTAAAGGATCATGTCGTGTTCAAAGGCAAGGCTTCAAGGGCTATTCTAGTTGGAGATAGCCCGGTACAGATCGTTCGTTGCGTTTGACTTGGTTTCAACGACGTTGGGTCTGCCACACGCTTCACGGCGCAAAGTGATATTTATGCCAATTGTTGGCGTATAAAATTCTTTTGGCGTGTGTGGGTCTAAGCGTATGCGACTGCGCTTAGATGCCACACTAGAAACTTAGCTGAATGGCTGTGTGTTTAAGCCAATTGCGAGGCTATGCAAAATGCAAAATGCAAAATGCAAAAATGGCAGCTACTACTAAAGGTGAATTCAATTTATTACGAAACGATTTTGAGGTTGAGGTTGAAGTTAATGCGTTTGCAGTTGGTTGGTTGACTGGTTGGTTATCAGTTTGCCTGATCCTTTTTACTTTGGCTGGCCAAGCTGTAAACAGCCATCCAGTCAGTCCGTCAGTCAGCTAGTCTGTCAGTTCTTGGTCAGTTCACGTTCAGTTCAAAAGCAACAAGAACGAACGGCTTACAAGGCTGGCAATTATGCGAATTTTATGAACTCGCACCGCTCATACTTTGAGCTGATTGACAAATAAATTCTAGATGCATGCGTGACGATAGTTGCAGCATCGAGATTGCCTCCTACCTTCATCTAACATGCATTGAAAGTGAACTGCTTTGTATGCTCTGCGACTGTCTATCTAAGTTTATGGAACTACTTTGTTGATTGTTGCTGGTGCTCCTGTTGCTGTTTTCCATTTCATTTGTGTGGCGTTGAAATTCATTGTCTTTGTCGACGGTTAATTAAGCCTCGATTACATGCCATCGCACTGACAGTGAAAATTTTTAAGTGCAAGTTCGTTTGTTTGTTGTATTAGATTACTCTGCTTCAGTTGACTGAAGTTAGACTGCAGCTGTGATCTTTCTTGCTCTTGCTATATTCAATACAGGAAATCGTAGGGCATTAGATGCTACAATAGTTGTTCAGCTGCCTTAGAACGTCATTAGTGTCTTTCTTACACATGTCTTGATTTCGATTCTGACTTTGACTTGATTTGTTTGTTGTTTGTTAGATTTGCACATGGAAGGATCTCAATGTCGCTTTTGATATTTCCTGTGAAATTCTTATTTCCTAATTGAAAATGCAGGGCATAAGATTAGAATGTAGTTAAATAGTCGAATTTATAATGAATTAAAATTTTACAGATTTAAAAAAACTTTAACTTCGATGGAATTGAAGCTTTAATACCTTTCATACTTACTCTAATTTCTTTAGACGGCAACGATGGAGTTTTACTTCAGTTTTTTTTAAATTTTTGAAGTGATGATTTAAAAATAGAAAAGAAAAAATAAAAGAAGAAGAAGAAGTAGAAGTAGAAGTAGAAGTAGAAAGAATCAAATTAACATTTAAAACAATCGCGTCCGGAAATGTTTACTGGTAGAAATGTACAATTTATGCAATATCAGCTATTATTAATTGGATTCACCTTTCACCTTCTAGTGGATAAATCGCGGTCTTCAATTGTTTATGGTTATAAAAGGTCTCCATAGAAACTTTCAAACCAAGATTTCAAATGTGTATTAAGTTATTAGGGCAGACAGTAACGCACAGACAGACAGACAAACCAACGGCATGGCTAGATCGACTCGTCTGGTCATGCTGATCACGAATATATGTACTATATGGGGTCTCCGATGCTATCTTTAAGTCCCTGCAAACATTGTAACTAAATTATAATACAGTACTATTCACATTTCTGTGTGCTTAATAGAAGAATTAAAATAATCTTAAGTTCAGCAGCCTTTTCATCTTGATGCATTTAATATCTATCTTCTTTTTCTCTTGATTTATGTGAAGTTTCCAAGTAAGCCAAGATATTTTTGTGTGGTGCGCATGGGAATAATATCGCCGTTCAGAAATACTGGAGGATAGCTTGAGTGTCTCATTGTGAATGTCAAATGGGTGAATTTTTCTTTGTTCACTCCAATATTCCATCTAATGAACAAAGTTTGAATTAGGTGAAGCAGGTCCTGCAGAAATCACGACACAGCGAACGGATCGCTGTCCATTGCCAAAAGAACGGCCTCGTCGGCATGTGTGGCTATCGTTTCTCAATAACGGGAGATTCTTCTCACTCGTATATCGCAGCTGACGTAAAAAGTTCTATTGTGAAGGTAATCCAGCAGTGGCAACACTCGACCCAGAAATATTCTTTCAAATATTTTGGCCAGTAATCTAATCGGGTAATTTGAGCATGTATCGGCTCAGGTTTACCAGGTTTGGTAATCAGGATGAGCTCGGCGAACTTCTATTGAGCAAGAAAGTGTCTGAGCCTTAAGTTGCCGCTGTAGATTGCAGATTGCCGATACTATATGTTGTAAAATTTTTTTTTGTTAGTGCATAATGATCGGTCCTATAGTTTAGCGTCCATAAAGCACATCCATATGAGTACTTAATGCAAACATTTAATTATATACCTGTACATACTTATAGATTTAAAGATTTCCGTGATATTGGTTATAACAAATAAGTTATCCATACAAAAATCTAAAAGTGTTTGGTTGTCTTTAAAGCATTTTTCTGTCCGTAGATTTTTATAATCATGCAATGAAAACTGATGGATTAGTAAAGTGATTCGCATCCTAACAGAAGGGTAGATCCTGATATTTCAGTCGGGCGAACACAATTGTATTTTTACACCTATAAAAAATTAGTAGTACAGTAATTTTGTCACAAAATATTGAAAAATCAGGTAGAGAAGTCTGGTTCCTATTGAAATATGTATTCATTTGTATGGATTCTTGAACAACTCGATTAGAGTAAAAGGAAAATATTTTTAAATATACATATATTCTTTACTTTTTTATACTATTGGAAGAAGGAAATAAAAACTAGATCCAGAAGCAATGCAGTTCTTTCAACGAAGGTTCCATATGCTACCTTAAAAATGGGAAAAGTATTGGCAAGCGATATAGAGTACCTGGAATAAAATATATTTTCCATTAAAAACGATGGAAAATAATGCATGAAAACAATTATAAATTGTATGTTCTCAAATTACACATTTCGTTCGAAATTATGTATAAGGTTCTATTAAAAAATGTACATTAGAAAAATTCACACTTTCCATTATATATTATTTAAGCACGGATTGTCTGGTTGAAATGATATACCTACTAAAAGAAACGTCAAGCCATTTTTTCACTTTTGACTATCTACCAAACTTTTATCTTATTCTTCTTCATGGAAGTTTACCATGTACAACATACCTCTGGACCGAAATTGACCCGGGCTGGTGGATTTAAACCGAATCGTTAAACCGAATCGGTAAACCGAATCGGTTCGGTTCTTCTTCTTAAGTTGGCTGTCATTGTCATTGACATGCATGCCAAATTTGCGCGATAATTAGTCTATGTTTGACAGCTGCTTGTTTACGAAGCGAAAAGTTTGTATGGCGATTTTTAACATGAAACAAAAAATTGAACAACGAGTTTGCTTGAAATATTCTGTATCCAATGGAATAACGGCAACGGAATCATTAAAAATGTTACAAAAGTGTTATGAGGACTCGAGAACGCAAGTATTTGAGTGGCATAAAGCATTCAGTGAGGGTCGTGAAATTGTAGAAAACTTGCTTCATTCAAGTCGTCCATCAACCTCTGTTAACAAAAAAAAAAAAAAAAAAAACGAAAAAGTGATAGAAATTGTGCTCGAAAATCGTTTTTTTGGCATTAGAAAGACAGCAGAGACACTCAACATCTCTTCTGGATCGACTCAACACATTTTGGTTGATGTTTTTTGGGTATGAAACGCGTCGCCGCCAGACTCGTACCAAAAGACCTGAATTTTTTGCACATTCCAGCTTGATTGTGATGGAGTTTTTAGCCAAAAATGAAACAAAAATCATCGCACAACCACCGTATTCACCAGATTTGGCACCCTGTGACTTTTTTCCGTTTTCGAAACTTAAATTTCTGCTCCGCGTCAAAGGTCGATTGAGGACATAACAAAAAATTCGCTGAGGGAACTAAAGGTTATCCCGGCCGAGGCGTATAACAAGTGTATGGAAAATAGAATTAACCATTCGCTTGTATTGCCTCAAAAGGAGCCTATTTTAAAGGCGATAATAAAGATTTGTATTGAAATGCATAAACATTTTGTTTTTTAATGGCTAAAGCGGCAATAAATAGAGATGAAACACTCAATATAGATTCTCATATCTCTCTAATCAACATTGCCAACCAGTTATAAGAATTTAAGATCTGCATATAAATAATTCAAGAATGATACAGCTCAAGAACAGCAGCACTTAAAAATATTTTCACACTTATAATTTGCATATGTGGGTCACTTCTTCGAAATTGCATTGGATTTATTGGGAATTATTCGACTATTTGTGCAATTCTGAAACATTTTCTCCAACTGTTTCATGCATTTGTACGTCTCTACTTGTGTGTCTTATAGTGTGCCACATTTCCACATAAAACACTTTTTAAATACTAATAAAAAACGAAATTTTTTTTTTTGGATTTCAATGGGCAAATATAACTTTGGTTACTCTGGCACTCTTGTATAAACCATAAACATAAAGCAGACCCATACAAATTTACGGTCGTTGTTTTTTTTTTTTTTCAATAATTTTGTTGCTGTTGATTTTATTGGCGTTGGTGCCATCAAATTGCCGCCTGTAAACTGTCAAAGCATGTCAAACAACACTTGATTTGACTTGGTGCACTCCGCTCTGTGCCAAGTTGAAGCTGAACAGAGAGAGAAATGGAACTGATCCGCTCGAGTAGGCCTCAATTTGATGGCGGCGACGGAAAAAGCGAGTAGAGTGCATCATTGAATCGAACGCGATCGCGATCGCGATTATCATATGCCAATTTGACATTTCTGACAACGCTGACCCAGTTCGGCATGGCGTTGGACTTGAGCTTGAGCTTGAGTTTTAGTTTAAAGTGTGTCTTATACTATACTAGTACGAGTATATGTAAATATATATATGAGTACGCTAAGAACCTTGCGATTTGCAACACTTTAGAACTTTTCTTTAAGGACTTGTATTGAAATGTAGTTCAGTGTTATAATATGATAATCGTTATGAAGTTGTCAATATGTGTGGCATATTTATATATTTATATATTTATTTAAACTGTTTCAGTTCTTCAAACTGTATGCAATCTGTAGCATTTTAATCAGGTCAAGTGGTTTACATACTTATGGATTTTAAAATTTTGTGCGCTTTATGGGTGTGGGCGTTGTATTTTTTTTTTTATATCTTTTGTTTACTCTAAGCTGACTTGAGCGCAATGTAATACTTTGTAGCTAGTAATGTATATTCTATATTATTTTTTAAATTTCTTGGTTTTTGTTTTTCGAGTGGCAACAACTTGTCACGTTGACATGACTGACATGGCTGACTGACTACGACACTTGGCAGCAGTGCTTAATCAGTTTTAATTATGGCGCATTTGTAGCGCATTCTAATTTCGAATGTCATAATGCTTGCGGACATTTAAATGCGGATATACCACGTATATAAATCATATGTGGCTTATCCCACACATAAACAAAAAAAATAAAAAAAATAAAAAATATACATGCAACGCCTGTAAATGCTTATCGCAGCGTGTATCCTGCTATGAACTCCGTTCAGTCCAGTGCAGTTCAGTGTCATGTGTTAACATGTGTTCCACGTGCACTGCGGGCTTGATTTGTACACTTGTCCTTTAAATGAGTTAACATCGCGCTTTGCACTTCCTAGCTATAATAAAAACCACAGCAGCAGCAGCCGCAGCTTCAGAAGCGACCATTAATATTTGTCTGCCGCTCAACAACTTTAAACAACAAGTGTAAGTATTATTTTACTGCCAGATTTCAGTGAATTGATTAGCCAGCCACTTGACTAGAAGTCAATAATTTCAATACCTTTGCTTATTTGTCTAATGGATTTATTTATGGAAATTATGCGTATTATTTATGAAGCTAAATAATTTCTACTTGGTCCTTGTAATTTATTGAATGTCAAATAAAGTTGTTAAAATCCAAATCAATTAAATATTTATTTGTACCCGTATCAGATTAGAGATGGTTTAAGTATTTGTAGCTAAGTATCTATATACAAATATGCAAGTACAAAACGTACGCACCCTTTTTAATCACTTTAAGCATAATATATTGTCTTGATTTTTTTGGTTCGAAAGGTTGTAAAGAGCAGGGGCGAATGTCTAAGGTAGGTAAAAAACAGCTAAGGCCTTTGGCCAATCAAAAAATCATGTGCTCTCTCTCAGCTCTTTCAAATTGATAAAAAAAAGAAAAAAAAAACAACAACAAGTCAAAGTGAGTGACGCCATAGATTAAACAACAGACGAAAATGTGTTGTTTTGGTTTGGTGTCGCTGTATATACACACAATAAAAAATATGAATTTTATTTGTCTATTTCCTTATTTTAAACTTTCTATGCACTTTAACGTTCAGCATATAGTAGTGAAACAATTTAATAATGTAACGTATTATGCATAGCTGCTCTCTTTTTTGTTTATTTCGGTTCCTCCGCTTTCAATATATTCACTATCTTTATCGCGCTGTAAAGAGCGATTCACATTGTAGAGCATGTCGATCGGGCAGCTATATTTTATTCGTAACTTTTTGAGTCATAATTTGAAAAGTGTACCAAAAGACAACATCAATGCAGCGTAACTAATTTAAATTATTGTTTCTCTTTAGTATGAATCAGCTGACTTTGGCATGCGTTCGTTCGTATGTGTGTGAAAACACGAAAATCGCGATTACAAAATAGGGGGTTGGACTAGGAGTATGAAAAATACTTAACGACCTATTTTCATATGTATACATTGTAAACATAAATTTTATATTGTATTAGGGTTAAGCATGAATATTGTACATATTAGGGTTAATATATTCGATAAGATGGTAACCGAGCGAGAATGATCAGAACGGGTAAAGATGGTAACCGATCGAGAATAAATAATAAAATAAATAATTAAATAAATTTGTTTAATTTAATCTTCAGAAATTATAGCCTATGTGTTATTCGGATATATGAGCAATATTATTGAAAAGTTTCATTAAAATCCATTTAGTAGTTTTTGCGTGATGAAGTAACAAACACACATCCACACATCCATACAAACTTTCGCGTATATAATATTAGTAGGATTACTCTACTACTATGGTAATAGCCACAAGAAACTTGCAGCTTTTAAGTATTTATGTATTTGAATATGCAGTTTCATACAAATCGATACGTACAATTGTTGCCCATTCACGTTGTAAGTACATGGTACGCATTCCTTAGACAGCATGCTACAATATAACCTCATTAGTCAAAAATTAGAACAAGTGCCACTTGAGAACAAGAACCAAAACAGCAAAAATCAAAAGATTTGCTGCAGTAACAGAAAAATGCTGCAACAATAAAGTACTGCAATTCACTAGAATAAGATACAAGATGCAAATTCCATATGCAAACCCGAAAGCCTGGATTGAGAACTAGATGGTCTATATACATATATGTATATGGGTATATAGTATATTGATCTAGCTAGTTGTAATAAATTAAAGGTAAATTTAGTCAAATAATATGTTAACGGTGGTTTTTTGTGGCAGTGCAATAGACAGACGACGTGTTGCAGTTGTTTGCTGTATGTGCATGTGTATCTTAAGCGCCGCACCGTTTGTGGTGTGCAGTATCTGCTGCCCTTTTTCAACTCGAAGCACTTATGATGGACGATACCTGCCTGCCCGTCCGACTAGTTAGAGAAGCTGGCTAACCGAGTGACTGACTGTATTTGTGCTTGTTGCCGTGGCAAGCGATAACAATCCGACAACATGAAGAACTTCAGAACTTTGGCTTAGCTTAGCTTAGTATTTGAATATGAGGCAAATGTTGAGTGCGCTTTGGTAATTTGGGAATTTGTCACGTTCCAACCATTTTCAGAGTAAACGAACATGTTGGCGCATTGTTAATAACTTTATTGAGCAAAGCGTTAGAGACGCGACTAAATTTCAACTAAGTAAGTATTGTACATACGGAGCGGAGCCTGGTAACTGAACAGCAACAGAATATCATGCATATGGGCATGAGTTGTAGCATCTAGCGTCTAGCGTCTAGGAACAACCACGTTGCATATTTGCAGCGCAAGCGGCACAAAGTCCAGCAGCCTACTACGCCCTCGGTTGCTGGTAGTGGTAACTTGGACTGCAACTCCGGCTGACAATGACACTGACATGTGACCGTTATTTATGATCAGTGTGCTGCACTGTGCTGTGTTTTCTTTGCCGAAAGCTCAATTATTTAGATGATTGGGACGTTGGCTAAGTTAAAGGAGCAGACGGCGGCTAAGACATGTTTGGCCTAAAGAAAAACAAGACAAAAACTATGCTGGAGAGATAGAGACAGAGAGCAACAACAACAAGAACAACAACTACAATGAACGACCGAAAACATGTCGCAACGTCTGAGATCCTTGAACTTTGTGACATTTTTAAGTTAACCCACAGTAATCGATTGTCTATTTTAGGCTTGGCTTGGTTAATTCCAAACAACTTTAAATTGAGTAAATAATTCGCATTCGATAATTTGACAATTGTGGCATGTGCCTGAACAATTAAGTCGTTTTTAACGTTTTTTCATTAAAAAATTACAAAAAAAATAAAACAGGATACTACTATATACATCCAAAAAATATCATTGTGTGTGTTTTTTTTTCAACTATGTAAATTTTTTTCTTAACGCCAGCGCATTCCAGCAAGCAAGGTCAATATAGACAGATTTGAAGCTTTTATGGCATATAATTTTCAAAAAATAAAGACAAACGGGCGAAAAGGCCTCCAAACTTGAAATTTGCTGTGTCATTTGTGTAAATTATGAAAAGAAAATGGTTAAAAATATTTTTCTGTTATTACAAGTTTAAAAAAGTGGTAAAAAAAAACTTTCATTTGAATACAATCGAAGCTTTGATACCCTTCACAGCAGAAACTCCATTTTTATACCATTCACATATATCAGTTTGTGTGAAAGTTTGTGACGTATTAAAGGATGCATACTAGACTCTATAAAGTATATATATTATTGATATATAAAAAATTCGCTATATCTCAGCAACTATTTGACCGATATTTGTGAAATCCATAGAGTGTGTAACTAGTACTATAGATCAAAATAAGGTTTCTGGATATATATTATTTAGAAAAAATTTGCAGGTGCTACGCCCCTTAGATAGGAGAAAAACCAAATTCCCCATATCATGGCAACTATTTATTTGATGCAGATTAATGTGATTTCCCACATAGGAAAAGGGCATCATGAGAAATAAGTACCACTAACTAAATTGGGCTATATCACTCCTCCAAAGTAAAAACGTCATATGAATGTCATGTGAAAATGTGAATCATTTTGACGCAGATTGTGTTTAAGTATTGTCCAAGGTTGATGTTGCAGATTAATCCGAGTTTAAATTTACCTAAAATATTCCAATTAAGTTTTAACAACGACATTATAATAAGCAATCTATGCCAGTGGAACATAAACCAATGGACAACTGCTTGTCACTTCGTCTTTCTGTTACGTTGGCTGTAATCTTTAGAGTTAAGTATGCGGGTTTGAAACATACATTCCAATTTAAATACATATTCCAGAACCAAATGAACTCCCACGCCTTCTTTAATACAAACCTTTGACAAACTTTTACTGTTATTATTTTTACTATGTGTACCGAAACCTGCTGCACTGTGTTACAAACTGCAATTACTCATTTTTAAACTAGATATAGGGTGCAAGGAAAAACTACATAGAGCAGCGCGGGGCGCATGAAATTGGAACAAATCGTTCATGACTTATGTACGTGTAAACAAACTATTTATTCTGGTTCTAGATCTTGTGGCCACTTAAGTCGACTTGTATCGTTTGGCGAACTTTGTCTTTTTGATTTGCCTAACAAAATATTCGCTTTGAATTTTGTTCATCTGTGCTTTATTGGCCTGACCTGCTTTTCAACATCAACAACTTAAGAGTTCTGAATTGTGTTGTTTTTTTGTTTTGTTTTTAAGCGCCTACCACTCGCTGGGAAACCCAAATACTTCATTCATCTAACCACAATTGGTCGTTGGTGTTTTTATTTGCAATTTATTATTTTTTTGTGTGTGTATTCTTTTTCAAAAATCTTGCTATGAGTGGCTGGCAGTACATATATATTTATATATACATATAATTACATTCATTAGGCTGTCATTTTAACTGCTAAAATGTGGCAAAAAGCCATCGAATGAAATGTTTTTTTTTTTCTAAAGTTGAATGATAAAGAGATCAACTGAATCACCTTTGTTAACGTTCTGTCTTCACAAACAGTGGGTGAAAGTTATTTTATTTACTTGGCATATGAGCTGTCAAGAAATTCTGCTAATAAGTATTGCTCATATATATCTATATAGTGCAATAAAGATAAAGTCCAGATGTTTCACACTTTGTATGAAAACTAGTGATTGCGCTTCGAATTCAGTAGAAAAAAATATCAGATATAATACAAATAATCATAATTTCCAAAACTTTGGAAACAATATTTTATTATAACACTACACAAGAAAGGCAGTAAATCTGATACCTAGTATTATTTCTTAATACCCCGAAATGAAAGAAATGATTACTCATCAGTTGAAACGATCGTTCTTGTATTTATAACGCGTTGTTTTAAACAATTTGATGACACTTCTAAATTTCTGTATACTTTTTTTTTCGCCCGACCTTAAAATTTACGTTTTGTATTTATTGAGTCAGTTCCAACGCAATATCTGGTTTTTACCCTCAGAAATCCCAATTGGGCCCTGGTGTACATATTACACCCTGTGTGAAATGCTTGAAACTATTTGATCTTCCAACACTGTCCGCATGACAACACAACCGATGCACACTGTAAACTTTCTTCGTAAAATTCTTAGTGATGAAGTTGTTTGTTCTTACTTTCTCCAATCTTTATTTATTAATGCTCCCTCACTCTTTACGCGTAACTATGTGCCTTTATGGTTGTCACATTGCATAACCATTTATGCCTCTCATGACACAATTTGGTCTCTCCTCTTTATCTCTAATAAATTCTCTCATCTACTTATTTCTATTTGATTATTCTTTGAACTCTATTAAAAAAAGCTGTTTTTGATTTGTAATTATGGCTGCTTGGACCACTTCTATTGATGTGAGTCGAGGCGTAGTGGATTAGCCTGACAAAAACCAAATAAAAACCCTCCAACGGATCTGAGTCTACTAACGATAAGAGTTTAGTATTATGTTATTCTGTAATATATGGCTTTATAGAAAACCACTTTTAAGGAAAATCATCTTCAGCTATTAAGCTCATTTTTCGTCTCATGTTTTTGTCAATAAGCAAAATATGCGTTATTGAACAGCAACAGACTAACATGTGCTTCAAGAGACTCCATTGCATACACAAAAAGCGACCGGTGGACCGAGTATGGGAGTAAGCGCTATTAGAGTTGCGACCACCGACTCAGAACTTCGGTAGAAACTTGTAACAATTTCCTTCGTGAACTTCAGCATGATAAAAATGGAAGCGTTGACTGATGATTTGAAGTTTCTGTTCACATCTTGAAAATAATTTGTTATTTTCATATTGAAAAACGCTATATAACAATTTTGAGTAATTTAATCAACATTATAATTTGGGCTATTATATTGACTAAGTCCGCCACCATCTGCGCCGACCGAACTTTCCATTTCGTTAATTACAATCAAACAAAAAAGGAATTAAAAACTTTTTGTGAATTATAAGTGCTATTAAGGTTTAAGTGTGTAATTTAATATTAAGTTTTAAACAAAAATTTCCGAAACTTCCTCAAATACAGTTTTTTGTGCATATCAACTAATTAAACCAATACTTTTAATATTTTTTTATTGTAGTAAATATCAACTTAACAATTTATATGGTATCGTCTAGTGGACGGACGCTGCACATATACCATCAAATCAAAATTGACGCGGACTGGTTAAAAAAAAACAACATTTTTAGGCATTTCAATACAAATCTTTATTATCCCCTTCAATATAGGTTCCTTTTGAGTCAATACAAGCACGCCAGCAGTGAATCCAATTTTCCATACACTTGTTATACGCCTGTACCGGGATAGACTTTAATTCCTTCATCGAATTTTTTTTATGTCTTCAATCGACTCACGACGCGTTCCCCTGAGCTGATATTTAAGTTTCGAAAACAGAAAAAAGTCACAGGGTGCCAAAGCTGGTGAATACGGTGGTTGTGCGATGACTTTTTCAGTTTACCGATGTGGTTTAAGTCCACCAGTTCGGGTCAATTTAAATCAGATGGTACATTAATGAGTGGGACCTGCCCACTTTTTGGGGTAGCCCCATACAAGCCTATCGCCCACTTTTGTGTTTTTGTATGAAAAACTTCTTTATTATAGTCAATATTAGATTGAAAAACGATTTAGTGGACTGCCCCTTCATACATATACAAATGGGCGTTTCCGACCCAGTTTTTGAGTTACTCCCATACAAACCCACAGCTCACTTTTATGCATTTGTATGAAAAACGTCAATATCAACTTGAAAATCGTTATGATGGTATCTTATAGATGGTCGCTTCATGCACAGCTACTAGTGCGCGTGTACCGCCCACTTTTTTGTGGTTAGCCCTTATTTTAACCCCCAAGTTTATATTTTACAGTACGATCTAAATAGTATTAGAGCTTAGCTTCAACCGAACGCTTTTCTTGTTTTTATTTTTTTGTTAAACACATTAAAATGGCACGACAATTTTAATGTTTACAAATTTATATGTAGATATACGAATACATACCAATAATATTTCTCTTTATCTCGTAGCTGCGCATCAGTATTTATAGTACACTTGATATTATTATTTTTTCTATATTCTTAATTGATATAAGTCAAGTTGTTTAAATATTTGAGCCTACATATTGTGAGTATGCAAGTTAGCGTTAGCTTCGATTGGGATGGAAGATTATCAAGTAGGTACAACATACATAACAACATTGATATACGTAAAAAATAAAACAATTTCAATTTCTTAAGTATTATTCATTCCAACTAATTTATTGAAGATAATACTTCAAGTATTTCCCGCTCTCGCTGCTTGACATCCGACCACAATAATTAATCATGCTCATAAACTTCAAAAATATTAAAGTTCAGTCAGTTCACATCAAAAAACTATCTACTTAGATGCGTCCGTGTATATGTAAACCATATCGATTGCAAAGAAAAATATAAATATTTAACATCGAAAACGAGAAACAAGTTCGATTGAAACAAGTTCAATTTTATTTTAGAGGTCATCCATCTCAGCATCATCAACGAGCAACGAGATTTGTAGTATGAAGCATCAGCATCGCAACTTGTAAAACAGCAAATCAGCTGCACCACTGAGACAAGTGAAAATTGAATGACGCATCGCATGCTGTAAACTACAACGTCATCATCGTCATAGTTTTAAGCTGCGCAGGCGCCACATGCAACAAAACATATAGAAGAAGAAGAAGAAAAAGAAAAAGAAGAACGTCCTTGATACAATGACACTCCACCTCAACCCATCCCAGCGTACTTCATAATGCGCACTTAGAACAATGCATAAAAAAACAAAAACCGTGGCGAATTATTAATAATAATTGTAGTTGTAGTTGTTGCTGTTGCAAGTGGAGTGAATGGAATTCATTATAAGGCTTTTGTTTCTGATTTTGCTACTTTATAGTGTATTGTATTATAGTATTTCTGCGATTATTATTTAGCGCGTTTTCTTTTTTTTTTTTTTGCGCATGACTAACCAAATGCAATTTCAATGCTTTGTTTTGCACAAATTCAGTTAACAAATTCTTTTTAAGGTCTCTCATTCAGTTCGAAATACTTGCTGCTGATTTGCTTCACTTTGAGTGTTTTTTTTTGTTTTATTTCTTATTTTAAATATTTTTTCTTACAACTGGCTATAGGTATTTCATTTCACAGTTCGTGGCGTTATGGCGAACGCTTAATGTTGCAATAAAAATCGCATTAAGCGCTGCATTAACCATAAATTTATACAATATGAAAGATTAAGAGTGAAGCAGTTGTCAGAACATGTGTTTTTAACGCTTCGAGGCAACAAAAATTCTTAACCTGCTATTCATTACAGCCTGCCTGCCTGGCTTAGTTCTTGCGCTGTATTTGCCTGCCTGTCTGTCTAAAAATAAGTTGACACAGTTTGCGCGTCTTAAGAAAACTGTTAAGTAAAAATAAAATAAAGTTATTTATGTTTATTAGAAAGGGATATTGTTGTGTCTTTGGATTGTTGGCTTAAAGGAATATGCATGAATAAAATGGAAAGTTGTGGAGATGTCTTGTTTTCTGAAAAAAGTGTAAAATGAAATCATTTGTTAACAGCTACTTTTCTTTTATGTAACATAGTGCATAAAAGTGCATTATTGCCAATATCATATCATCTTAAAAATTATGAAATCGTTTCTTTCTGTTGATTTCACTGTATTAGTAGTATTCTGAAGTGTCACAAATATTTGTAGACACATCGACGCATTTCCGCGAAATGCGAAGGCGAGCAGATAATCGTGTAGAAATAGAAATTATAAAAGATTACATAAAAAAGTTGCCAGCAGTACCTTCCCACTATTGCCGTAAAAATAAGACCAAGGTTTATTTACCAAGAGTATTTAGAAATATATCAAATTTATATACTTAAATTGTATCTCAATTATTTAAATGATCGAGACTTAAGTGACTTTATTGTCTCTTGCCGAATATTTCGAAAAGTTTTTAATACGGAGTTTTCAATTGGTTTTCATTTGCCTAAAAAGGACAAATTTGAACACGATTTGCGATGATATAAAGTATCTTAACGAAGAGGAAAAAGAACCAATTCTTAATTCAGAACAATTTCAAAATCATATAAAAATGTAAGTAAAGCGACTTTTCTTAAAGAGCAAGCTGAAAAAGTAAACTGGTGCAAGAATTCGTTTGCGCTAGTTTTGATTTGCAAAAGGTTTTGCATACTCCATTTTCAAAAAATGTTACCCATTTTTATTCACGCAAATACGCTTATTACAACCTTAGCTTAGTGTTTATGAAAATGGGACACGAAATGGGTACGGTTTCTTGAGGGGCGAAATCGATGGCAAGAGAGTCGGCAATAAATATGAAATATGTTCAGCTCTCTTGAGGTATCTGTTTATCTATATATATAAAAATGGAAGTATGTATGTATGTTTGTATATTCCTTATAGACTCCGAAACCGCTCAACCGAATTTTGTGGCAGTATTCAAAATAGTCCCGTGGGTAATCCTGTAAAGTTTTGTGGTGATTGAATAAACAGAACATTTTTTTTTAGATTTTTCTAATGACGATAGAATACAGCAACAACATTTGTTTCATTTGTTTGACAGTCACTTTTTCTTTTTTTGTCAGTGTTTCATTCGTAAATAAATTAAATTGTAAGCGATCGATCGACTTATTATCGTTTATTATTTTCATTTGTTTTTCAATTCATGCGAATTCAAAAAAATGCCACACACCACAAAATCAAAAAAGATGATCGAAAAAAGAGCAGCTGAAAATGCCGATGAACGCGAATCACGTTTGCAAAATCTTCGCGAATGGGCCTCCACTTCTAGAGCCACAGAAACTGAACAAGAACAGAGTCGCGGCTTCGGTAAATGAGCGAAAGGGCGTCCACATTGAGTATACATATTAATGGGGTCGAGGAGAGCATGGAAAAGGGACTGGGAGAAGTTGTCGTCAAAGAAAGGTAGGTAGGGGGAAGAAGTGGTATGAGACGTGGTGGTTGGGGAAGAGGTGGTAGGAGAAGCGGTGGTAGGGAAAGGGGCATGGAGGTAGGAGAGGCAGGGGGAATGGCAGCAACGCGCTGGGTACCATTTAAGATAAAGGATTGAAATGTTGTATACGTGTTAATGAGATCGAAGGGGACAGGGGAAAAGGGGTGGAAAAGTAAGGAGAGGTAGGGGAAGAGGAATGAGGGAGCCTAAGGGGTGGTTGGAGAAAGGACAGGAGAAGAGGGGTGGGGGAAGAGGGGTGGGGGAATTGGAAGAGTAAAAGGGCATGGGCAGGGGGAAGGAGTGGCAGAGGGATGGAGAGGCAGCAACGCGCCAGGTACCAGCTAGTTCTAGATAGTTGGAAAAAAACAGAACATTTGAGCCCTTATTGGGATAGTTGCTCTGGCCAAAATAGAAACAAAGCTGTGCTTGCAGTTTTAGCATACTTTTTAAATGCTTCTACTTTTTGAAAACGATTAAAATTATCTATTTAGTGCCCGGTCACACTATGATGCCGGTAGACTCAATACACAGCACTATAGAATCTTTTGTCAGGAACCGTAATGTTTGGGCACCGAGTGAATGGCCGAATCTTATTAGATGTTCTCGAACAAATCCGTCAGGCTACGAGTGCGTTGAATTAACACATACAGATTTTCAAAATTGGAAACTTTTTGCCAATTCACGTATTTAAAAATAAAATTTTAAATTTAAGTAAGCTTCGTATTGCTAGTCTAGGACAAGGATTATTAGAATTAAGTTATGAATATTTTGAAAACTCAAAAACAAAAAACTTTTAAATTTGACTAATTTTAATCAAAACATTCAAAGATTATTTAATTGCAAATTAAATACTATTTCAAGAAAGAAATTTTTAGATTTAAGAAATTTATGTAATCAAAATAGTATACGCCCAAGGTATCACAGTGAATACTTGAGTCTTCAACATTCTAATATAATTACAGACTGTTTAGATGAGACCGATGAACAAGATGAAAATTAGTAATTATTTTTCTTATACTATTTACCTAATCTAATATGTAAACTTATTTTAAAATAATTAAATATATACAATATTAATAAAATGTATCCTTACTTTTCTTAAATGCAACAAGAACAACAATACAATACGATTGTCAACTTATTTCGTTCAATTAATACTAATTTTTATAATATCATATGTCACACGTGTAGAGGCCAAGCACAAAAAACATGACGCGCGATTGAATCCAATAAATAAAAAAGGTGTATATATTCTAGTGCCAACTATTGTTGATTCATCCCAAAATCTCTTTGGAACATGGATATCCCACATTATCAGTTGCATGAATATCATCTCTTTCGTTCCATTTCCTGGAGAGGATTGGCTTAAAATGGCATAAAAAACCAGAGGAGAGAGTTGGATATAGTGTCAATCACTGAGCTACCGTAACAGATGTCATTTCGATTCCAAAAATTGACTGGATCATATGTTTTTTTTTGCATAGTCCTTCCCAGGATTGATTAAGTGTCATATATTCACTACAACTTGTAAGGACTAAGGCAATACTACGTGAAACCGGAATGCTATGCTGTAAGTGTTGTGTTTTGATGTCTAGAGAGGATTGGACATAGAAAACCCAAGTAAATATTAGAAAGAAACATTTCATTTTCCAGTCATAGGATATTTTTTACTATTTATTTCAAATCACTTTTTGAATACAATATCTTTTTTGGGCATTCTCCAAAACGATGGCCAGCATCGGATGTTGCAGTAGCTATTTCGGATCGTATGTAAGTTTTGAGTTCTTCAATGGTCTTCGGCTTGCTGGCATAATCTTATTTTTTAAATAACCCAACAAAAATGAAGACTGGATAAGTTAAGTCCGGATAACGTGGCTGCCTCATCTAAATCACCATTTTTCGATACAACGTAACTCGATAATTTGCGCTGCATGTACTGCATCGTAGCGGCTGCGCCTTGGCAAGACAGTCTTGTTGAAAATAGACCCTTTTCATACATTTACTGACACACAAAGTGTGCCAACGTCAAACGATCGACAGTCTCTCCAACTATCCGTTATAAAAATTTTTTTTACCAAAATCAGGGTGGGCATCGATTATTCTTGCGATGGTATTTCCATATTGTAAACGATGCGATTTGTCCGCTGGCAACAATCTTTGAGTAAGTTGCACTTTGTATTGGAAGAGATGAAGATCTTGCTTCATAATCCTCCTCCACTGTCTCACGATTAACTTCTCTCTCTTAGCTCTTCAATGCTTCATTGGAGAATCGCGGACGCGGTCGAATTGGACGCTGGCGTTTTGTTACATATATAAAATATATTTACGTTTTAGAATCGTACTCATTTGTCGAAATCGAATATCTAGGATGGCTCACCCTGTATATTCTTGATCCGTATCGAAAGTTAAGTAGATCTAGCAATGACCGATGGTGCGTTCGTTTGGTGGTATGAAACAACAGATCTCTGAAAGTTTATGAGCTAGACGCACCAAACTTTACCGTGCTTTATTTTTAAGCACTTGATTAAATTTTACTAAAATCGAATTTTTAAAATAAAAAAACAAAACAAGTAAGAATACCTGTCCATGCTGAACAATATCTAAAAACGCACCATCTGATATTTGCGATGTTATATCTCGACGCAATCTCACAATGTATTATCTATCACTCCAAATATGAGCACAAACATTTGGTTTCAATTTTCGGCCAACTTGCAAAATGTACTTTTCAAAGCTTATTTTGACCTATATTTTTTAAAATAGGGATTTTACAGGGCCAGGTTAGCATTCATATGAAAAACATTCGAAAGACATTTCCAACGAGATATCACATGTTGAAAAATATTAAGTCACAGTAACGTAACCAATTAAAATTAATGTTTTTTTTTAGCCTTTCCCGCCAAAACCCGCTATTTTGAAAAAGTTGTAGAACAAAAGTTTCTTAGCTTTGTGTGTACTAAAATTCTGTATAAATACAATACAATTTTGGGTTTCTAAAGGATTCAAACAAACTTTTTAAAAATTTTCATTACTTTTGAATGAGAGGGCCGATTTTTCTGATCTTGGGTTCGTTGGACTCATTTCGGTGCCAAGAATAAATAAACACGAAAAAATGTTAACTTCAGTTGAACCGAAGCTCTAAGACCATTCATACGAAATTTTAAATCGTACTGTAAATCATAAACATGGGTGGTTTAAATGTGGGATACACCAGAAAGTGGGTGGTACACGCCCATTTGTATATGTATATGAAGCAGTTGTCCATTAAAATCCACCAAATCGAATTTCAAGCAAATATTGATTTAAATAAAGAATTTTTTATAAAAAACACAAAAATGGGGGGTGGGTTTGTATGGGGGCTACACCAAAAAGTGGTTGGGGCACGCCATCTGCACCACATCACATTTCAACCTTATATTGACTTCTATAAAGAAGTTTCTCATACAAAAACACAAAATTAGGCTGCAGGTTTGTATGGGGGCTACCCCAAAAAGTTAGCTGGTCCCACCCATATCAATTATTAAGTTGATATTGACTACAATAAAAAACAAATTTCATAGAAAAAGTCAAAAGTTGGCGGTGGGTTTGTATGGGGGCTACCCCAAAGAGTGGGCATGGCGGGTTAATCTTGATACTCTATTAAAGTGTGTGTTCAAATTCGGACTGGGGTGATCCGATATTATATATTTTAACATTTTCTGAATGTCTTTTCAAGGTCTTTTTAATGGTACATAGCATAATATAGTGCTAGTACTGCAGCCACACTGAGGCGGGCTTTCGTCACTAGCGTGGACTACCGCCCACAGTGATTTCAAAAGACTGCATTAGGGTACAGGCTATTTCGCTGTCGTGAATGAACGACTGCTGCTTCTTACTTGGTTTGTGCTTATTTTTAACATATCAGGTTAAAATCCGGTATTATTTATTAATTTTTGTCCTAAATCCATAGACTATCCATGCCATGCCCACTTTTATTTATGATTTTACATGTGCAGATTTTTTTTCTTTACAGTCAACTTCAACTAAAAATGTGATATGGAATCTTCACTTACACTTAGAAAATTGTACAGCTTCGGTTCAATCAAATTTGAAAATTGTTTTGTTTTTTTTTTTTGTTTAGGTGAAAGTTTTCTGGATTGTGTCATGCAAGAGAGAATTTAAAAAATAAAAATCAATCAAAAAGTTTGTTGCTTAAGTCTTTCGATTTGAAGCTGCATTGCATCGAATAAAAATGCGCAGCCTGAAAGTATGCAACAGTAAATGCACTTCGTATGCAGATTACTTTGTGGCTCTTGATTATGCTGCAAAGAGTAAAAGCTTTGTTTAAGCCAAGTCAAGTGCATACAATCGCACACTCTTACTTTGAAGCTTTAAATTAAACTATATTTAATTTAAAATTTAAAATACTCTTTTGTCAACTTGATTTTCCTTTCCACTCTCACTTTCAGTTAACGTATTTAGTTTACAGCAGTTGCCAGCAAAGCACAGCAGCGATTAAAAGTAATAAAAAGCTTCTTTTTTTTTAGTTGTTGCTATTTACATTATAATTATTTCGTTTTTCGTTGCTTTTTTTCCACTCACACTTTAGACTTTTGTAGACTCAGTTCCGAAAGCTTTAATTCCCGTTGTCTTGGCCTAAAGTCGCTAGTGTGCAGTGCAGCTTGTTTAACCTGTTTAGTGTTGTAGTGTTTTTGATGCGTTTTAGCATTATCGAGATTTGATATTAAATATCTGTTTTTATTAGTGCATTCCATTCGCTTAAATCAGCTTGTAGTACGTACAATGTTTTTTTTTTTTTTGTTCAATGCCCTTCACACATAGTGTAAGAAAGGTACTATCAGTTTGTTAAAATGTTTGTTGGGAAGCATTGAAGATCACTACCAAACCATATATGTACTAAGTAGGTGATACGCTGAGTGCAAAATAGCAACATAGTAGAACACAGACAAATCAATCAATTGTTTCATTTTTTACTTTAAGCTCAACGCGACGAGAAGATCTGCTTGCTTTGTCTGACTGTTACTATAAATTTCAGCATTCATTTTTATAGATTTTTAGATTTATAGCTGCCATTTGGCATGGAGACTTAAATTGCTATACATACCCATAAAACGCTTAAACCCCAATAAACATATTCGAAGGTGCTAGAGAAAACGCAGAACTTTCAAAATCTTCAAATATCATTCATAAAATTTAGTTTTATGACTGTATTCTGCAGATTTAAAGGTGAAAGTGATTTCTGCAAGACTTCTGATTTCGTTTAAAATTTGTTTGAAATGTTTTATTGTAATTTTATAGTATGCCATAATTTGCCTAAATAATTGTTTTATCATATTTTCTTAGCATACTTTGTAATATATTAGTTTGTATCATCAAGCAGAACTCAAAGTATTATGTTAAAATATGTATATGTGCAGCGTGTAATCTAGTCGAGCAGCTCAACTATATAGCTCTAACTTGTTTTTTTTTTATTTTCGATCTCATTCAGTTTAGCTTAGGTAATACAGAAAATGTTACTCTTTAAGAGACCGCTTTCAGCACGCGCATTAATTACATTCGAGCCGCGCGAGTGTACTAATTAAAAACCAAATTCATTTAGTTTAATATGCAGATACCGAGCGTTGATCTAGTTACAGCAAGTGCTCTTGCGCAAACCACTCATTTGCCTATATGTACATTCAAACTAGTATGTTGGAGTACCTACATATATGTATGTCGTTATTTAATTATAGCTAATTAAAGCACTTTTGTCTGCATATTTCATATAAAGGCGCCTTGAACTTACGACAGCGCACACAGCATTCACAAACAGATATGTGACTATACATAGTTGTTTAATACAGGCTTTGTACTTATACGAGTATATGCATACAAACTATCTTTATATAATATAGTATTTTAATATAAATCTGCACAACCCACGCCTTGTCTAGTTTTTTGTACAAGAAATAGTAATTATTCAGATAGAGTTGTATGCACTTGTTAGCTTTTGTTTTGTCTCTCTGATGGAGATAAATGTTTTATGTACTTTCAATTTCACTCGCTTGTACAGTTCACTTGTTGGCAGGCGACACATATCACCTGCACAAATCAATGTGCTCCAATACTCGTACTAGACAACGCAATGACAACAACTTCGACTCGATTCGATACATAAATTGGTCAGTGTTCTTTCAGTGCATTGCTGACGTTTTTCGCTCTAATTGACATGCGCTGATAAAGAGAAATGTTGTTGTTTGGATAATGAATATTTATATATCTATGAACAAAATCACAGTACAAAGTTGAATGTAATTGAATTTGTTGTTAGAAAACCTGCGATTTGTTTGCCAATTATGTTTAAATCTCTGAAATAACTTACAAGAAGATGTTTTTTCTTTTTTCGAATATATCAGGGTTGCCACAGAAATGACAAGCGATTTATTTTTGAAATTTGTAAGCAATAAAATTTAAATTTATTGCCCGACAAACTAAAAAGTTTACCCGGTACACCGGTGTGCCACTTTTACGGTGAATGGCAATACACAGTTTAAACAAACGAATCGCAGTGAATTGCAATCAGCAAGTGACCAATTTAAATCTACTTAAAAACTAAGCTCGAATATATTTTTCAAAAAAATGGCACCTGTGAAATGCAGCAGGCTTTGGCTTTCGGCAGTGAATGTCAAATTCAACTAGCGATTTACTAGATGGTGTAGTCAAATGCTAATTTTTTAATTAAAACATATAAAATGATTAATTATTTTGATGTATATTAATCAGAAATTGTACACCCCATCTGCAACAATATGCCTTTTTATTTACAATATGTATTTTAGAGGCGTATTTAGTCAAATCAGCAGCTCAATTGCAATTCGCCAGAAAATGTGGTATGTGGTATGTGGCATGTTTTGTTTGTTTTGTAAAAAAGCTTGATAACCTTTGTTCCCTATATACAAAGATAGTTTTTTCAGATATAAATTTTTGTACTGCGATTAAAAAAATCATACAGACATTGAACACTCAAGGCACTGGCTATTTTTCATCTTCCGTTTCGCAAAACACATACCATACATTACCATGTATATGACACATACCATATATGAGAAGAATATTTTCATTAAAAGAGACGTAGTGTCCGACTCATGGATGGACATGGCTCGAGTGAAATGATTCGCCGAGCTGGTGTCATGAGTATGTACCTACATATGTATGAGTACTTGAAAATTTCAAAATGATATATTTTGATTATTCTTCTTTTAAAATTTTACGAACAACACTATGAAGCCACGTTTTCAATATGTTGGCAAGTCCGTCTGTTGCTTATTTCAATTTCGTCACTCCCTTTGACTCTTTGAATAAATTGAGGTAACTGAGAGAGGGAGAGAGCTCAGGTCTTTACATACTGTCTAACAAAAAAAAAAAAAATAAATAAATAAATCAAGCGAATATGTTGGGTTTAAAGGGGTCAAAAAGAGTGTGAACGTTTTGCACTTGCCTATCTTTATATATAAAAATGCTTATATATATAAATCTTCTGTACGTGACTGAACTCCTCCTAAACGGCAGAACCAATTTTAATGAAAATTTTTGTGTGTGTTCGTGGGGATTCGAGAATGGTTTAGATTCAAAATTCGATTCACTGTGAATGCCCGCGAGTGTTCCTGGCCCAAAAAGTTTAAAACAGAGGAATGAAATGTTGCATATGGGATCGTAGTGGGAAGGGGAGTGATGGGGAAGAGGTGGAAGGGGGAAGGGTGGCATAAGAATAGTGGCAGAGAAATAGGACAAGGGGAATGGAAGGTATGGGAAGGGGTAATAAGGAAAGTGGGAAGGGTAAAAGATGGTAGGTGATGGGTTGAAAGGGGGTAGGGGAAGAATGGCTGGTAGGTTAAGGGGACATGAGAAATTAATGACAAGGGAGGTAGAGGTAGGTG
The DNA here is from genome assembly GCA_035044765.1 of Leucophenga montana. NCBI lineage: Eukaryota > Metazoa > Arthropoda > Insecta > Diptera > Drosophilidae > Leucophenga > Leucophenga montana. The sequence goes on from JAWNNQ010000556.1 coordinate 234,971, forward strand.
GAGAGGCAGAAACGCGCCGGGTACCAGCAAGTTTATATATAGATTACAAAAAATTATGGTCCTAGATGACTACCGGAGAAGACATCTATACAATTAATAAATAAAACTATTTAATATCTGCCTACGAAGGTCAATATCCAATTTACACAAAAAGAAGGAAATCCTGAAGCCTTCAGTTTGAACCTTATGTCATTATGACAAGTAATGGCAAAAGCTTTACTAAAATAAGTATATATGAAATCAGTCCGACAATTGACAATTATAAAAAACCTTATTGACGATAGAATAAAACTCTAGCAGATTAATACAAGTGGATCGCCTTTAACAAATTCATGTTGAAAATAAATTAAAACTGATTTTACAACTGATGAGTAATACTATTTTCAAAGAGTTTCGGTATAGCACTTAGTTTAGCAATACCCCTATAATTCGAGATATCAGATTTGCCATTCTTGTGTCATATACGATGGTTTCCAAAGGGTTGGAAATTTAGCTTGTTGTATAGAGAGTTTAAAAAGATAAGATAAAGGAGCACAAATGGAGCTAGCATGTTGTTTTAATATACAACTAGCAATATTATCAGGACCAGACAGAAATGAAAATTTAGTAGATTTAAGACATGTTAGACATACAAATTATAGAAATTAATATAAAATAATATAGCATTCTTTAGGGATAAGGTACATTGGAGTTAGAAGAGAAATTAGTGTACTTAGATTGAAAGAAAAAGAAAATCCAAATCAGCGTCTGCTGCATTATTATCAGGACGACGAGGTCTCAGCCGTATTCCAAGCTTTATATTGACTAAGTTGAAAAAGCTTTTAGGATTATTACGATAGGATGATAATTGTTCTCAAGCAGCGCTATCGGAGTAACCCTTTCAACGGATATATCAAAATCATTGCCAAAAAAGACTCAATCAAGAAAACAACCTGAAATAGTACAAATGTTGTTTTACAGCGGCAAACACAACTCATGAAGACTATCAAGAAAATCATTGTTAGCAGTTGCAGAAGAATAATTAACCATTGACCACCTTATGATGTGTAAATTATAATCACCCATAACTAAAAGATGCTCTCTATCACTTTCCTTAGCCATCAGAGATGAATTAAGCGATATTAGCACAGCTCCATCAGAACGATTTGGACGATCTTCTCTAAATGTAGAAAATTTATTGCAGAATATTTCAGTATGCCGTGGCTGAAGCCATGTTTCAGTAAAAACAATAACGTTAGCACAAGCAGATAGTCTAATATATAAGGTAAACATCTCTAAGTTTAGTTTTAAGCCCTCACACATTTTGATAGTGTATAAGCAAAGCAATACTCGGAGACTATAAGAGTTAAACACTTCAAGTTTGAATATTTCCACTCTTCAGATCAGATCATCTTCACATAAAGTCTATTAAATGAACAAGTAACAAACGTATTGACAGGTAACCCCCAAAACCAAACTGATTTCACTTTGTATTCGGTTTTAATACGAGGGGTACTATTTATATTTCGGGAATAGCAAATAATAAAAAACATTTTTAAATGAAAATGGCTTTCAAAATGTTCCCCTTGATGATCAATACACTTTTCCATTCGTTCAAACCATTTGTCATGGCAGTTTTCCCATTCCTCTTGAGACAGCTCCAAAACATGGTTTTTGAACGCTTCAACTGCTTCTTAGGCGCTCGTATGTCGTTGACCACGCAGTTTACCTTTGATACTCGGGAACAAGAAGAAGTCATTGGGTGCCAAATCAGGACTGTACGGAGGATGAGTCATTAATTCAATGTTTTGACTGCTCAAAAATGCACTTGTTTGACGAGATGTGTGAGAGCTCGCATTCTCATGATGGAGAATGATTCGCTCTTTGGCGGTTAGTTTTACGAATTTCTCCGAAGAACAAATGGTCGTGTACCACTCAGAATTGACCGTCCTACATTGCTCAAGCGGAACAGTGGCCACATGACCCATTCGGCCGAAGAAACAGGCGATCATTTGCTTCGCTGTGCTTCTTCCACGACAAATTTTTTTGGATTTAACTCGTCTTGGAATATCCACACGGTCGATTGCTGTTTTGTTTCCGGCTCATACGCATATATCCATGATTCGTGACCTGTCACGATTTTATACATGTCTTTTGAAGCACCACGGTCGAACTTTTTAATCATTTCCTTACACCAATCGACGCGAACCTTTTTTTGAGCGATTCATAAATTATGCGGTATCCAACTAGAGCAAATTTTTTTTACAGCAAAGTAATGTGAAAGGATGCCCCTATCTCACGATATGTCACATGACGATCTTGCATTATCAGTTCACGCACTGCATCGATGTTTTCGGGCACAACAACCGATTTTGGACGACCTTCACGAAATTCGTCGGCGACCGAACTACGTCCACGATTGAATTCACTCTACCAGCGATATACTGTGGTTTTTAAAGCACCATCAAAAACCACAGTATATCGCCATACAAAGAACTGAGTTCATTGACACATTCTTGTTGAGATAATCCACGTCGAAATTTCCATTTTTTGGCCAAATTGTTTTTCTTAACTCACTGTAAGCAAAACAAATAGCAATTGTACATCAAAACTTGGTGAGTACGTTTATGCCAAAAAATGTCAAACTTTATTATGGTGTTGCCAGATTTTAGCTTTTGACATTAGTGTTGCCAGTTCCCGAAATATAAATAGCAGCCCTCGTATTCTATCATTTACAAGTAAGTATTTATTAGTCATAAGACTACATAATTAAATTTATATTAGCCTTTATAAAGAACATGTAAAATATTTTGTTAAAAAATAATTCCCATAGCAAGAATAATGCGTAACATATCTCGATCTTGACATTTGATAAATCACAAAACATTGACTAAATCGGAAGGCGACAGAACTTATGCCAAATTTAAGGCGATTTTAACTAAAGGCTTTTAAACTCATTATGTATTGTAGTGTGTATAAAAAAAAAATGTATTATGCACAGCTGTGATTGTGGCCGGCAAAAAGAATTTGTTCATTCAAATGTCATAAATTTGACAGTTGGTAGCGATTAATCAGCTGCGTCAACTATATTTGTACAAAAATTCCTTGGAATTGCGGCGCTTTTGTCCGAAAGGACATCAAAAGTTAAGTTTGTATGGCGAAAACTTTTCTTTGAGTTGAAAGGAAAGAAACTACACAAAGAATTTACTTCACATACACTGTGCCCGTCTGTCTGTCTGTCTGTCTGTCTATCTGCCAGTCAATATTTATATCTGTTCATCAGCTAGTAAGCATTCAAGGTCATCTTAACAAAACCCAACGCAAGATTTATGACTTAAGTGACACCCGCGTGTATTTGTCCGTCCTCCAGTCCATTCGACCGCACCTGCGACTGCGCCCCGTGCGCGCCTGCGCATAAAAAGTTGATCGTACATGCCTCAAACTGGTTAAGTTTCATTTAGTTAAAGCAACAAAGTACAAGATTCATTAAATAGTATATCAAAAGATTGAATTCGGTTTATATGAGGTATGCTTATCTGCATTAATTATCAAAATTTTTGAAACTTGATTAATGTTAAGCAAATAAAAAAATAGCAAGAGTAGTAAAACAAAATTTGCTAAAAAGTCAAATATATCGGTTCAAAATAAAAACGCACTCTATTCGCAAAACAATGCAAATCTTCAGTAACGAGCTTCGATAGCTTCATTGAAATATTTATGGCAAAGTGTGCTGCAAGTCTATTTAATTGCTTAATTTGAATGCAAACAAACAAAGTGGAGGACAATGTGGAGAATATATTCCAGCTGCTTAAACTAAAAACTTGAGCGAGAAACTGGTTTCAAACACAATTAAAAATGCTTATTTATTAGTTGCACTGATTAATTTAATTAGCAGCAAGATTTTTTAATTTGGCAGCAGCGTACTCGAAATTCGAAAACAGTTTAAAATATCTGCTTAAACTGGTTCACATAAATACTCACATCAATCACGCACCGCAACTGAAAACCATCCAAATAGAAATCAGCCACGGCAGAAGGTCTTTTAGTATTATTATAGCACAATCTAACATACTCGTACATACATGTATAAAGAAAGATCACCATAGTGTCTAATAACATACATCAATGGTTCATGGACGACGTTTAGTTAATATTTGAAAGTTAAATTTTAATAAAATAGGCTTAAATCAAACCTTGAGCTGGGAATGGGTGTATTAGTACACAGCTTTAACGTGGGTAATCTGATGGCAGCAATATAAAATATCAAACAAAAGATTTATTATTTCTTAGCAATATGGTTTGAAATTGTAGCAGACAAATACGGTTAGAAATACTGCAGTTCGCATACATCAGTGGGAATCGGTTGAACGAGTATGTATGCAAGACCTCAGTTACCTCCGTGTTCTATTTCATTCAGAAGCGTAACAAAAAAAAAAAAAATGATGTGAAATGGTATCATCAGTTTGTCTGAAAGTTTGTAAAGCATTAAAGGGGTAGCGTAGATCCCATAAAGTATATATGTATATATATTCTTGATCAGCTCGACGAGACGAGTCTAACTAGCTATGTCCGCCTGTCTGTCTGTCCGTCTGTATGTTGTTGCGCAAATTCGCACCTACACTTCTTTTAATAGAGTATGAAGATTGACCCGCCACGCCTACTTTTTGGGGTAGCTCCAATACAAACCCACAGCCCACTTTTGACTTTTTGTATGAAAAACTTTTTTATTGTAGTCAATATCAACGTAATAATTGATATGGTAGCTTCTAGTGGATACATTATATACATTAATGGGTGGGACCCGTTTACTTTTTGGGGTAGCCCCTATACAAACCCACTGCCACTTTTAGTGTTTTCGTACGAAAAACTTTATTAAAGTCAATACTATGTTGAAATGCGATTTGGTACCTTTTTATGGGCAGCCACTTAACATACATAGACTAATCGGCGTGTCCTGCCCACTATTTAGGGTAGCCTCTATATAGACAACCGTCTGAATGGTATTTGAGCTTCGTGTTTCTCTTTGGGTCTTCTTATTTCGCCATTAAAAGTACTGAATTAACATAAAACTGTGAAGAAAAAGATATATTAAATATAAAGATAACAGGAAAATAAACCAACATGGCTGAAAAGTGGTCAACTTTTTCCTTTTTTACGCATATCAACTTGTTAATCCCAACAACATTGTGTAAAAATGTTCAAAAATTTAGTTAAAATGCTACGACAAAAAAATTTTTTTTTTTTCTAATTTCGGAGGCTGGCTTACGAAGTGTAACCTTGGATAAGTCTGGACTAACGTTGGGCAAATGAATTGCATTGACAAAAATTACAATTTCACACTTCAGAGTGCTCGCTTCACAAAAAAATAATTAATTTTTCAAATTTAATTTTCTCTTTTATTTATTTTTAAGGGGTGGGCAAACGAAGTTTAACCATGGAAAAACCAGGCCTAATGTAGGACAAACGAACTGCATTAAAAAAAATTAAAATTTCATACTTCAGGGTGCCAACTTCACACAGTTTCGTCCAACAATTCGCCAGTTTGCTGATTTCTTCTTGTTAATACGATTTCTCAATTACTTTAAAATATGCGTTCAACTACAATAAAACTGCAATAAATTGCAATAAAAAATAGGAATCAAACAAATATATAAGACAAGAATGTGTGAATCATTTCTGAGTCATAATTTGTACACAGTGTGCCAAAATACAACACCAACGCAAAGTAACTAATTTAAATTTTTGTATCACTTTAGCATCAAGCAGCCAACTTCGTATGTGTAAGAAACACGAAGTAGTTCGTCCTCATGGGGCCATGGCTGTATTATTTTTAATTTGGTTATTGGGTACTTTAAAGACAAAAGGTCAAATTGTGTACACTAAGAAACTCTAGTTTATATAAACGAATGTGACCCCCTTTTTTCGATGAAGCCCACCACTTTTGCGATTTTGCATTAAAAACTTTTTCATTACAGACAAAATCAACTTGAAGTTTGATGTGGTGGGGTTTTTGACGCGTTTACGGTTAGTCCCCAACAAACTTACCGTCCACGGTTAAGTTGCTAAGTTTAAAATAAAATGTTTTTCATGCTGTTAAGTACACAGCGATATATCGTGTAAATGGTACTTAAACTTCGGTTCAACCGAAGTTAACGTTTTTTTTTTTATACTCGATTGTTCTGCTAAATATACAATTGTTAATAAAACATTCATCAATCTTACGCTTTGTCATCAGTACAAACTATTTCGAGAAAAATTTCATTAAAGAAATGAAAAATGATTTAATAATTACCTCATTACGTAAATCAGAGCAATCTATCCGTGATATTGTGTGTATGTATAGACAATAAATTCCATACAATAATAACATTCTATTCGTGCAGCAATAATGAAAAAAATAAGTTTCTACAATGTTTATCAACAACAACAACTAAAAAATTGAAAGTTCCGCAAAACGTTTGACCTTAGGCTCATTTTGTCTACATTACCACATAAATGTTTAATTTTTTTTCTTCAGCTTCTTATATCTTAGCGCTCAAAATCGGGCAAATAATTCGTATAGGAAAAAAAATAAACACAAAACATTTCTTTGTAAATGTGCCTCAATCAATTTATATCAAATTTAACCTGCAAACGGCCTTTGAACTGCAGTTCAGTGTGGCCCCCAAAGTCAGACAATTTTGTTTAATCAACTGACTCTACGAGTATATACGAATTTTTGCAAGGAATAGACTTTGGTTACATTGGTTTGGTTGCTCAGTCCAGTTCAGTGTGGCTGCGCATGCGCACCCAAATCTAGCGACCCCTTTAAAACTAAAGTGGGCTAATTCGCACAAGAAAAGAGCAGAAGGTGCGCAATTTTTATTATTAAATCGTAATTTTTCGCTCTTTTTCGGTTTTTATAGCGTTTATTACTCTTATCGGAATCATAACACATTGTTTTGTAGCTGATATTGCATAAAATTAAAAAAAATTATAACAAAAAATGTTACTTATTCATTCGTTTACTTGCCGATTTGCGCAATTATTGACTAAAGACCAGCATTGGGACTGCTTGTCTGTCTGTCTGTCTGTCTGTCTGAACGCCTTAATGGCTGAACGTCAATGCGCCAGCGCCAAGTGCTTTAGTTCAGTTCAATTCAGCATTTAAGTTTGGCGCAGTGGCCGCCGCTGCTGTTGTTGGTGGCAACTAATGGCGTTCATTTTAGTTGCCTGAGACAGTTGTTTAAAATTGTAAGACCGCTTGTTGCTTTCGCTTCTACGAGTCTACCGCAAATGTTTGATTTGCTGTTGATGTTTTTGCAATCTCTATGTATACATAAATAAAATATATATTATTTCTCCTTAATTCGCATTTGTGGTTAATTTTTTGCGCACTTGTGTCTGCTCCAATTTTCTACGCTTGATTTAAGCTGTGATTACAGCAACTGCGCAGCTTGCGACTAGACAACTAGGCGTATGAATATTGCTGCAAATACCACGATAACCAAAGAGCATTGGCGGATTCAAGGGGAGGGAACTATGGAACCTCGAACAGCATTTTTGTTCAGTACAAAAAATATTTATATACCATTCAACCATAGTGTGAAATGGTATTATCAGTTTGCCTGAAAGTTTGTAACGCATTAAAGGAGCCATCGTAGACCCCAGAAAGTATATATATTCTTGATCAGCTCGACGAGACGAATCGATCTAGCCATGTCCGTCTGTCTGTCCGTTTGCGCATCTGTATGAAGTTGCACATTTTTTGGGGACCAGTTTTTATGCTATCCAGTTGAAATTTTGCACATACACTTCTTTTTATTGCAGTTTATTAGAGTGTCAAGATTGACCCGCCACGCCCACTTTTTGGGGTAGCCCCCATACAAACTCACCGCCCACTTTTGACTTTTAGTATGAGAAACATTTTTATTGTAGTCAATATCAACTTAATAATTGTTATAGTAACTTACAGTAGACGGATGCTTGACATATACATTAATGGGTGGGACGCGCCCACTATTTGGGGTAGCTCCCATACAAACATACTGACCACTTTTGACTGTTTGTAAGAAAATTTCTTTATTAAAGTCAATATTAGTTTGGAATGCAATGTGGTGCCTTTTTATGGTGAGCCGCTTAACATACATAGACTAACGGGAGTGGCCCGCCCACCATTTGGAGTAGCTCCCATACCTATGGTCCACTTTTGACTTTTTGTAAGAAAAACTTTTTTATTAAAGTCAATATTAGGTTGAAATGCGATATTGTGCCTAAGAGACAGCCGCTTAACATACATGAACAATTGGGCGTAACCCGCCCACTTTTTGAGGTAGCCCCCACATTAACCCACCGTGCAATTTTGTTGTTCGATGCCAACTGATATTTTCATTGGTAAGTTTCGAAATACTTTTGCCACTCAGAGGTGGATAACTCCAAAATTAGTTATTTAAAAGCTTCAACATCTTCTTCAGGCCTGGAAATATGTTGACCTCGCAGTTTATTTTTGAGGTGCGGAAACAAAAGGAAGTCATTGAGTGGCAAGTCAGGACTGTAAGGCGGATGATCCAGTACTTCTATGCTTTCAGTGATCAAAGGCTCTTTTATGTGAACCGATGTGTGAAAGCACGTTGTGCCGTGGTGTGCTATGATCCATCTTCGGCAAAACGTTTTGCTTAATTCTCTGAAAAAATCTTATTTACATATCAGAATTGACTGTCTTACGTTGTTCTAATGGAACAGCGTTGACATGACCAGTTTTTCCGCAAAAAAACAGACGACCATTTGCTTAGAAGTTCTTAGTCCGCGAATAACTTTTGTTGGATTTGGCTCGTCGTGAAAAACCCATATACATAGTCGATTGTTTTGTTGTTTCGGGCTCATATGCACAGATACATGAATTGCCAATGTTGTTATAATGTATCGTATTTCGAACAATTGCTGCTGTACCATACTACTTCAACAAATTTTATCACCAACCGAAACAAGTATTTTTTTTCAATGAGAAGACATCTTTTTGACGATCAAACGTTCGTGTAATATCGAATGTATGCTGATCCCAAAAATGCCCAAGGATGCCTTAATTTCACGGTATGTCACATGTTGGTCACAGCATCGATGTTTTCTGGGAGAAAACATCCTTTTGTAGATTCGTCTTTAATCGAACAATGACAACGTCATAAACAGTAGTTTTGGATGGCACCAAAGTCCAAATAAGGTGATTGAAGCACTCTTGTTGAGATAATCTATCTACAGGTCTCAACCACTCCAACATCCATGCTTTTAGTCAATCTCATTGTTATACTGGGTGTCTCAAAAGAAAGTTCACATTTGATTTGGCAGATGAAATTTTAGTGCTCGATTAAATGAATGCCGTGAACGCTAAGGTTTACATTTGGACAATATCATTTTTAAGAAATAAATTCCCAAAGTGTGTATTTTAATATGTAATAAACATTTTTTCAATAAACTACTTACTTTTTTTTTATCGATTTTTTAAATGTGAACTTTCTTTTAAGACACCTTGTACTTTTCGCACAGTGTGAATAGTCTATCAACTTTAATACGAAGTGTATAACACCGCGAAGAAGGCACCAGCATGCACATAAAAATCATATATTCTATCTAGCCATATTCATATGTCTGTATGTGTGTGAATACGGGACCTCAGTTTCTATCGAATCTTTCTAAAACGGGAGAGACAGAGAGTCTCTGAAGCCGGCATTTGTTCAAAATCCCTAAGTCTGAATGCCACGTTCACTATTAGGGGTCGCTCCCACTACCGTGGCTGTTGTACTAAAAACTTAATCAATAAAGTCAACATTAACTAAAAATGCGCAATGGAGTCTTGTATGCTTAACATTTGAATAAATGGGCGTGGCACATGCACTTTATTTTAAGAGCTTGTGACAACTATTATAGCTTTGTATATAGTATATATTACGATTTTATATGACAAGAGTGTGGGTTATTTTGTTGTAGGAACATATGTTCCTACATGCAAATTTATATTTACTTTTAATGCTAAGAAATATATATTTCATTTACAAATATAAGAAACTATTTGTATATATACGATATATGAATACTTTGCATTGGATTTTCAAATATGATTAAAGTTTAATTAATATCTACGACAAAATAACCCAATAACCCTATATAAAATCGTAATTAAAACTACTACTACATTTTTGTCGCAAAGTCGCTAGCTTAAATTGCAGATATGATCAGCGTTGACAAACAAAAACTTTTTTTAATTTTTTTTTTATTTTTATAAAAATTTTTTTAAGTATATACAAGAATTCTGTCACTCTAACAGCAGACGAAGAAAAAAACATATGCGGCAACAAGTACAGTGACCGATAAGCATCTCAGATTAGCTACTTCAATGAAGTCGATTCAAACCAAACCCGCCTTCATCTTCATCTTCTTCTTCAACTTCAAATCCAGCTTCAACGCCAACTACAGCAAAGTTTATTTTGTAGTTTGCGGCGCTATGCAGGCAGGCAGACAGACAGAATAAAACATGCAGATATACCTATATACTCGTATATATGAATGACTATATGTCTATGAGCTCAGCATCGACATTAAGTGGCATTTCATGTAAATACTTTCTGCTTGGATACCAAAGTTAAATCACAAAAGAATGCCGCACCGAATTTGTTTCTATTTAAGGTTTGCCGCTCAAATCTTTTGCATTATAATGCGACAAGTTGCGTTGTTCATTTGTAGATACTACGTATGTAATTGAACACTACTAAATTTAGGCTTATTATTATTACTATTAATATGGAAGCTGATAGTTTTGAGTTTCAGATTTCAATCAAACACCTTAAGACTGGCAAGGTGTTTACCATTTGTGTAATGTGTTGAAATGATATCGTGTAATTTGGAAAAATGTGCCCCGCAAGATTTATTTGCAGCATTTGGAATGCCAGCTGTCAGTTGATTTGTTAATGATCTATCGATAATCAATTTGTTGCTCTCAACTTGCAATGTATCTGAAAGTGTGGTATGCGTATCAGCGCATTTTAATTATTAATTCATATCGCTTTTTATTTCATATTTTTTCTGTTAGAGTACCACATTTGGCGGATTTACTGGACTAAGCTGATAATTTGAACAGGATGTATGTTAATTGATTTTTGTGCTTTCTGAAATTAATGAGTTTTTCTACATTTGTATTGCAAATTATTTTGGTGCGCGTGGAGCAGATTTGTGCACTTTAAATACAATAAATCATTTATGCTGTCTGCGAAAGGTCTCTGCAAACTTAGTCAACTTTTCATTAAATCTTTACAGAGATAATACAATAATCAAACTGTCATGGGCTTGAAATTATCGACTGTCAGTTATCTATCTTATCTTAATGTTAATGATATGTAAATGCAATTGTGTTTGTCTATTTGTTCGAAACAGTTAGGCAAATTAAAAAAGCATAGCCCAACACATAGGCTATATATCATATAAGAGTAAATCAAAATTTGACATATCTCAGCAACTATCTTTTACACATAGATGATATATAAATTGCATCGGCAGAATAAACATACACTGGAAAAATGGGCTCTGTCATATCTATGTATGAACGATAGTATGATCTAAAACTAACCGAACTTTTAATTGAAATCATAGAACACCTAGCGCCATCTGTTAAATGTTAGCAGTGTTAGAAAGGTACACTTTTCTTTCGAAAGCAGCTAATTCCTCGTTTACATACACGCAACATTTAAGCAACTAGCAACTGCAGTTGCGAAAAAGTGTTTACATTGAAGTTGCAAGTCAAACGATCCAGATTTTCTTGATTCGATCATAGCTGGTGGTGAAACATGATGTTTTAAATATGATCCTGGAACTAGGTGACAATCTGCAGAATAGAAGTCAAAAGACAAGCCAAAACCTAAAAAAATGCGTTTTCAGAAGTCAAGAATGAAGACAATGCACTGTGGCCGGAATAGTCCAAATTTGCGCATAAACTAAACCGCATAGTTAGGGCGCTGTAACTTGGCATAATTAATACTTACGGTATAAATTAGAAACGATTAAAGTTTCAGACCGATTCGACCACCCCCTCATTTACTGTCCATACAACCCAATTTTAAGAATGTATCTTTTTATTAAAAAACCCTTTTTTATTAAAAAAAAAATTCGAAAAAAGAATAAATAAAAATTTAATTTAGATCTTTCTAAATCTAAAACATTTTATTCAAATATTTTTATTGCTCTTATAAAAAAAAAGAGTTAAGTAAATGCAATTTTAGTTCAATTTTACAAATAAATTTATTATATATAGTAATTTTTAAAATTCCTCTTCTACTTCTAATTCTAACGGATTATTGTCCAAATCAGAGTCGAATTCTTCATCAGAACACTAACTTTCTTCCTGAGCAACAACGATCGGTTGCTCTAAAAGCGCCAGCACGTCTGTTGGCAAATTTTTTTGACTTCTGTTTAATCTTTTATTCATATAGAGACTTGACAGAAGTGGTTCCGAAGAATCTATTGCTCGATTGAAAATATCAGTCAAATTGTTAATCCGACTGTTTTGTCTCGCATGCAACAGTCTATCGCGTTTGTAAAATTTGTTTCGCGCCTCGGATCCATTTTCTCCTAAGCATCCAACAGGAATTGTTGAGGTCGAAATTATTTGATTTCCATGGACCAAAATCTTATGAACAGTCGGCGACACGGATACTTAGTCATGTATAGCTATCCAGTTTTAGTGCAGAATTCTTGAAATTTACGTGAATTTTTTTGAAATTCACACGAAATGGCGCCTAAGATTGTATGGAAGCTTTGAAGAATACTAGCATCAAACTCTAATATGGACGCAAATAAATTGATGTTCGAGAAAGCCTTCCTTGCAGTATTCCCATCATTAGAATTACCGCTTCCGTTTTGTTTTGGTCTATCAACATGAAATCCCATTTCTTTCCACAATCTTTTCTGAATATTTTTTTTACGTAAAAGCATAACTGTTTTATCATTTGTCTCTTATTTGCCATTTGTTAAGACCAATTCGATAGGAAATGTGGAGAACAAATTCAAAGAATCGTATCCAAGACTTTAGCAGCATGTAAAAGCAACGACGTATTATGACCTTGTTCCGTGGAAAGCTCAATTGCTAATTTCCTCTTTAAACTGTTGCTGCCCTCGGTATAACTTATTCGTGGACGTCCCCCGGTCTTTGGTAATAAATTCTTTTTATCAATGTTTATTATTCAATTTGGAAGAAAGCCACATTTTATGCTCTACTTTAAATCTGGAAATAAGCCTATTGCATTTGGGTAAATACTTATTAATTTAACCCGTGTAATTGCTTCTTAATTTGCTTTTTCTTCGATGGATTTAGCGTACTATTAATTTGTTTGAAAATCCAATCAGATACAACACTAGTTTTGCGCCCACCATCAGTCCATTGCTCAAGCAGTTCTGAGTGACTAAACTCTAAGTTAACTGCAATAATATAAAAAGTTTCGCAAACGAGCAAAAACGAGCAAGTAAAATTAATAAAACCATAATAAAACATTTCAATAAACAGAACTGCATCAAGAAGATGAGCGAGAAAAATACCAACTTTTACTCCACTAAAACACGTGACATTTAGGTTAGGGACGTCTAAAAAACAAACACAACAAGAACACGTAAAAACAATACACAACACAAAAAATGAAAAGCTATTTCTTATCCCCTGTATTCTACATACCCTGCGGCGTATTGATTTGTTTGCTGTAAAGTTTACCTATTTCGGCACGAACAGAGCGATGAAACTTTGGTCGAAAAAACAGCTGTTTTTCAGGGCTGATGTAAAGAACCATGTTGAATAAAACATATTTGGTACTGCACATCGGAAGCTCAGTTCTATATTCTATTCAGTTAATCAAGTTTTAATCAAATATTCTAAAATTTTCTTTTTGGGGTTTCTGGCAAAATTTGGGCTATTCCGTCCACAGTGCAATGTTGATAACTCTCTATGATTCCAAAGGTACTGTTCACAAAGAATTTCTTTCAGTAGGTCAAACTTTCAGTGGAGAGTATTATATACTAGTTTTACATAGATTGTGGTCGAGAGTTCTACGAGATAAGCCCGAAAATTCCAAAGGAAAGCAGCTGTTTTAGTCCGTGATAATGCACCACCTCACAAGACCAAAAAAGTCAATGAATTTTTGATAAAAAAAATAGATTTGTCTCATCAACCACCTTCCGTATTCGTCTGACCATGCGATTATTTTCACTTCCCAAAAATAAAAACTGCAATGAAAGGAGCTTTTTACGATGACATTCCAGCCATACAAGCAGCCATGACACATTTTGAATAAATATTAGCTTTGAAATATAATACCATGCTTGTTTTATTTTATAGCTAAAAAGTTCGGTTATTTTTAGATTACACCGTGTATATTGTTGGGACTAATATCAATCAATTCAATATACAAATTACAGAGTGGGCTTGGCTCAGCGAACATAAGTTTCATGCTCGAGCAGCACCGGGCTTATCAGCTAGTTAATTATAAAAAATAAATCATTGAAAGGTGAAATTGGGTTTTAGGTTGGTACAGGGGCTACGGCATACTCACGGCGTACCGCTATGGCAAATTATATTAAACTATGTAGTAACGAATTATAAATTCTCATTTAAAAGTTAAAATGGTTTATAATTCACTATTGGTTTCAACACGTTATACAGAGTGAACGCAAAGTACTGTTTAGAAAGTTTAGTTCTTTTTTTACTATTAATAAATTTTTGTCATTACAATTCATTATTTATTTTTAGACGTTAGTTGGTTGTCGCGAGTTGATATCAGTTCACTTAACTTCGCATGTACTTTACGCTTGTTTATCCATTCCGTTGATGAGCGATCATAAGATAATTACAAATACTTGGCTTATTTGTGTTCCATATATGTGCGATGTTGAAACCCTGCGTTTTCTTAAATATATAATTAGCAATTTAATAAGTTTCGTCGATCAGATGTTTTGTTAATAGTTTGGAAGCGCCGTTTATGGTAATAACAGTGCAAGAAGGATTGTTGCTCATGAGCATCTGTTTCAATAAATTATAACGAAAAGTTGAATAATTGCCTTCCAAACCTTTATTATACAAAATATTGCTCAAAAAACATAAATTTATATTAACGTCAATATGATTCATCTTTACGTTGAAGTACATTTCTATCAACCAAATTTGAAGCTTTCAGTGGCAGTTGTGTTAATTTTTTTATTTGTACATGTGTCAACCGAATATGTCAAGATGTTTGACAACTCGAGCATCAACCACAGTCATCAAAATTTGAATCAGCGATTGAGAAAACAGTTATTTAGATTGATTTTAGATCAAAAATATCATTGGGAAGGAAAAGTAAGCAAATTTTTGTTTTTCGATGGACTTTATAAATATTTTTGATTTTTATTTTTATTCCTCAAAAATAAGTGTTATTTTTAATTCTATAAATCGTTCTATTCCTGAAATACCATCTTCCCGCCTCAATTCATTAGAAATCTATAAGGAACACTGCTGCTGTTATGGGAGCCGAATGATTGCAACTATTTTTCAGATTGTTTCTTGTGCCAGTTCCAACCAATTCTCTCCAGAAAATTGCGCTATAGAGAGGATATTTCAGTAACTCACGCGGTTTTCTGTAGTTCTGGAGCGGACAATGTGGGAAATACATATTCTATTTAGTTTTGGAAATCTAGGCTGGGATCACCATTAGTTGGAACAAAGAATATGTATATGAAACTGATGATTTCCTGAAATATCATCTCGCCGCAACGAGAAATTTACTAAAAATATTATGTACCATTTTTTTTTTCTGTGTTAATATTTCCGAGAAATTCGCAGAAATGGGAAAATAATGTCGCTATCGTCTATCCATAACGGCAATTGCTAACGAATCTTTTTCGAAGAGCATTCTTCACGACTAGTCGCTGAGTTTGTGGCAGTCGAAATTTCCTTCTCGATAATTCGATAACGATATCTATAATGATATATTCTGTTAAAGAATTTGTGCGTCATTTCCATTTCGTTCCCGGCATCCATTTTGGTTCATAGTTTTTCTATTTAATAAACTGTTTAATAAAATATAAACATTGCTAAAGTACCTATTTAACCATTTAATACTAAATTAGCTTTTCTTATGTTGCATATAAAAGAAGTTAAAAAAAAAAGATAAATAAAACAAACACCATAAGAAGTCTATGCGAATTATACGAAAATTACAAATACCGGGGTTATGTCAGTTGTTGGAAAGCTTAGGTCCATTTCCGAATCCATCACGTCAGGATTTTGAGATATTTGAGGTTATGTACCCGAAAAACGGCGTTTTTCCTACTTTTTAGGTTATGTACAGGGTTGTACAGGTTGTCTCTCCAGTTATATCATTTAGTACCACTCTTAAACTATAAATCAAAAGTTCAAGAGAACATTTACCATTTTTTTTTTTTCGAAGCTATGGCTATTCGAAGTTACGAAATATATCCCGTCGACGTCATTCGGGTACATAACCTCCAATATCTCAAAATCCTGACGTGATGGGCCAATTCTGACTCCGGATACGGATTCTACGCAGCATATTACTTCGGAAATGATCCTTAGCTTTCCAACAACTATACCATGTTGACCTGTGTTGTTTAATCGAATTTTCGTTTCTGTGTCGGCTGCGTTTAAACAAGTAGCACATGGTATAGTATGTAAAGGTAATTGAAATTGCTTTTTATGTGGTCTGCACATTTATGTTTCTTATATAATATTAAGAAATGAACGCTGCTCGCTTTCCTGCTGACTAATTGTGCAAGTAAATCTACTGTCAAAAAAGGAAAATACTTTTCAAATCTTTACAAAGCCTTTATGAATGTTGGTGGGCGTTTGCTGCACTAATTTCAACGCCAAAAATGCAGCGTTAAAAACAGTAAAGTACATTATGAGTTACATATGTTTTTACTTACTTTTTTTTTAGGTTTATGCTAAAAAACAATAGGCTTTGCCTCAAACAAGTGAAAGGTTTCGTTCGTTACACAATATTGCTGCATGCAGCAAGAAACGCGCATATATACTTGTATATAGACCACGACTTCCAAGGGTCCATGTGCCGACAGACACACATTCACACCCACTAAACATACAATGCGAGCCTGGACAAAAGCAATTAAAACTGAACTATAATTTAAACAACAATTTTTATTTCTCTATACTATAAGGTTTATTCGAAGAGTACAGCGCAGCATGTCTAACAAATTGTCTGCGTTTTATCTGCCGGTCGTTAGCAATAGTTTTATACCATTCATAACATTGTGTGAAATGGTATTATCAGTTTGACAAAAAGTTCGTAACACAATAAAGGAGACATCATAGACCCCACAATGTAATATATATATATATATATATATATATATATATATATATATATATATATATATATATATATATATATATATATATATATATATATATATATATATATATATATATATATATATATATATATATATATATATATATATATATATATATATATATATATATATATATATATATATATATATATATATCAATGGGTGATGTACCGATTTTTTTGCGTAGTCCCCATACAAAACACAGCACACTTTTGACTTTTTTAATGAAAAACATCTTTAGTTAAGTTAATATTAGTAGTGGCTTATTATGAACGGCGCTTTACATAATTATACTAATGGGGTCCTCCCGCTACTTTTTGGCGTAGCACCCATACAAACCCACCGAAAATTTGTTTGCTGTTGTAAAAAAAACTTCCTTATTTAAATCAATATCTGTTTGGATGATATGGTGGTTTCTTATGACGAACACTGCACATACATATACTAATGGGCGTGTTCCGTCCACTTTTTGATATAGCCCCCATATATACCCACCGCGCAAATTTGTGCTTTTGTATGAAAAGCTTCCTTATTTAAATCAATTAGTAGCTTGATATTTGATATGGTGTATTCTTATGAATATTCGCTTCTAACAAATCCTCCTTACAAATCATACACCATCGTTTATGTCTTACAATACAATTTGTAATTTCGTGTGAATGGTATTAAAGCTTCGGTTCAACTGAAGTTAACATGTTTTCTTGTTTTATTTTTGCTTGGTAATAATTTCATAAAGAAATTGTAATAATTGTGGTCGGCTATGCTGTTCCAAGTGGCTATTTTTTTTTTTTTTGTTTTCTATTGTGGTTAATGCAACTGCTCCGCGCGACGACGACGACGCATGCCACCCGCTCAAATTTCGCTAATGCGGCATGGAAAATAAATGAATTGTGGCAAGTTGATAAACCACAAATAACTTGGTTAAGTATTTGCAAAAGCGCACAAGCCATGCAGACGGCGCAGTGTAGAAAAAAAGGCGAAATATATTTGAAATAAATGTGCACAGCTGCAAATTGGCGCAACATGCAGCGCCATCAACAATGAAGCAAATGCAGCAACAGCAGCAGCAGCTACAACAAAATTACTGCGACTTTAAACAATAGACAGCAAAAATAAACGGCTGCCAACTCGACTTCATACCAATACAATCCAATTCAATTCATTCGAATTTACTCCATTGCAAACAGTTCGAGCCAACTTCGCGCAAAAGTGAACCAATTAATTTGTTGCCAATTTTTACAATAATTGACCAAATATGGATTTTAATTATTCGACTGCGATTGTCCGCCCGTCCGTCCGTGAGTCTGCTGCTGTAACGATTCGAACGTTGTTTATTTTCTGTGTTTTGTGGAACTTTATTTCGAAGTTGAAACGCAATGGGCTAATTGTACTACAATTGAAATACTTGAATTGTATTACTTATTATATTGTATTTAGATACATATTTTCAAATAGCGTTTCGACTACTTAGCTAGCAAGTGTTTGAGCTAAACAAATATGATGCGCAGGTTGCCTTGTATGATGTGCAAGCTGATATTTTGTTGATATTGGAAAGTTTGAAATTTTTTAGCAATAACGTACGCAGAATGTTTGGTTGTATGTGCACTATTTCAGTGTCATGAAAAATTCATCGCGGCCAAAAAGTTAATTTAACTAGTGAAAATTTTAGTGCGATGATTTACTTTAGACGATGACTTTAGATATGGGAGATTTTGTGGGACCAGCATACACTCGATATTATGATTTGTTCGCATTGGATACAGCATAATTTTACAAAAAAATAAAATGACTCGTCTCGATTGGTTTAAAAATTTTTTGAAAAGTTACAGGTGCGAAACTATAAAAACGTATGTGTGTTTCCAAGACTAGCTAACACAGAGAGCATATGAGCACTCAAAACATCAAATCTATACAAATAAATAAAATTAGAGTGTCTGGAATATTAAAAAAACCCGCTTTTTACTACATGCATATGGATTTATACACGGTAAATATACGAAGAAAATTTGTTTTACAATTTTTGTCTGTCTGTCTGTCTGTATGTTCCGGCTAATCTCTGAAACGGCTGGACCGATTTTGACGGGACTTTCAACAAGAGCAACAGCAGCCACAAGTACAACAACAACAAGAACGTATATGATAGAGTACAGCAACAATAACAACAAAAAGATCGTATATGACGATAGAGCAGTGTGGACGTACGACCCATAGCACAAAGAGGAGACAAAGGTTAGGGAAACTGTATAGAAACGCGTTTTGTTTCTTTCTCTCGTAGCTTACATTTATAGTTGTCTCTTTTCGTTTAAAAAAAATCCAATTCACACCGTGCCAAAAGAAGTTTCGCTTCAATAATGCAGAAAAGACAAACGTGTCCAATAACAACTTTGTATTTCTTTCAACTTCGCTCAAAGGAAGGAGTGACAGGGGGAAGGAGTGGTAGGGGATAAGGGAGGTCCGCGTACAACGACGCGGGGCCCATCTAGTCAAAAATAAATTGCAAGGTCAACGTTTTTCGACGCCTGAAGAAGCCGATGAAACCTTTAAATAGCTTGTTGTTCAGCTAACCACTTCTGAGGGGCAAAAGTGCTACGGAAATTGGTTAAAACGCTTGCGAAAGTGTATAAAAATATATTTAAAAAAAATATTTAAAAAAAACCGTTATCAATGATGCCCCGGAGGCCAAGAATATACTAAGTTTATGTAAATATGTGTAACAGGCAGAAGGGGGCATGGCAGACCTCACAGTGTATATATATTCTTAATCAGAATCGAAAGCCGATTCGATCTAGCCATGTCGCGCCAATATATCCTTAAAAACACGTTTTATACCATTCACAGAGAAATTTCGTAGGTGTCACAGAAATCTACGAAATTTCATAGAAAACAGTTTTTTGTGTACAGACGAGTTTTGAGCTACGCAGAGTTGTTGTGTAGGCAGCGCTGATAAATGTATTTGTTATTCGTTGTTGTTGCGTAAATCGACTTAGACGGTTTTCAGCAAATAAATACACATTTTTATAAATTTAAATTAAACAATAAAATGTGCTAAACATTTAAATCCTACAACACAATTACGAAGTAAATACATTAAACTAGTATATAAACAAAGTTTTACCTTATGATTTGATGAGTTTATATATGCAATCAACAATTTCACCTAGCAAAAGGCTGGAGATTTCAAACGGTCTAAAAGAGATTTCTGTGACACCTAGGTCGGAATTGGGGTGAAAGAGATTTCTGTAACATATTAAAGGATGCCGTAGACCCCATAAGGTATATATATTCTTGATCAGCTCGAGGAGACGATCTAGCTACGTTCATCTGTTTGTCTGGATGTTTTTTTATTATACTTATTTTATTTACAGTTTAATAGAATATTCATATTGACATGCCACGCTCATTTTTTGGAGTAGCATCCATAAAAACCACCCCCCCCCCCTTTTTTTTGACTTTTGTAGCAACCAATATAACCTTAAAAATTGACATGGTGGGTTCTTATGAAAGGACTCTTCACGTGTATATCAAAGTGCGTGATCCCTCCACTTTTTGGAATAGCCCCATAGAAACCACCCGCCCATTTTGCTCTTTTGTACGAAAACCATTTTTGTTGCATTCAAAATCAATTTGAAATTTGAGAAGACGGTTTTTTATATACTATAAATACCACACAAATACCAAGCCGCGTGTTCCACTCCATTTTACTGGTAGCTCCCATACAAACATATCGCCCACTTTTGGGATTTTATTGAAAATAATATCTTTATATAAACCCACCACCCACTTTATATAAACCCACCACCTACTTTTGTGATTTTTCATGAAATCCTTCTTAATTTCAGACAAAATCAACTTGACATTTGACATGGGACTTTTTGCGATAAGCTCCAACAAACTTGCAACTCACGTTCAGGTTGTTAGATTTTACAACAATTTTTTTTCTTTACACCTGTTAAGTTCACAACTTGAAACTTCATGTGAATGGTATTAAAACTGCGGTTCCACCGAAGTTAGCCTTTATTCTAGTTTTTCTTTATTTTTCAATTAAATGGGAACTCTCTTGGTTAATCTAACTGTTAGCATGATTTGCTTTTTGAAATTAAATATTGTAATTTCCAAATAATAATGAACTATTTGAACTACTATATATTTAAACAATAAACTGCTAAACAAGTAAAAAACAAAAGCAAAAGCGTTCGCCTTAGTTATATATTAATTATGTTTTTATTGTCTCCTTAACCAGGTGCCAATACGAAAACATCGCTACAATAGTGTTTGAGAAATACATTTTATTATGCTACAATATTTTATTAGAGTCGACTTTTCGTACAGGAAGCTTTTATGTTCGATTGCAGCAAACTGACAACGTGCACACGATAGATGTGAATGTACACATTTGGCTCGTGTCAAGTGTCGAAAGCAAAGCTTTTTTTTTTTACTGCACATTCACAAAATCACAAACACGAACAATGAAATAACAATCAACAATCAAATAACAGCTTCATCAAATAATTTAAGCTTAATCAAAGACAACAGAAAGTGAATTGAGTAGTGATTTCGACTCCCACACACATTCATAGAGCGCATTGGGATAGAAAAAGCCATATAAATATCGTGGGTCATTCGAAAACAACAACAAAAAGTACAAAAAAGCGTAATCGATTTCAATTACAATTGCAGTTGAAACGTAGTACTACGCATAATAAAAATGCGCTTTAAATTCAAAACGAAAATAAATAAATGCGTTGGATTAATATATTTATTTGTAGCATATAAAATACATACACGTAAATACCTTTGTCTTTGTATATTATACATTTGTTACAATTTTGTGAAATTCATTTGAAATTTTGCTCAAGGTTACGTGTAGAAAATTATAACCAAGCCAGTCAGCAGTCAGTCAGCCAGTCAGTCAGACAGAGAGACAGACAGGCAGTTAGTGCGGCAATTGCTGTTGTCAATTGTTGGCTAACGAGAATATGGGTTGGGCCACCACTGACTCTGCTGCAGCTGCTGCTGCTGCTGCTGCAGCAACAGTTGCTGCTACCAATGATTGTCATGAGTGCCAGAGACACGAACCGAGTCAAGTTTTGAAAGCAGCAATCCAAAGCGAACTAAACCAAATACTCTATTAGGCAGTTAGCGACCAAGCGAATGAGGGAGAAGTCTGGTTTGTCTTTTTGCTATCTGGCTGCCAGTCTGATCGTCCACAAAATTGGCAAAAGCCTCAGCTGATATGATGGTGCAATCGTTGGCAAAAGGTGGCAGTTGTGGATAATTTGCTCAATACTGTTGCCAGTTGCCAGGTAGTTTGCGATTTAAGCGCTAAATTGAAACGGAATTGAACATTTGTTCAAAGTCGAACTTTTCAGCGAGTTGGCAGCAATTTTTAATTTTGTCTTGTTTCTGCAAAAACGGCTTACAAATCGTAAATTGATAAAATAGAATAGTACGTAATAAGTTGGTGGATATTTTTATCTGAACAATTGTCATGCCATTAAGTATAAAGCGTATGAGTCGGTTCTTTATATGCTTACGTATGTAGTTGCATATATATGCGCATAGTTAGAGCAGAAAATACAATTATCACCTTTCCGAACTAAAAATTTCTTTTCACGATTAAATTACTAGCTTCATTCAACGCAAAATCATGTTGCAATTAATATAAAAGACAATTCATTTTATATTGTCTTTATCCTAATTTTCTTAAGCTTATACATTACAATTTTGAGAAGATCCATAGACTGCATTAAGTCTAAACTAACATCTGGAATTCGATACTTAACTGCAATGAAAAATTAATTAATTAATCAATTCGATATCCCTAGAGTCATGAAAATTGCTTTCATCTTCATATTTCGACACCAATCAAATAAGATGCAATCTGTTTAACGTTCTTGTTCATGGAGATTCAAACATACAGGGTACTGCATCATAACTTCCTTTTTTGAAATGCACGCCATTCAGGCTGTAGGGAGCGTGTGTCTGCCGTTCAATTTTCACTTGAATGGATGCGTTAATAAACAGAACATGCGCTACTGGGCTGACACCAAACTCCGAGAATCGCATAAAAGGCCTTTGCATTCACCTAAATTCGCAGTGTGGTGTGCAATTTCCTCAGCTGGGATTATTGGACCGTGTTTTATAAATTGTGCTTAGAAGTCATTTGGTACCAACAGGACTCTTCAAGTGCATCATTATCTGTTTTGAGAGAACAGTTCGCGGAGTGCTTCATCTAAATAAGAGGCGATTTGGGCAGGCCATCCCGTTATTTATACCGTGGTGCTTTTTGAAATCCCGCATTTATGCCAACCGTTCAAGGAACCTACAAAATTTTAAGGCTAACATCCGAACAGAAATTGCCAACATACCCGCTGATATGCTGATAAGGGTAATGATAAACGCCATTATCTACTTAAAGCGATTTTCAAAACTATGTAAAACAAAACTTTAGATGTTGAACCTACATTATAAAAAATGAAAAGAATAAAACAAAATATGATTCGTAAAATGGGTTTTACTGCGTTTTGAAAAAAGAAAATCATGCTGTCGCACCCAGTATATATTCTTGGTCACTATCAAAAGTTTAGTCGATGTACCAATGTCCATCTGCCTGTCTTTCGTATGTATGAATAATGAAATCTCGGAAAATATAAAAAATATAGCTACCAAACTTGTATACTTACATTTGCATGATACTTGTGCAGATCAAGTTTAGAAAAAACTGTGGATGCCACTCCCACAACGCCCACAATACTGCTATTTATCCTGTCCGTCCATCCATTCGTCTGGTTGTGTGAATCAACTGATTCCCGAGACTATAAGAGCTAGATATTCTAAACTCGGACATTTAGATTCTCCTTGACCATACGAAGTTCTGATTTATTAAATTTCGTGGTTAGCACGCTTCCAATACGGATATTTGACTCGTATATGCACACTTTTCAAAGGCGCCCAGCCGGAAAAGTTTTAAATTCCTTTTTTATACATTTCACACGTAGTGTGAATAGTTTCTAATGCATTAAAAGCAGCCTCAGAGACCCTATAAAGTATTGCTGTATATAAATTATTGGTTAACTTGAAGAGTCGAATCGAGCTGCCCATGTTCGTCTGTTTGTCTGTATGAAACAAAACAAGTCCATCAGTTTTTAAAATATTTAACTGAAATCGAGAATAAACTCTTTTTAAGTTCTAAAACTGAACATATATCACAATTATTATGCCAAGCCCACTTTTAGGAGTAACCCCCATACAAACCCAGCGGCCACATTTCGGAATTTGTACTAAAAACGTTTTCATCATATAGGCAATATCAATTTGGAATCGAAAAGGTAACTTCTTGAATAGAATTAAGAATGGTTCACGTAAATTCGAACCGCCTATTTTGTGTTTTTTGTAAGTGAAAGTTTATTAATTTTTTAGCTATTCACCTTACAAATTTAATAAATGCTTCAAAAAATCGTTATACTTAGCATTTAAAAACTTGACAGTCGTTTGTTATATGCTTGTGAAGAGTATTGAAGCTTCAGTTTTACCGAAGTTAACAATTTCTCTTGTTTACTTTTGTTTTTCTTGAATCTCCACCAACGTGCTTTTCCTTGCAGCCCACTCTAGTTTTAATTTGGAAAGAAAATTTGAGCCAAAGCTGATTCTGTCATATTGAAGCAAAGTAAACTATTTTGAAGCAAAGTAAACAATCATAGCACTTAGTTGTCAACAAAAACTACATACTGAAATGTATTTAAGTACACTTTTACTTCCGAATATGAGAAACAATTTCGCTTGTAAGAGTAACGTAAATATGTATATATATAATTATGATTTCTAATAAATTCCATTGACTAAATTATGAGAATTATTCTAAAGAAAACTTTGAACCAATTTTGCATCAGCTCGACGATTCTGCCAGACAGTCGAACAGTTCCGCTACTAGTCGCTCACCAGCAATTAAATAAAATCTCGCTCTTCGACCAGCACACCACCGCTTATATAAACGATAGATAAAAGTAGACCTTGCGAATATTATTCGACATACAAAGCCTCCAGACCATGTTTCAAGTTGATAACTTGCGTATTTGTCTTACCAAGTTTCAGATGGATATCTCAGAATCTGAGTAGTAACGAAATCCATTTATGTGATTGACCTGATCAAAAATACTCCGATGTCCCCATTAATGCGTTGCAAAATGGTAATACTATACACACTACATGTAAATACAAAACAATCCAACTTCAGCTGTTTCCTGTTAAAGGGCAAAACATGTTTCCAGTTTTTACTCAACTTCGTGACTCCACCCGCTCGTCTGCAATGCTTCCTGCACCAAGCATTGCGTCTTTTGAGGCATGCCACAAACGCAACAGCAACGGCAGCAGTCAATAAATAAATAAATCAAGCAAGCAAGCAAAAGAGGCGTGCACCGCTTAACAATATTAGTTGCTGATGGCTATAAAAATAAAAAGAAGGAAAAGAAAATGCTTTTTTGCGTTGACCTACTTTGCTGGGCAAGTTGAGTTCGAACTTCGAAGGCTCGTTTTTTGTTTGTTAGGGTTTTGCGACGGGTTTCTTTTGCATCTTTATACAGGGTGGCCCGAATGAACTGCAAGTTTTGAGACAATGTTTTTCCATTTATTTGGAGTTGAATTTTTTTAACTAAAGTTAAAAAATATTGAGATACTATTAAATTTTTCGATTTTACTTTAAATATTTGACATGGCTGCCTTTAGTGCGAACTATGGCTCTGAGACGAGCGATGAACGAGTCAAGTTGGCGGCTGCATTCACACACTGATATTTTCTATTTTCTATTTTTGATTTTGGCCTTCAAAATATGCCATTTGTCGAGCGAATTCGCAATAGGTGACCATGCCAGTCATGCTGCGGTCGGAAAGAACAGCGGAACGTTGTTATTTAACCAATCTTGAAAAGGTTTGTTCAGCGGTGTTGAGCCTTGGTGCATTGTACGTTCTCTTTCACCGAAATGTTTGCGTGCCCACATCTGCAGAACATCTTCCAGAACACTTTCCCGATACACATTGGCACTCATCTTGACGCTACGATCCAAAAACACTAGCATAGACCGACTATCCGTCGTCACAGTATCCCAAACCAACACATACGCCGGTGCTTGACTGCTGGTGGCCAAATTATCGTATGACCTTTTTGTAAGGTAGACCGACTACCGGTAAGGTAGTTTGTTAGCAAATTGTTTAATCTTTGTCATCTAACTCTCATATAGCCTAACTTTTTTTAATATCGTTGAGTTTGTGAGGCTTTACTTTGAGATTGTTTTCTAATATTCGTTGAATGGTTATTTTCGAAGTACATATTTCAATAGCTCAGCAGCCATTTTTCTGCCACTCAGACGCTGATTTGGTAGATTTCGAGCCCTCATTTCTCGAACGATATCTGGCGTTGATCCTGTTGTTTTCCGCCCATCACCAAAGCGTTCTGCAATGCTGCCAGTATTGTTGTAAAGTGCTATGGTTCGAGGGCAGAAAGATTTGTTCACTTTCAAGAGTGAAAGCAAACGAATAGCTGAGGGGCAAAACATTTCGCATGTAAGCAATTAGGCGAGGTGTAATTTCCAAGTTACCCTGGTTGGAGCGTAACTTTTGAAATTGGTTGCAGTTCATTCGGGCCACCCTGTATATCAATTTTTTGCGCTTTTATGCGTTACGCAATTGCTGCAAAATGCGGCATTATGGATTTTGCGAGTGGCAGCAGACACAGCCACAATAGAAGCAACAGCAGCAGCCGCAGTGGCGTAGTAAATTTATTTCTTTCAAATAATAATAAAGTTTTTTTTTATATAAAAATAAATACCAAAATACAAACAATGATTTTTTTCGGTTTGATCAAATATGTATTTCTTTGTCCGACTATAACCTTCATATGAAAATTTGACATTAGGCAGCGAGCAGAAAACTTTGATATATGCGACTTAATGCCCGCAAAATAAATAGCGCACAATCATTTCGATAAATGATTTAATTAAACTATAACAATAATATTAATAGAGCAACAAAGAGTACATAGCTACATAGTGTAGATCCATAGCACGTCAATAAATGTCGCAGTTCTTCGAAATGATTTCCGAGGCACCGCCCTTCAGCAGCAACGTTTGTTACCATTTAAATTGATCTTTGAATACTTGTTGTTGTTGTTTTCTTTTTTGTGTTATGTTAGTATTTGGCACTTGAATTTTTCGAGAGTGTGACATATTGGCGTCAAGTTCAGATAGCTATCAAATTAAACTGCTGACAAAAGCTACAAAGTGGCGCTGATCGCGCGACATTGATTAGACGACTTTGGGTTTATAGTACGTGTATGATACGTGTATGTTTTGTTTGAACTACTACAATATACAATGTACGGAATATTTCTTTTCGGACGCAAATTCTAAATAAAAAAAAATAATTGCTTTAAAGAATTTGAATTATATTCTTTATTCATTTTCAGAATGCAAAAGAATTGTCAAGTTTTGTGTGCTTTTGTTCTTTAAAGCATTCAATGAACTTTGCGCAGTTCCGTTTGGCATGGAGTGATAATTGAATGTTATTGTATTTATTTACAAATTGGTTGAATGTACATAAGTAGTTTATTTAATATAGATTGGTCATACCTCTAAGAAAAGAATTTTATGAGAAAAGAGCGACAATAATTGGAACATATGCAAAATACATACATTATCAGTATATATACATAGATAATCACGTACCGAAACGTGATTTCGGTATAGGGTTTTGTAACGGTTCCAATTTATTTCGGTATTTGGATACGGTACAGTTCTTGGATTTATATTCCAGTGTACCGAAATGGTTGCGCTCCCGGTCAATATTAAAATTCTTGGCCATATAACAAATTAATAACATGTTCTTTAAATTTTTTTTTGAAAATATACAGGGTGTCTCAAAAGAAAGTTCACATTTGATTTGCTGATTGCGTGAACGCAGCTATTCCGAGGAGCGCCGGGGGTATGTCAATCGGTAGCCTAGCTTTTGGGAATTTAGCGACTGTGGCACGTAGAAAATTCTGCAGTATTCGACATGTTCGTCATTTAAATGATGCGCCAAGCCCTCGACTCTTTGGATAATGGGTCGAGAAGTTTGAACGGACCGGTTCAACGCTGGAAAAATCAAAATCCGGGCGGCCAAGGTCTTCGAGAACGTTCGAAAACGTAGACAGTGTTACTAAGTCTGTTCGTGACAACCCGGACCTTTCGATTTGGAAGAATGCTGTTGCTTTAAACGTGCATTGTTCCTCATTTTACACAAAGATTTAAAGCTGCAAACCTACAAAATTCAGTTGGTGCAAGAATTAAAGCCTCAGGATGAAATTCTCCCTGGCAAATTGATCTCCAGGAGAGGTGACATAAATTGGCCTCCACGAAGTCCCGATTTAACCCCTATGGACTTTTTCCTGTGGGGTTACGTCAAATTTAAAGTTTACGGTAACAAACCGACTTCCGTGGCACAATGAAAAGAAAATATCCGTCACGGAGGATACCTGCCGAGCCGTCATAGGAAATTTTAGTGCTCGATTAAATGAATGCCGTGAACGTAACGGTTTACATTTGGACAATATCATTCTTAAGAAATAAATTCCCAAAGTATGTATTTTAATATGTAATAAACATTTTTTCAATAAAGTACTTACTTTTTTTTATCGATTTTTTTAATGTGAACTTTCTTTTGATACACCTTGTATTATCAGTTTGTCTGAAAGTTTGTAACGCATTAAAGGAGGCATCGTAGACCCCATAAAGTATATATATTCTTGATCAGCTCGACGAGACGAGTCGATCTAGCCATGTCCGTCTGTCTGTCTGTATGTTGTTGCGTATTTTTTGGGCATTAATTTTTATGCTATCCAGTTGAAAATTTGCACACACAATTCTAATTATTGCAGTTTAATAGAGTATCAAGAATGACCCGCCACACCCACTTTTTGGGGTAGCCCCCATACCAATTTTGTGTTTTCGTATGAGAAACTTCTTTATAAAAGTCAATATTAGGTTGAGGTGCAATGTGGTGCCTTTTTATGGTCAGCCGTTTAACACAGATAGACTAATGGGCGTGTTTCGCCCACTTTTTGGGGTATACCCCATACAAACCTACCCAACATGGTGTTTTTTATAAACAAAATCTTTATATAAATCAATATTTACTTGAAACTCTATTTAGTGGATTTTAATGGACAACTGCTTCATATACATATACAAATGGGCATGTCCCACCCAATTTTTCAGGTAGTCCCATACAAACCCACAGCTCACTTTTATGCATTTGTATAACAAACATAACTATCAACTTAAAATTCGATATGGCGGCATCTTATAGATGGTCGCTTCATACACATCTACCGCCCACTTTTTGTGGTAGGCTCTATTAAACCCCCACGTTTATGTTTCGAGTGAATGGTATTAGAGCTTCGGATCAACCGAAGTTAACGTTTTTTCTTGTTTTTTTATTCTATTTGAACTATTTGATTTTCCGAAGTATTTTAAATTCTTAACAGATGCTAAAAAGAAGGCATTGTTAAAATTTAAAAATAACATGAAAAACGTACAATTTAACGCTCATCCAAAACTCTTCGATGGCAGACAAAACTTTTTAGGTATACAAGTATTTCTCTACAACAATTGACTTGTTTTAATTTCTTTTACTTACATAACTGGCAAATGAATTATATCCGATTACAAAATTTTATATCTTTAGTATTTTAATACGTATATGGTACGAGCATATGAACCGCGGGCGTTAAACGATTTTGAATGCTTTTAGGTTTTGCTTATTTGAATACTTTTGCAGAGATTTTCAACGCTTGTTGTTGAGCGACGTGCGTGCAAAATGCGCGCTTTGTATCTGAGCTGAAATTAATTATTAACACTCATTTTTGTTTATAAATTCGCATGAATCAAAGGTGTCAGATATGTGATAAAAAATGCCAAAACTTAGGACAGCCAAGTGGGCAATCGGTGCTGGTTTCCTTTACAACATCGCATGAATGAAATATTAGCCTCGAATAAATTTTTTTTTCGTTTGAGATTTTATTATGAAAGTTCACTTGATTAGCTGCAAAACAATGATTATATAATAGTTAATAATAAAGTAAAACAAATTCGTTTTGCATAGCAGTTTCACTCTCTAAGTAGTCTCAAAACAAATCACACACAAAACATGCAAAACTGTAACAAGTGCAAAATGTTTAAGACTGTTCAAGTTACAAGTTAAATAAAAATCACTTTTCGTTTGCGTACAGCATAATAAACATGTTTAATATAAATTTGAATGTCAAATTTATGCCAGGCGATGCGTAATTCAGGAATTGTTGCATTTCACTTAAGTCGCAAAATGAAGATAACTACAATATTTACATACTTAAATACACGAATCTAGATACATCTGTATGAAATAAAGACATGTTAAATTATGCTCAGCTGCTTTGTATGCACCTCATGCTGCGGCATGCGAACTGTTGACGGAATTTTATTTTTACGAGTATATATATATATATATATATATATATATATATATATATATATATATATTTTTTTTTTTTTTTGCAAAAAAGAGTCTCTTTTTGTGGGTGCTTTTATATAAGACAAATTTATTACAGTTAATAGTATATTGAAATATATACGGGTAAATACTTCATGAGAAAAAAGAAAACATTTCCATTTATATAGTTTAGGGAGTTGTTCATTACAAATTAAATAACTGAGTTCTGTGTTCAGAGAATAAATTTAAACGATTATCAAAAGGAGGTATGCGCTTGCATAAATCCGGATTACGAACGAGATATATAGATACCATACATTAATGCTTAATAGTTTATCTTTAACCTTACTAACCCACCGTTTATTTTCAGGTTTATTCATGTAAAACATTTTCATTCAAATCAATATTAACTTATAACTCGGTATGGAGGCTTTTTGGTAAAAATAACAACTAGGTCGTGTATATACTCGTACATGTGCACAGATAGCTAAAGCTAGGTATTCTTAAATCAGTATGACAATTAATATAAATTGTGACAGCATTCATATACCCTCTATCTATTGGTGGATCCAAGAGGTGCACAAGGAAACGTTCCTCCCCATTTTATCGCTTAATTTTCATAAAATAACTGGTTTCTTTTTGTAGGCAACAGCAACCCCCCCCTCCAAGAGTAGTAGACTTCTCCTCCCGGCACCAAGGGAGCATTTTGGATCCATCCATGCTGTATCTATCTGGTAAATATATCCTATATTACGTTTGTGCATATATACGGAACAGCCAGCTATAGACAGTGAAGTCTGTATGAATATCGAGATCTCGGAGTCTGTAATAAATAGTTAGGCTCTCCTATTTCCTCTTTAGATAAAGTGTATAAAATGAATGAGTCAAATCCACTATAAGGGATAGCCTCCAACCTCGGTTTCATAGCAACATTGTCCACGAAATCGCCAAACCTAAACATTGCACGCAAGCTACTGCAATGCGCTCACGCTGAGCTACTGAGCTACCTACTTAATAAAAATTTTTGTTCAGCATGATATTTTTCGGCATAATATTTAAAAAAAACAACCTTAAATTCGCAATCAAATGGCCCTTAATAATAAGGAAATTAAATCGAAAAAAAACTTAGGAAGTTATTAAACATTTTTAAATATAATAATTTTTTGTATTCTACTTCTATAATAACACATATTTATGATTGCAAATTAAACATCCTCGAGAAGTGTAGCGACTGGCTAATATTATTTTATTTTTTATTTGCAAATAAATGGAATAAAGTAGGATAGGAGCTTGCCTGAGTTTCAATCCTTTGTTTGAGAACTTTTTTTGAAACGAGAAGTACTAATTTCGTGGAGGTGTAAAAGAATTTCTGGAGGTTTTTAGAAAAATGGGTTTGAGCATGCATTGTTATGTAGGATTCTTTACGGAAAATCTCGGTCAAATCAAATGATTTCAACAAGGAATATCGTTAAAAGAAAAGCTATTCGATGAAAATTACTGCTTAGCTTCCTTTGAGAGAGAAACTGACAATTGGTTTTATAAACGTAAGAGATCATCAAACATTTTTAACCGTTACAAACGAGTTCCTATTTAGCCAATAACCGTTTTCGTTAGCCAGAAACAAAAATAATAAGCTAAACGAAATTTATTTTTGATTGGAAAAGTTTAATAACTTTATCAATATTTGTTCGATTTTTAAAGTTTGAGGGCTTTAAATTTGTGAACCATCAGAAATGTTGTACTCGCCGAGACGTATAAAATACGGACTGACGGTAGTGCGACTATATCCTCTTCGCGAGGGCTGTTAGAAACCGGCTTTTGGAAAGTTAAATTATTCTCTAATTGATTGCTTATCTGTAAATCGGAAGTGAGAATAAACTCTCTTGATTATTTAAATAAAATTTTATAATACAATCCTCAAACATAAAAAAGGCTGAGTGGGGCTACTGACCTAACCATACAAAAATACTATTCTCTCTAGAAACGAACTCCGTCCTATGCTCCAACTAGTGTTGTTACGCTAAGGCAAATGTACTTTTATATCCATTGATTTTAAACATCAAGGCATAAAAAAAAAGTTGAAGAGTTTGTTTGTTTGCTTGAACGCGCTAATCTTAGGAACTACTGGTCCGATTTGAAAAATTCTTTCAGTGTTAGATAGCCCATTTATCATCAATAGGAGCGGATCACCAATATTAATAATAATCTATAATCTATATATGTATGTATGTATGTGAAAGGTGGGGAGGACCACACAATTTCACATAAACGCTAGCACTAACCATAGCATGGGACCTGTCGCAGAAGCAATTTGAAGTGACAAAGTCTTTATATGAGATGCTATTTCTATTACTATTCTCTACTTAGTGGCGCTAGCAACCACTAGATGTTGTTCAACTCAACGCTAGATGTCGCACCAGCGGGTCATGACCTAAAGAGGTCAATGATTATGAGTTGGTGTTTTTAAAATTTTATTACTACTTTATATTATATACTAGCTGTATCCTGGCAGACGTCGTTCTGCCCATCCCCTTGCCTCTCCTTTCCCTTCCACTCCTTCGCCCTGTACCACCTTCTCTCTGCCCCACGCTCGTGTGCTCGTGCCCCTTTACTCTAGCCCCAATTCTCCTACCCCTCTTCTCCTGTCCCTTCCACCCCTTCTACAACCACCACTTACGCTGCCCCCATTCCTATGCCCCCTTCCGCTACCTCTTCTTACTTTGCCACCCGCTTCCCTGCCCCCTTCGATCGTTTTCACATGTATATAACATTTCATCCCTCTATCGTAAATGGTACCCAGCGCTTTGCAGCCATTCCCCCTCCTTCCCTATGATTCCATACCATATATTCCATTTCCCTACCCCTATTCCCCCTGCCCATCTTCCCCTTCTACCCTTTCCCAACATTCACCTTTTCCATCCCCCTTTCCCCATTCCCCTACCTATTTTTCTTTTCCCCTACCTCTCCTTCCCTCTACCACCCTTCCCTCTACCAACCTTCCCCCTACCTCTCCTTCTCCTGCCCCCACCACCACGCCCCATTCCACTTATTCGCCTCCCCCTTCAAACTACCTACCTTCCTTTCACTCCAGTCTGGCAGTATATAATGACAACATGCCGACTTGAACTATAATCAACGGCTGGATTGTACCGGAACGCAAGACGATTGTATTGCATATTCAGATCAGCTGTTCTTTGGGTTCGTATTTCAGCTATCATCACCCTTTCGCGTTCATTCTGTTGAGAACGAACCAAATCTGTTGCTGCAGAACGCGACTGACGTCCTCGCAATCGTGCATCCTCAAGCCTGGCTGCTCGTCTTTCTGCTGGTTCCACGTTACGCATATGGATGGTGCTTAGTCTGTTCCTGCCCGCTCTTCCTCAGTCTTATTCGAAAGTCGTCTTCTAGATCCTTCTGCTTGGCGAGTGCGACGGCCCAAATTCGAATTTCTGCGAGGCTTTATTTCGAATAAATAAAATATACAATAATATTTTAAACTGTGAATATAAATTTTACGAAATAAAATAAGAAAAATCAATTTGACAAAAAATCAAATCGAAAAATCATAATGCCCCTTAGATAAAATACTGAGTATCTCGAACACACACGAGCACACTCGACAGCAGCGTTGCTTCTTGCTTATTTTATACTCGTACTACTATTATTTCTAATTTAAATCATAAATAGTTATTAGCATAGCACTAAAATTTT
Source organism: Leucophenga montana (assembly GCA_035044765.1). Lineage (NCBI taxonomy): Eukaryota > Metazoa > Arthropoda > Insecta > Diptera > Drosophilidae > Leucophenga > Leucophenga montana. Next base: position 269,530 of record JAWNNQ010000556.1, read on the forward strand.
ATTAGCGCGTAAAGTAAATTTCATTTTGAGAACTAACAAAACAATATCGTGTGCTAAATGGAATAATAATTAAACGCGAAAACTATTATTATGCAATTTTCACTAAAACAACCTAAATGAAGTCATTTCAAGCTGAAGTTCAACTGATGAATGGCAAATATATATGTAATAATATAATAATGATAATAAAATGAAGTTATGTATGTTTGTCATAAATATGTTTGGCGTTTGGAGTCAAGCTGCATAAAATTAAAAACATTAAACTAACAAACAAACTAATAGATAAACAAACAAATAAAACGTGAAACAAGACACTCGCAACAACTAAAACTAAAACTTAGGCAACGAATCTAGTTTATTTCCACTCTTAGTAAGTAAGTATATATAGTAGTGATATATTTATGCATGCCATCATTTACTCATTCCATCACTCAGTTAGTCACTCACTCACTGAGTCTATTGCATTCTGCTGTGGCTTTAAATTATTAATTTTCCGCGCTGTGATTTCATTACATTCCCAGCATTGTTAGTGTTGTAGTACCTATATTGCATAGGAATAAACATATAGAGTCAAATATCAGAAAAAGATTTCATTTTCGTTATATATTAAGCTCTTTTATGCTGCGAGCGTTAAAAAGTCTAAGAAAATGAAACATCTCCGGTTTAATAGACTATAGAATACGCTAAATACACGACTAGAAAATATGAAACTTTCTTTATTCTTGCATATCTGTTCGTAGATCGAGTCTACTTAAAAACCAATAATTCATATGATATATGGGGTATTCACAAGGTCGTGCACAAACGGCGCCGTGGTAGCTCTTCACAGTAGTGTAACTCTTCACAAACAGCTGTTTGGAACGTTTGATTGCGTGCTTGTTTGTTTTGAACTGCGATTACTTTTACATCTTTGTAAATTATCAACTGTTCAGCCAGTGAGATACCGACTTTCAAAATACCCTGCCACATTCCATACTCTAATGAAAATAACAGCATCTAAATTTTATAAAATTTTTATACAAACGCAAATCTAAAAAGAAATTTAAGAAAAAATGTGTTTTTGTTTTATATATAGCCATATTGTGGACGGTTTGAGCGTGACATTCAAAATTTATACACTTGATATGTGTACATATCAAGATTTCGTTGTTCAAACATACAGACGGGCGGAAGGGCAGACAGACAGACGGACGGATCGATGGTTTGACATGGCTTTCGACTCAGCTTTCGATGTAAATCAAGAATATATAAACTTTATGGGGTCTGCCGCGCGTAATATACAAACTGGCCACCGGAGGGCAGGGAAAAAATACCAAAATTCAAGCTGACACTTTTTCAGTTTTTGAGATATTTTTGCACCGATGTAAAGATATTATTTGGTCAATGAGCTGTGTGTGTTTAGACATGAGCTGTAAAGCAACAAATAGCCACATGAAATCAACTTTCTGTATTACGTATCTGTATCCGTTTTTTTTTTTTTTTGTGGTCAGTAATGCCTTTATTTCAGACTACTTTTTCGTTTTTAAAGACGATTCAAATTAGAAGTCAATTTTCGACTTCTGCGAATGAATTGAACCGATGACCTGTCAAATCGTGCAGTATCCGACGGAACAAATAGTAATCAGAAGGAGCAATGGCCGAAGAAAACGGCGGGTACGAAAATTTATCATGCATAAGAATGACGTCATATTTTTCTTGTAATACACCGCTCAAACGAATCAATTGTAGCCAATACCGATAGGCCGTAATGAAATCGACGTGTTGTTCCAACTCATTGTACATAGCACCCTTTTGGTCCAACCAGATACACAACATGACCTTTGAGCCATGAATATTCGGCTTGGTGTTGATGTTGAGGACGGTGACAACGATTTACCGGGCATAGTTTAGTATGTTTTCTTCTTGTGCTTAGTCGGATTTTCATCGAGTAATGCCTCCAATTTTTTGTCTTCGAATTATTTGTCCAGAGCGAGTCTCTTCAATGCTGAAATCACCTTTATTGAAACGTCGAAACCATTATTTTGATGATTTCTCAGTTAGAGCATTGTCATCATAATCTTCTCCAAGTATTGAAAACTAAAACCTCCCGCAAATGCTGCTTAGTTGACACAAAATTTGACATATTCAACACAATAAAAAACAACTTTTTTTTCTAAAACTCAAGGCGATATAAACTGAATATTAGTGATAAGTGTCTAACCTCACTGAAAATAACGAATTCAGCTGTTACTATGAAACTTTCACAACAGCCAAGGCCATCTTTTGAAAATGGACAGTACTATTTTATATATTAAGTTAATCTTAGATTCGATCTTAGAGTATTCCGGAATGGATCGAATTTAATTAAAATATACCGTATGAAGCACGAATACAATCAGCAGATAGTTTTCCCCTTCATTGCTGTTAGAGCAGATCAGAACATAGACAAAGTAAAAATTCTACAGATGCGAGAGGTTGAAATATAGTTTCATTAAAGAGTGAAACGAAAAACAAACAGGAAAATAAACAGCTAAAATACCAAATTAAAAAGGAAAAAAAATGACAAAGTAATAAAAGTTCGGCAGAAATAGTGTATCTATCTATATTTTTTTAGTGTTTTAGTGGTGTTTTAGATTATTTCTTCATTCGGTCACTCTTTACACAAAATATTAATTAGGGCACAATAAAACTAGAAAAAAGAGCATCAATGAATAATGCAGAGACAATTACTTTGGCATGTCATGCGCAAATGGTGAATAGACTCAATGCATGCATTTTTAAAGTGCTTTTCTCTATTGAATCTGTATATTTTAATAGACACATAAACAAAAGTCAAGTGTGACCTATACGACTCAATGTGAAAAATGTTGCTGTATGTATGTAGCTGTCCCTATCGCAAAGACTCTTTCGTGTTTTAAAATACCAGAGCAAAGAAGGGGAAAACAATTTGCTGATTATTATTCGTGTGTCATAAGGCTATAACTGAAGTGCAATAGGTTTTTGTATTTCAACAGAAACAAATCACTGCGTTGCAAGTTTTATGTCAAACTATTAATACCCTCATCTTCCATAAGTAAAGAGTATATAAAAGAAAAACAAATTAAAAACAAATGTAGCAATCAAATTTAGAATTTTAATATAATAAATCCAAATTAAGCAATAAAATATTAAAAATTCATTAGTTTCAAATGGCGTGTTTTTTTTCTATTTATTTATCGTATTTTTTTTTTTTTTTTTTCAAAGCTCTTAGCTAGTTGTTAAGCAGCTGCTGTCCAAGAAACTCTTTACAATAATATATTGTATCATACAATTGCCGCAATTTGCAGAACGTTGGCATTCGTTTCATTAATTGACGCTGCCAGTTCGTGTTGGTTTCGAAATTGTAATTATTTTCTCACACATTCGAACAGGTTTAAGACTTGAGGCTTAATACGCAGCATCCATCCGACTATAGACTGACTACAGAGAACTAAATTTTTCTTCAACTTAAAAAAAAAAGAAATCCTAAAGAATTCTGAATTTTATGGCATTTTTATGTAAATTAAGTCGAGCATTGAATTTCCATTTTGCACTTTTTCAACATTTCTATTGTAAGTACGAGTATATTGAAGAATTGTAGCAATTTTTCAATAATTGTTTATTGCATTAATTGCAAGTCATGAGCATTTATTAATTATACGCCATGTTAGAAATCAATAGAAAAAATATGTATTTATCGTATATCGTATACTAGTATTTGTGTTACAACTTTGCGTGTTTTGCTGCATTCTGGTGCGAAGTTTGTCACCTTCATTTGAGTAACGCATTCTCGCAATTCGTGGGTGTTCGAAATTGAAATGTTGTCATGCGCGGGCAGCAAATTAGCAAACGCTTATTAAACAAATTGACTTAAACTTAAAATAAAAAATAACCGAACCGTATAAAAGCTTTTGTGATAGTATTTTTTACCAATTTTATTTTCTCGACAAGCAAAAACAATTTACATTTTTTAAAAGCCAAACAAATTTATATTTGGCAATTGCCATTTTGACCTTCAAAATGTCGTTAGGAATTTAATTAATTTTATTTTTTAGTTATATTTCTAATTTATACCGTTAGAAGGAAAAAATCAAACTCACTCTGTGCGCCAGCGGCGAAAGCTCTAACACAGAAAATCATTTAGAATTTTTGCAAAAATAGTATATAAAGAATATATTTATTTATTAATAAAGTCTGCTTAATTTGTAAACTGTCAGTTGGCTTGATTATACTTGTATGTAGCCGTATATGGGCAATTTCACGTAAGACTTACACGAGCCACATGGTTTCACTTGAAACTTTGGCGCTAAAATAGAAAACCGGAGCTTATTATTCAGAGTTATGAGGAAGAAACATATTTCGCCTACCTTTACCACTCTATTCCTATGATCCCTTATCCTACCTCCCATTCTCCTACCCCTCTTCCCCCTGCTTCCATTAATTACCATCCTTCCCCTAATTGCCATTCTAATTACCCTGCCCCTCTTCCTCTCCCACTTTCCCATCCACCATTCCCCTACCTCCCTTTCCTTTACCACCTCTTATCAATGCCCTCTTTCCCCTGCCTTCGTCAATCGAATTAACATGTATAGAACATTTCATAACCTAACGATTTAAATTTTTTTTTTTTAATATAAAAAACTACTTTTTGTGACTTAAATATAAAAGTTAGACACATGCTGTCGCTAAATTTTTTGTAGGCTCTACGACTTTTCTCTAGAACTCAATCATATATCTCTCATCGTTAAGGCAGCGTTCGTAAGAAACCTTTTCGTTCGACCGTTTTTTCTCCGACTTACCTTGCAAATCCACGAAAAAGTCTTTTCAATATATAGCCTATGACACTCACAAATAACGTGGCTTTCTACTGATAAAAGAATTTTCAAAATCGGTTCAGTAGATCCAGAAATTATCCCCTACAGCCTCACAAACTTGCAAACTTTACCTCTTTCTAATATTAATATAGACAAGCAAATTTCAAAGAGCCATCTAAATATACTCGTAAAAGTATCGCTAGTCGGTCATATCGATACTTCAATAAAAACTGAAAATATAAGCTTTGTTTTCGAAGTAGAGTATCATCAATTTGTCTCTCTATGTGATTTATAAAAAGAAAATATGAAACATAAGCCAAAATTTCTTTCAATGAAGAACAAACTAACTTTAAATTTAACTCAAATGTTAGTATGGAATAAACTGTAAATAGTATAGATACTCGATGTGGACTTGGAATGGAATATACAGTAAATACTATAATGACTCGATTTGTACTTTTACACAGTCAAATAAACAACCTGGTAATGATGTAAAAAGTGATTTCCAGGATGTAATGGATCTCCAGGATCTCCATGTTGTTAATTTCAATAAATGACAATTAAATTACTTAACCAATTTCTTGGAGCAACATGCAGCATATCTATATTGTCTTCAAATAGTCATACAAGTCTGTAGGAGAGGGAGTGGGTTGAGGGAATTTCCCACGGAACAGTAGTTTTAGGGGCCCGGATTTTTGAATGACGAGCGTTATCAAGCTAACCAATTTTTCCGTTCCAGAAACCGAGAAAACTGATGAGGTCGTTATCCAAAAATTAAATCAAAAGCAAAAACCCGAAAACTCATGGCGAGTCCTTTAATTTGAAATGCTGCAAAAATTTATCGAGAAATACTGTCGCTCCATTGAAAAAGTCCCAGCTCATTAATTCATACTTGGCGACCACTGCACATCGCCTCTTCCCAAAAAACCGCGTTCTGTGAACTTTTTTGAAGCAATCCTGATGTAAAACCCGATGTGTAACACGTTGCGCCGACTTGTTCTATCCATATGTCGTCTGGATCCATATCATCCATATCTGTTATGGGCCAATAGCATTCACCATTAACAGTCACCGTTTGGCCATTCTCATTTCTGAAGAACTATGCACTAATGACGCCGCTTGACGAAAATCCACTGCAAATAGTAAGTTTCTCAGGATGCAATGCACATTCGTGATACTGTTGTGTATTACTCTCTTCCCAAATACGACAATTTTGCTTGTTCAAGGAAGCCGTTCAATTAAAAATGTGCTTCATCACTGAAGATGATTTGTTTTCTGCTTATATTTGAATCCGTTTCTTACTGCTCCAAGGCCCAATAAGCAAACGGTAACTATGACAGAACACAAAAAGCGAAGAGTGCCAGCGGTGTCACCTTTAACGACAGAGCACTAAGCTATCAAAGTTCGGTCATAGATAACACTTTCACAAAAATTAATGGTTTTTTTATACCATTCACAATGGTATAACTGTATTATCAAAAGTTGTTAACGCATTAAAGAAGACATCATTGACCTCTTAAAATATACATTCTTAATCAGCTCATCGAGTCAATCTAGTCATGCCTGTCTGTCTGTATGTATGTCTGTGTGTCGGTCTGTCTGCCTGTTCTGTATTGCGAATTTTTATACCATTCAAACATAGTGTGAAATAGTATTACCAGTTTGTAACGAAAAGGTGGCATCGTAGGCCCCATAAAGTTTATATATTCTTCATCAGCTCGACAAGACGAGTCGATCTAGCTATTCGTCAGGGTATTGATGCGCATTTTTTAGTGATTAATTTTTATGATATCCAGTTGTAAAGTAGCAATTTTTATTGCAATCAAATAGAGTACCCATATTGACCCGCCACGCCTACTATTTGGTATAGCCCTCAAACAAACCCCCGTCCACTATTGACTTCTTGTATTAAATTAAATAATTGTTGTGGTTGCATCTACTGGACGGAGGCTTCACATATGCAACAATGAGTGTGATCGACACTTTTTGGGGGTAGTCCACATACAAACCCACTACACCAAAAACAGACTTTTGTGTTTTTGTATGAAAAACTTATTTAATAAAGTCAATATTAGCTTGAAATGCCATTTGAGTTAGAAGTTGTTTAATTTTTAATGGAATCATCCATCTGTTGTATCTTTACTGCTGTATCTCTGCAGAGTCTTGACTAAATACTTATGCATTGCATCTTCTAAGATGCTTTTACCGTCGCTGTTGCTGATGATGAAATTAACACTTAGAAAGCTTAAAGACAACTTGATGCAAAGATTTATGTTCGAAATATGTAAATTAGTTAGAAATGAGAAATATTTTTTAAGCATTTTCTTTTCAATATTTTGTAATTAATGCACGCATATTGGAATTTCATTCCATTGGCTTTGCTACGTTACACCTCTACTCCGATCTGTGCTGAATATATAAAGAAATTATACTATATATTTCTCACAAGTTTTTTGTTCAAGTCTTTTGTGCAAAATAGCAGCTATTTTTTTAGGTAAATATTTTTAAGAGAAATATTTATGATAAATAACTGCTCTTTATACACACTCTTTGCATAAAAAAGCTTACATGTAAGCTTTTCATATTGACTTTTAGTAGTCACGCTAAATGTTATTAAGCCAAGTTAGCCATGAATTGACTCCTACCACAACAACACAAACCAAAAGAAACAAAAACACAAAACGCAAAACGCAAGACACAAGACACAAGACACAAAGACGAAGGCAAAGACGAAGGCAAAGCAACAAGACAGAAAAAAGAAGAAAAGAAAAGAAGTTGAAAACGAGAAAACAACGTAACCGAGCTTACGGTAAGCGGCTGTTTGCTGCTTTGTCCGCGCGTCAGTTGAGTCGCGTTTGTCGTCGAGTGCGTTTGAACGTTTCTGCATTTACTGCTGAGCGTTTCTTTTTTTTACTTTTGGTCGCTGCTGCTGCTGCAAAAGCTGTTGCCAATATTTTGTACAAAAATTTTTATATTTTTTGGCCAGCGGAGAAACAAATTGGAGGAAAAGAAACAAAAGCATAAATAGAAAAAAGTAATAGTGAAATAGTGCCACAACAACAACAACAACAACAACAATACAAAGCAATTTGTGCACAAAACAGCAACAAAAGCAAAAGAAATTAAGAAAATATAAAAAAAGCAAGCAAGAAAAAAGAGCAAAAAGAAAATTTTGTGAAGCATTTTGCTGTGCAGAAAGTTATGCAATTAAATTCAAAAATTATTCATTTCGAAATAAATAAAAAAAAAAAATTATAAAATCAAACAAATTTTATTTTGATTTTTAGTGCAAAGTGAAATTTAAACAATTCGCTGCATTAATTGATGTTAAAAAAATAATTATACAATAATAAAAAAGATATATATATATAAAAAAAACAGAAAACAACAATTTTAAGTTTAACTATGAATACAGTGAAATTAAATTAAATTAACAAAATATCTAGAAAAAACAAACCTTCATATATAAACAGTTAAAAGTAAAAGTTACATTTAGTGTTCGTTGTTATTGGAATAAAATACAAGTGCAGAAATTAAAGCACCAAAGTTATAAAATAAATTTAAAAAAATATATACATATTTATAATTTCAAATAAAAAATATTATTTTTAGCGAACAACCTGACGTATACGTAATCGCGCACAACAACTAAATACTGCAATAGTTGCAACAAATACCGCGACTAAAACAATTTCAACAGCATCAAACTAATTAAGCTATACTAGGTAAGTGCAGCCAAGACTAACTAAGGTCTGCCCGTAACAAGACTTTACGACGCTTTTATTTTTTTTTTTGTTTTTTGTTATTTGTTTATTTGAATATTTCATCTTTAAGCTTGAGTCCTTACACTTATAAAAAAAAAACTCCAATATTTTCGTACATGAATTCATACATAGAAGCATCAAGCGTAAGTTTAGTACGGATTTTCTTAATCTCAACTGAGCTTGATTTAAAAAAGATTGATTTGATTTGAATTTTGTTTTTGTTTGCTTTTCTTTGTGTATTTTTGTTCTATTGTTAGAAAATTTTAATTTAATTTTGTTGTACTTACAATGTTTATAAAAATGTTCTTTGGTGGAGGAACCTGGCATCAAACCACGGCACATGCGTACTGCGCTCAAAACTGGCACCGTTTTAACTACCTCAGTTAACGGGCACACAAAACAAAGCCTAGAATATGTTTCAGAAATATAGTGTCTATATTACAGTATGCATGATATTGTCTCACAATTAGTAATTTTTTTAAGTAGTCATTGTACAGGGTGTCTCAAAAGAAAGTTCACATTTAAAAAATCGATAAAAAAAGTAAGTAGTTTATTGAAAAAATGTTTTGTACATATTAAAATACACACTTTGGGAATTTATTTCTTAAAAATGATATTGTCCAAATGTAAACCGTTGCGTTCACGGCATTCATTTAATCGAGCACTAAAATTTCGTATGACGGCTCGGCAGGTATTCTCCGTGATGGCTGCCATTTCGTGACGGATATTTCCTTTTAATTGTGCCAGGGAAGTCGGTTTGTTACCGTACACTTTAGATTTGACGTAACCCCACAGGAAAAAGTCCATAGGGGTTAAATCGGCACTTCGTCCTGAGGCTTTAATTCTTGCACCAACTGAATTTTGTAGGGTGCAGCTTTAAATATTTGTGTAAAATGCGGAACAATGATGATCTATGCACGTTTAAAGCAACAGCACGCTTCCGAATCGAAAATTACGGGTTGTCAAAAACAGACTGAGTAACACTGTCTACGTTTTAAAACGTTCTCGAAGTCTCTTCACACTTCTCGACCCATTTTCCAATGAGTCGAGGGCTGGGCGCATCATTTAAATGACGAACATGTCGAATACTGCAGAATTTTCTACGCGCTAAAGTCGCTGAATTACCGTTTTTGTAAAACTCACGTACGCACAACGCACGATCCGCTCCCGAGAAACGATCCATAGTGACTAAATTGCCAAAAGCTAGGCTACCGATTTACATACCCCCCGCGCCCCTTTGGAATAGTTGCGTTCTTTTGAGACTAATTTTTTTTGAGGCTAATTATAAAACACTCAAATTTTTAGTGAAATTTTGCTTATCATATTGCATCGCTTATCAAGGTTTTTATAAGCCATTTCAAGCCGAGTCGAGACACATCTAGTTAGTGAGTGAAGTATTACTTTAAAAGTATCCTCTAATTTTGTTATAGACCTTATATATTTATATACAATATACATAACTACTTAAAAGTAACTTACAAAAACAAAACAAGAGTAAAGCACTTCTCAAAACCAAAACAGCGTACAGGGCGTATACATAATATATATTTAGCATAAGAATTCACACAGCGCAAATCAAAGCGGTGCAATGTGAATTTAACGCAGCATACTCAAATGTATGTAAAACAAATCTATACACAATTGTACAGTGAAACCTCATATATTGCATATGTACATCAAGCTAAGTCTAGTGGTTCAGGCGTATTTTCCATTTCTACAGCCGATTTTATGTTTGTTTAAATTACATTTCATGCGAAAAAAAAGAAGATTTCTTCACTCGAATTTCTTTTTTAGATATTTCAGTTTTCGGACACGAGATTGATTACTACACTTGATTGTAAGTGCTACGAACGATACAAATATTGTAATCTTCTTCTATGTTGGTATAAATATGTAAAAATAAATTTTGTCGTACCAGTTGTCTAACAAAAAAAATTCGTGAATATAGTGTTGTTGGGTTTACTGAGTAGATGTGCGCAAAAATAAAATGTTGGCTAATTTTCGGTTATTACGGCTTAAAACTTAATATTCAACTTCACTTAAAACTTAATTGCACTCATAATTCACAAATAGTTTTTACGTATTCTTTTTTATTATAATATTGTGCAAATTAAAAGGAGCCCGTTTAAGTATTATGTAATGCAATTTTTCTTTTGTATTTTTAAACTCCCGTACACACGGGGAAGAGAGAGAGAGAGAGAGAGAGAGAGAGAGAGAGAGAGAGAAAAATTGAATGCGAGAGTGAACACATGTGCATGCTTTTGTTGTTTTTGTTGCTGGTACATCTGCTACTCTTCTCCCTCTTTTTCCATTTCTCTTATTGGACCATTGTTCTTATTGAACTAGAGTTTTGATAACGATTTTCTAGGTTAAGCTCTCAAGCCAGCCATAAAGAGCTTTGCTCTAATAAATAATTTAAGATCTGCTTCTATTTACCTAACTACTTCGCAGTATAGAAAATGACATTGGTTTTAATTACCACTTAACTTCCAAGAATAAATTATGATGCACATACGGCTTCTTAAACTCCTTGTCCAATGAGCACTTATTTAACATTTTGATGCTATATGTCCGGATGTACTACGATGTTCAATTAGATTCAACCTGTTTAACGGTTTATTTATTGGAGGATTTTAATTGTATCTAGGGTAGGCTGCATGACTAGAAATTCTAGTTCATAAGTTTAGTAAAGTCAGATTCCAGCTACATGAAAAACTTTGCACAGATCGTTTCAGGTTCGGTCTCTTCTTTATAACAAAGTCAATATGTTTAACTTTATCTTTTACTTCAAATATCATTTAATATCATTTCTCCTGATATATAGAATCTCACTATAAGAATGAGTTTATAAATTTATTATTGTATACCACGACATTTAAAATTTTTTTATTAAGCACCTACTGTATTACAAAACAAGCACTTTTAGGAAAATTCTCTAAAAGTGAATTCGTTAAAATAGTAAATTTTTACGCTTGGGATGGTTTTGCGATTTGTACTCAGTTGGATTTGTTCAATGTATTGTATATATTGGCCACCATAGGAAATCTCTTACAAAATCCTATGGTGAAGATAGAAATTCTAGTATATATCAAGCTAGAGACTACAAAATATATCATTGATCTGAAGTGGACTAAAAGCGTTTGCCGCAAACAGTATGCCAACTAAACCAAATAATAACCTAAATTTGCATCTAATCTGAGGGCCGTATGAATTGTTGTACGTCTTAGCACTAAACTGGTAAACATATAATTTCATCAAACGACAGTTACACAAATTTTGTGCAAATGATTTGCGCGTCTGACCACCAAATGTTTTGCATGCTAACGTTTGCCACCCGATGTTTGACCATGTTTGCGACTGGGTTACTATGTCACATGATTTGCTGTGTATAACCAACCATGTGCAAATTTTATTCGCGTTTGGGCATTTGTTCTTACAAGAAAATGGATGAATGATTAAATCAAAATAATAATATTTTTCAGTGAAAATCAGATACATTGTCCCTTAACAATGGAAAAAAGTTGGTATAAATTCCTGTGTGAATTCAATTTCTGAGTCCCAACATGATATTGCATATTTAAATGCACAGATCGAATCATAAATTGTGCTAAATTTCTCAGCTGCTTAAAATAAATATAACTAAATTTGCATAGGTTTCACTGTACATGCACTTACCAATAAGTATGTGCAGGGCGCGCACTTGCGTGTTTCCTGTTGCTATTTCATTTAAACAGCCTCAATTTTGCTTTCGATTCCGCTTCACTTTACGTTTCATTTTCATTTAAATATACTAGATACAAAACAATGAAAACAACAGCAAGCGAAAGAGGCAACGGCAAATGCGATATACATAATAAAGTTGAAACAATTTCTGGTTGTTTCAAGGTTGTCGACGTTTTCAATTCGGTTTTACTACCGTTGTCAGTGTTTGTTGCCTAAGTCTTGAGATACTATTTTGTTTTTCGCCTTTTAGTAGCTAGTTCATGGCGCTGACGTTGATTTTGAACGTCGTGCGTGTTTTGCGCTTTTTAAAATACGCTCGCAGCCTAAACGCGCACATTTAAGACAAACAAATTTAGCTATGCAAACTAAGTTTAAGACTTAAATCAAACAAAATTCAAATCAAGACAAACAGACAGCAGACGCAATCGTAGCAGCACACTTCGTGTCTAACATTTTATAGTTTTAATTATTGAAATTAAAAAAGAATTAGCAAGACAATGTCAAATGTATTAAAACAAACTTTTATGATTACTTATAATTCATAATATAGATACTATTTCGACAGTAGCATAGATTGTATGTACTAATCAAGTGATAATTCATTATTGAAATTTAAGCAATTCAACTTAAAAAGTATTTCATCATCACAAGTGCTTAAGATACATTTTGGACAACCTTTTACAAACTTACGTATAAACAGACAATTTCAAGTTTAACGTATAATAATAAAAATTCCAGAGTTTGCAAATCGTTTTAAGCGCTTAGCGCAGCTACAACAACAACTGATTAAAGCGATACTCATGTATTATATGGCAATCACTACAAAAAGATGAGTCGTCTTAAAGGTTGTACACACTCCACCTATGTATGCATATAACTACTCAGCGTTTCAGTTACATCGCTCCGCTCCTATTCTTGTCACTGTATTGAAATGTGCTGTAAAACAATTGCAGTTAATAAAGCAACAAGCCAACCTAAGCAAGGCAGAAGACAACGCCAAGCTGCAGTTTATATAAAAAAAAATAAGGTAGTAGGTGTTGCGACAATTGCCGCTGGTATTAATTCAACTTGCCGAAGGAAGGAAGTAAGCATGAGTTGCAGTTTAGTGTACAAACAAAAAAAAAAAAATTAAATAACCATACAACAACAATGACGCCAAGCAGCGCAGTTTGTTGAAGGTGATGCGACGAGATCTGTTGTTTTGTATCTATATATTGTATTGTAACTATATAAGCGTATAATGTACTACAGTGAATATAGAGTGATGTGTGCTGTGCAATTGCTGCTATGTGATGATGTAGCTCATGATGCTGATACTGATGCTGATGTTGATGCTGCTGCTGATAATGGTATTATTGCACTGAGGTAGTCAATTAGTGTGCAATTTTAATGACACAGTATTTATATTTTTATACTTTGTTGTCTATATGTGTTTATATGTGTAAAGATGCCCAATTATGCAGTAGTAATGCAAACAATAAAGCACAAAAAGCACAAACCGTAATGCAAATAGTGTTTAAAAGAGGTTGTATGCTAGGGAATCACATATTTGAAATTGTTGGTTATTGCCTCGTTTCATAAGTGCACATTATTCCCAAAAACTTAATTTAGTAAATTCTTGAAACAAACTTTGGCTCTATAACTTTCTTTTCAAGATCGAGTTGTAATAGTATTTTAATGTGGCAGTACGAAATAATATCGGATATTTTCCGTAGAATCCCTCGATCTTTTTGAAACTCGGTATTTATGAGTTTTAGGAGTCGAGTGTTCACCACAAGTTTGGATGTTCGGTCAGATTTTTTGGCGTTTTGATTTTGTTAAAAAATCCATCAATATAAGAGTAGCTGCTAGTAGCTGCCAATAAATAGGCACACCCTTTTTAGCCTTCTTAAACCCAACATAATCGCTAGATTCTTTTGTTGGACAGATTATGAAGAGTAGTAGGGACGAATGTGAAGTTTTTCTAAAGTACTTTCTTGTAAAGTATGTAAAAACCAGGTAACGGCCAATCACAAAGAGTTCTCTCGCACTCTCAATTCTCTCAATATGTTAAAAAATTACAATAAAAAAGTCAAAGTTAGTGACGTCATAGAAAAAAGCAATAGGCGGACTTGCCAACGTGTTGGCGAGTATCAATTGAGAGCGTGGCTTCTCGTAAAATTTTAAGACGAATATTTCTTCCATTTGAGCCAAACATGTTGGTCATACTTAACGCTCTTAGTATTATTATATGGTACTGAACTGTTTTGTATTGTCGCTATAATGGTTGAATTTCAACCACAGGGAGAACACAGGTATTAATAATGAATCTCGGAATCTGGTTGTCAAGGAAATATTAAATTGGAATAATCTTCAAATTACAAACAAATAATGCATATTATTTTTTAAATTCTGATATCTGCATTGAGGGCTTATAGTACTTCAATTTTAAGTGTAGATATGTGTAAAAGATGTTGTATCTTTTACACATATCTACACTTAAAATTTACTTATAAAAAAATATCTAGATACAAAAATTACAAGTCTCTACTATCTATATCCAATTAGTTCATTTCTGGAACTCTTTTATGAATACATACAAAAAAAAAAAGAAAGAATGCTAAACGCAATTATTTATTCCATTTTTTACATTACCAGCTATACACACACATATATTCTAATTTATATCGCGCATACGATTGACCCATTTCTCTGCTAATGAGTAAAGCCATAAATTTTATTTAGAAAAAAAAAAATTCAATAGAGCAGCTGTGAGAATAGCAAATATAGCAAATCAAATATGCAAAACACATACATAACGAGTGAAAGAATATAAATATAAAGCACATATCTACCAAAAGAAATAAATAAAAAAGAAAGAATTTACTATTTCTAATTATAAATTATTTACATCATCGCAGCAAATAGTTAACAAATCAATAGCAACAAAGTAAAGCCATATGATTGTAGATACATTTGTATATCTAGTATCTGTATAAAATACTTATGCATTGTTATTATTTATGATTAGCATAGACGTAGCTAAAGCTGCCACTTTGAGGATGCTGCTGTGGTTGATGATGATGATGATGATGAGTTAATGTTGTTAGTTTTGCTAACAAATTGCAAATAGTCAATTTCAGTATGAAAAAAAAGCACAAAATCATACAGATACAAATATGACGAAAGAATCAGAAACATCAAATTTGTTTTTGTATTTTTTCAAAAATTTTGCTTAAGTATTTTATTTACTTTGAATTTAATATTCGTAGTCAGCTTTTATGAGTTGCATTAAAAATTTACTCATAGGTCTAGGCAGTGGTCTTAGAAATGATGCAATGCGCAAAAAAATGGAAAATGTTCAAAATAATTGAAAAAATTTACAATACAAAAAAAAAAAAAAATTAGCAGACAAACAAAACACAGACAGACAGAAGAAAAAAACAACACGCAACACCAAAAGTAGCAAACGGCGTCGATGCTATTCGCAACTACCGAAAGCTTTTGCGCATGCGCGTAATTATACTATAAAGTATCTAAGTATCTATATGTGTATATACGAATGTATCTATGTTTTTGTATCTGTGCTGCGAATGATGATTTGCAACGACCTTTTGCCAACACAAACTGCTGTTATTTCGTGTTTCTCCTCTTTTGTTGTTTGTATTGTTTATGTAGATACATTTTTTTTTTTTTTTAGCAATTGCTGAGAAAATGAAGTCAACTGTTTGTTGACTGACATTTCCCATTAAATTGCTGTGTTGCTATGTCTAGGTTTTTTCTAAGCAGTCTATATATCTTTTTTTCTTGTATTCTGTTATATTTATATACATTTTTAACTATTTTGCTTAATAAAGTAAAAAAAAATGAAATCATTTGTAAATGAACTACAACCTAATGTGCACATAGTTGCGTTTTGCATTTTAACTCATTTTGGTGCACTTGACTATAGCAGTAGATATTGAATCACTGAACTGATAATGAAGCCTTGTTTCTCTTTTAGACATTGAAAATTCTTTATTGTATAATAAAAGCTATGAGAAATTCAGCTCGGCATCTAGAAATCAAACAGTTATAAATCGATTTGTTAGCTAAGGAACTAATGTGCAGGTATATGTATTCTGGCGTATACCACTAACAGTGGTTGACAATTCTAAAGCAAGTTTAAAACTTTCTTTTTTCATGTAGGCTGAATTTAATGAAGAAGTCGCACAAAAGCTGAAATCAACAAATTAGCATACTCAGTATCGTAGCAAGACATTTTGGGCCGTTGGATGTGAATTTTTTCTCCGCGCCTACAATTCTTATATTGACGAGAAAAAAATGGAATACTGCAGTGAAGTATGCTCGAATTCGAGATATCCTGTATATTGTCTAAGGCTCCTTATTTGCACCATAGATATAGTGGTCTGATATGGAGAAATGTGGGATATTATAAAAATATTGACATAAGACACACCAAATTTAGCGATTCTAGCTTAATAAACAATAAAACAAGAAAGAACGTTAACTTCGGTTGAACCGAAGCTCTAATACCATTCACACGAAATTTAAAATAGTATTGTAAACCAAAAAAGTGGGGGTTTAAATAGGTAGATGTGTATAAAGCGATGTAGTAGATGTGTAAGATGCCACCATATCGAATTTCAAGTTGATATTGATGTTTTCCCTACAAATGCATAAAAGGCAGCTGTGGGTTTATATGGGACTATCTCAAAAACTGGGCGGGATACGCCCATTTGCAATGTATATGAAACGGTTGTCCATAAAAATCCACCAAATCAAATTTCAAGCTAATATTGATTTAAATGAAGATTTTTTTTCATAAAAAACACAAAATAGCACGATGGGTTTGTATGGGGGCTATCCCAAAAAGTGGGCGGTTCCCACCCATTAATGTATATGTCAAGCATCCGTCCATTAAAAGTTACCATATTAAGTTGTTATTGACTACAATAAAAAAGTTTTGTATACAAAAAGTGGTCGGTGGGTATGTAGGGGGGCTACCTCAAAAACTGGGAGTGGCGGTTCAATATTAATAGTCTATTAAACTGCAATAATTAGAAGTGTATGTGCAAAATTTCAACTGGATAGCATAAAAATTGGTCCCCAAAAAATGCGCAACAATATACAGATAGGCAGACGGACAGACAGACAGACGGACACGGGTACATCGACTCGTCTCGTCGAGCTGATCAAGAATATATATACTTTATGGGGTCTACGATGCCTCCTTTAATGCGTTACAAACTTTCAGACAAACTGATAATCACATTTTTTATTGCATTCAATATCGATCTGAAATTCGACATGATGGCTTCTAATGGATGAACGGTTCACATATATATCAATGGAAGTGATCCCCCACTTTTTAGAGTAGCCCCCAGCTGCGCACTTTAGCCCTTTTGTATGAAAATCTTTCTTACTGTGGTCAATATCAACCTCAAATTTGTTATGGTGGCTTCCTATTTATATCAATGGGTATTGTCCCTCCACTTTTTGCGGTAGCCCCAAAAACAAACCAACTACACACTTCTGGGATTTGGTTAGGTCTCTGGAGCGGAGTGCAACCAGTTTTTTAACTGCTCATATTTAAAAAAAATTAGAATTTTTTAGTAGGTATTTTATAGTTCTTTTATGTTTTAGAATTGATCGAGTAGTAATTTACGTTTTTAGTATGATACTGTGTATTTTTTATTAGAAAAACATTCTGTATTTTATAGTATAGTATAGTATTCAGTGCTACTTTTTCGCTAATGTGAAGCCTAAAAAGTTTTATAAACGCAAAAACATTATTTGTTGCTATTAAAATGTATCCGGAAGACATTCAAATGGTTTGCAACATAGCGTCCTCAATGCCTATGTCTCAAGCTAGAGTTGAAAGGATATTTTCCTCCTTAAAATTAATTTTATGCGATTTGAGGACATCGATGTAGTGCAATTTGATCTGTCAAAAATCGGAGTACGTTTTTTGTTACTTTTATACTGGACTACTGTTACTATACTGTTACTATACTGTTACTATACTATTACTATACTGTTACTATACTGTTACTATACTGTTACTATACTGTTACTATACTGTTACTATACTGTTACTATACTGTTACTATACTGTTACTATACTGTTACTATACTGTTACTATACTGTTACTATACTGTTACTATACCCTGGATTTTGTATGAAAAACTATTTTATTACAGGCAAAACCAACTTGAGTTTAATATGGTTGCTTCCTATGGACGGACACTTCACATATATGTACATATATCAATCGATGTAGTGCCCCTTTTTAGTGGTAGCTGCCATACAAACTCACCAGTGAATATTTTCATTACAGTCAAAATAAACTTGAAATTTGACATGGTGTCTTCTTATGGACGAACACTTTACATAATTATCAACAAACTTAGGTTATTAGGTTCTACAAATATTTTTTTCTTCTTTATATGCGTGAATGGTATTCAATCTTCGTTTCCACTGAAGTTAACCATTTTTCATGAATATACTTTATAAAAAAAAAAAAACATTCACCTCTCATGTACCCAAATAAATATATTTAACAAATGATTAAATTTAAAAGCAACAGTTGACCTCAGATCGTCATAGCTTCTTTACTCTGTAACCGCCCGCACATGTAGACTGTTGCTTCTGGTCGTGACCGATGACATTATCGTACATGCGTTGAAGCCAAAATTACGTGCACTCAACGCACGACATGACTAGATGCATTAAAAATGCTGCCACACACGCTGGCCAACCTATTTTAAACAATTTCAAAAACCGCCAGGGCTAATTTAGTTGCATTTAATTAAAACATTTGCTGCACACGCCTAACTACATACTCTGTTAAACGATTTTTCCATAATGAGGAACGTGATGCGTGGCACGTGTTAAAGGTTTTAACGAAATTAGAAATGCTATCAGCAAACACGTCGTTGATAATTTCCGTTTCGTGTTTTTATGATGTATACCTGCAATATGTGGTCAAAAACCAAAATACAGGAAATTGCATGCCACACTGACAGAAAAAAATACGTAAGAAAAACCTTTATTTAATTTTAATGTAATGCAGCTTTTGTACTCTAAATAAACGATATTTTAAGTAGTATGAGTATATGAGACTTAGCTTCCCCAATTACATTCCCCAAATAATGTGTACATGAATTTAAGTGTGAATATGGGGTTTTTTTTTTTTTTTTTTTTTTGTATTTCAACGAAAGATTGAGGCAACGAACTTGCCTTTTTTGTTTGCTACAATATAATGTCTGAATTTTTGTTTTCTCAAAACCAATATTATGATCTATGCACGAAATTTCAAAGCGCCATATATGTAAACATTTCCGCTACGAAAACAAAAAAAAAACTTAAAGTATGCTTATGACAGCTCTAAAGAGTGTAAGGGCAGCGCTGAAAAGTGAAAACATTGTTAAGAGCTACCAAAGATTGCTACCATTTGATAAGATACTTTTGTATAGCAAAGAAATGATTTTGACCAGCAACAGAAATGCTTTCACATCGTCGAGCTACACGCAGACACGTACTTACTTTATTTCACATTTATTATTGCAACTAATGATGGACATCGTAAAAAATGTATACAAAAAAATATGTATATATAAGTAATAATCATAATAATCATCGTTACAAAAAAAAAAAAAAAACAAAAACAAAAAAAAAGTAGTTTGATGAAAAAATAAACGACAACATCATCATGTTTTAAAAGAAATCAGTTTCGTTTTCAAACGCACTCGCTTGTGGAAAATTTAGTGCACTCAGTGACGCTAGCGTCTAAACTTGTATCTACTACAGCCCATGCCATTCGATTCCATTCACTCGACTCGACTCGACTCGACTCGACTTCACTTAGGCGACTCACTCTCGCATGCTAAAACGCTTAGACAACTCAACTGAAAGCGAAAATCGTTTGGCATGAGGTAGTCAAACCATCAGACAGACAAACTACAGGCTGAGCTAGGGGCCAGCGGTGCAAAACGAGCAGGAAAATCGAGCAAGCGAATAACTGCACGCTACAGTTTCATACTTTTTGCATTGAAGCGTGCAGCTTGAAATAAAAAAAAAAAAAATTTCAAACTGAAGAAAAACGAAAGCAAAAGTTTTTATTTACTTGATTATTTTGCTACTTTTGGTCCGCTTTTTTTTCTTTCTTTCTCTTTACATGTTTTCTTAAGGGGTAGTGTTTAATTTGTCGTAAAGTTTGAGACGCTGCTATCGAATATCATATAAGTTATTGTATGGAAACCACTTGATCAGCGCAATGTTTTCAGTCGTTCGTTCTATTCACATTTTTAGCTGACTGCTCTTCAACTTTATTCGCAGGTACGAATACTTCTAACGACACCGCATATTTTAAAATGATGCCAGCCTTTTAGGCTATAGTAACAGTTATTATAAAATTAAAAACCCTACTTTGGGCTCAGCAAGCAAATTAGAAATAGAGCCCCCTCTCGAAGTGCGAATATAAAAATCCATAAGACACTGATAATCCCGGTCCTGCTGTATGGCGCAGAAGCATGGAACCTGACATCAACGGATACAGTGTATTTAGGAGTGTTCGTAAGAGAGATTCTTCGTCAAGTGTAGCACCCGTATGAACCACGAACAGTATGAGCTGTATGATGAGGTTGACAGAGTCCAACGCGTTAAATTCCAGCGGCTGCACTGGACTGGCCACCTCATCCGGAAGAACCCCGAAGCTCCAGCACTAAAGGTTTACGACGGAAACTTCAATTTGATTGGTGAACGGCTTCAGAGAGGACGTCCGAGCTTAAGATGGCAAGATCAGGTCTATGATGACCTGAAAAAGCACCTCTTCAACTGACCTAATCCTCAATAAGAGTACTTAAAACTTATCAAGGAGTTAGCAGCCGATCTCGAGGTCACATTTGTGTAGCTCGATGCAGATCGTTTTATTCACAATTTACATGTACTTTGTATGGTATGGTCAGAATGTATGCTTGTTTGTCCGTCCATTTGGCTCCCATTTTCCTTTGTCTGTTGATTTGTCGGTTTATCTGTCTGTTTTTCTCTTTTCCTCTCTCTCTCTCTCTCTCTCTCTCTCTCTCTCTCTGTGTGTTTGTCCATCTGTCTCTTTCGTTTTTAGTGTGTCTGTTCATTTGTTAAACAGCAGGGAAATCTTCATTTTAACTAAGATACAAAAAGTTTTCTTATTTTCTTTTTCTCTTCTTTTTGTCTGCAGCAAATTTTTGCAATTTTCACTCTTAGCAAGTTTTAGTTTAGCTTTTCGTTTTCAATTCGTTTGCAATGCTTTTATTTCGTTGCGTTTTTTGGTCAAAAATTTGTTGCAGTTGTTTGCGGCTATTTTTATGGCTGCTACAACAGATACAAGTTTTTAATTTTGCACTCTATTTTCATATAAAATGCAAGCAGCTAAAACATTTTGCTTTTCGGTAATACAATACAAAAAAAAAGCAAAAATTTAAAGTGGTATTCATGAAGAAAAGCAAAAAAAGGCGAAAAAACATGAAATAAATATGCAACTGCAAAATGCGGAAAAAATATTTCGATATCATTATATGAAACTGGCTTTGATGTTGTCCAGTTTTTTTTTTCAATTTTTTTTTTGGAATACTTTCTTACAATGTGTGCAACTTTGTCATTTGGTGAGAGTAAGCAGCAATTTAGAAGCTTCAAATAAAATTTGCCTATCTAAATGTATGATATCTTTAATTAAGCAATTTTCCACAGAATTGTACAAAAGAATTTTTTAGTTAGACGAAAAAGCCAATGCAGCACGCGAGCAATGTCAAAAATGTTCTACAAATTGCTGCCAGCAGCTGTTTTTAATCATTGTTAAATTAATTTTGTACATTTTAGTTTAAAGTATTATTTGAAGACGAAAGAAGGCCACAGTCGCGTGTGCTTGACTTCAAAATACTCTGTACCTTGAACCTTATTTGAACCATAGATTTGTATGGGAGCTACCCCTTATAGTGGCCCAATCTGGACCGATGTACGATATATTAGTAGGATTAACGTAAGATACACTAAATATGACGTTTCTAGTTTAGTTAACAACAAAAACAAAACATGTTGATACAAAAACTCAAAAATGTTTGCATGTTTGTATGCAGGCTACCTCTCACAGTGATCTGATCTGGGCATATATGAAATATTTATTAAGGATCGACGTAAGATACACCAAATTGGGCATATCCAGCTTAAATCAGAACAAAAACCAGAAAAATATCATACAAAACATTGGCTCATTCACTTTGTACACTTTATCTGAAGAGAGTATAGGAGAGTCTAAATATGTGCTTATAGGTTGCTCAAAGAAACGATCGATTGGACGGACATGTCTATATCTACTTGACTATTGATGCTCTGATCAAGAATCTACTTTATAGCATCTATCACGCCTTCTTTTGGCTATTGCTTATATTTGCATAAACGTAATATACCCGCTTAACCCTATGAGTATTGAGTATAAAACGGCACGATTTTGGAAGAATTCAGTTACATGAAATCAGAGCTCGCAACAAGCGACGAGACATTTCAACTCTATTTCTTTTTCAAACGGTCTTGGTTCAATCAACGAGAGTTTTTAGTCGCTCACTTTATGCATTTGTTCACTTGCGACACTTTGCTGCTCATAATTTGTCAAAAGTGTCTTCTGCTCATGTATGTGTGTTACTTATACTATTTTAACATATGCACACAATTTAGCGCCCTATCTCTTTCTCTCCCTCCCTCTTCCACGCTTTGCCAGCAATGAAATATTTAAAACAACAACCACAACCTAACGCAACAACAACAAAAAAGACACTTAGAGATTTCACTTGGCTCGTTTTGCTCAGTTGCCGATGCTCAGTTGCTGAGAGTCGAATGAAAGTGTTCCCATCAAGCCATTATCGTAAGAGAGCTTCGTATGTTTTGTTCATCGAGAAGCATGAAACAGAAGACACGAAAGAATCAAAAAGAAGTGTTCTGCTGAGAGTGAGCGAGTCTAGTTCATTTTTCTCTGTCTTTTCGCTGAGCAGTCAGCATAGAAATATTTGGTTGAGCATATTTTGCGAGCTCTGCAAATGATAGGTTTAAATTCACCAGAAAAAAAACAGTTTTTGTGTGCATCTCGTTAACATCACATTTTAAACAAAAAGTAGAAAGTAGTCCTTGTAAGAATCATATGTCTACACTTCGTGTAACGTAAACTACGAGTACATCTGCAAACCAAATTTCAATTCGGAGTCTTGTAAAGTTTTTCATAAACTTTCGGATGAATCTATAATGAAAAGAAGTTATTTCGTGTAAGCACAATTGGCTTCCGCCTGGCCCAATTGAGCCGTGGCCTGTCAACGGCCACCTCCTAAGTCCTTTAGAAAGTGCATCTCTAACACTATCTGAATAATACGAGTAGTATGAAATTAAATACAATACATATGTGTGTATATGAAGTTCTTCTACAAATGAAAGCCTGCAGATTTTTCGAAGAAATTTAGTAGAAAAGAAATTTTATCTGTGAAATAGTTTGAAGATTTAAAATTAAACATGAACCATGAACCACGTATTTGAAATGTGTTGAATAGACTTCTACAACTCTACATTACAATACCTTCTACAGAATTCATCTGAGCTGAGTTGGAGTCTGAAAGCATCTCTAATTACGCAATACTCAAAAATGTTAAAATTTTAAAACTACATTTAGCAGAAATGATATTTGTTTATGCTTATATTCAGACCATGTTCTTTTTGATTTGACGCATATATCAACAAAATTCCATAACTAGTAACATCCTAATACAACTGCATGTTATTATCTAGGCTTGAAATTAATATTAAACTAAGTGTTGAAATATCTAGTGTTTTTAGAAAAGCTGGAGCCTATAAGTTAAATCTACTTAACATTACCAGACCAAAACATTTTTGGCCCACTAATAGGTCTTAAATAATGAATGATGTAACTTATAAATATCGAATTACTTTAAAAGCATTTATACTTAGCTCTGCTGTCTTCTCATAATGCAAAAATAAATGTTTTCAAAATTTCAAAATTAAGTTCACAACATTGAGGCATCTAAGCTAACTTTCATTTAATAGATTTAGTTACAAATTAATAATGAGAAACTAACAAAAACATGTTTTCCATAGTATCTCTGAGTTGCGTAGCTTGTTCATCTTGTTAAATTGAAATGTTGGCTTTCATCTCTCTGTCTGTCCGTCCGTCTGTCTATTTGTCTGCGATTACACAAATAAGCCGTTAGATGAAAGATGAACTTATAAAACTATAGATTATTAAACAACACTAATTTAACACTATAAACATACAAAAAAAAAATATCTATATATATATATATACATATACGAGATATAGTGGCGCCTCTTGCGAAATACACTGCGTTGTCACAATATGATTGATTATATGCACGTTGGCTTACATAGACTGATTAACTGGCGGGATGTCATTATTAAAGCTATTTATATACTAACTATGAGAATTGCATAAATTAATATAATACAAGCTATTAACATACGCATTATGTTACCACATACATACTGTGTTTTTTAGAGGTGTACAACTTTGAATTGGAATAAAATACTGCAAATCGGCTTTATTAGATAGATAATTTTTATACCATTTGTATTTAAATATGATTTCGGGCATGGTAACGCCGCGGCTGGCTCGGATGTGGCTTATTCTGGTAGTTCCATTTCGACCGCATTCTATTTAGAGTATGCGTCGTACGAGAACGAGCCATGGTTAAACGAATTAGTCGATCGGTTGGACGATTATGTCGACCGACCGTAAAATGGTAACATTCTCGATTTGAACCACGATTTTCGAAATAATTTTGAACAACTTGCAAGCATTGTTATGGCATTAGTTTATACATGATAAAATCGCAAACCAAACTGACAGATCTGAGCAATTTATGACCTCTAAAAAAAACACCCTCTATATATACCAAGTTTTCTACACAATATCAACTGCAGTCAACAAACTCGTTTACCAAAGCACAATTTCCGCAATTAGTTTGAATGATGTTTAAAAATTTAAAGTGTTACATTAAAAATGCGCTTCGATTTTGCAGCAAATTAAGCATAATTTCCTGTTTGCAGCATATTTTCAAACACTTAGTTGTTTTTCTCTAATCATTTGCTATATGTATTTGCATATTTCAATTCATAACGAAAATAATGAAAACCTTAACCCCTGTGCAAGCAATTGAAGCGTGGCTACTTAATTACAATAGCTACAAAGTGTTTTTGAGTATCTTACTTCTTGAAGATACACTTTCACGCATTTGTTATGCAAATTAAACAATTATAATTGTTTACACATAAAACTAACTACTAACGAACATAGACCAAAAGACTTTAATATGTAATATCAATTTCAGCTAGTTTCGCTTTAATGATTTTTTCTTTACTTTGAAATTGATACAGCAACTTGAAAGCATTATACATATATGAAGAAAGCAAAAAAAAAAAAATTAATGCATGAAGCACGGAGTAGAGTTCAAAGTAATAAGTCAATGACTGCTTAATTTCAAATACAAAAGAACAAAAACAAAAACTCAGCCATTTGTGCAAAATTAATATCAAGGAACTTGACCTCACTTCATTCGCATGCTGTAGTAGATCATTTTGTTGATACCCTGCGCATATAGCATGAAAAAGTGTAATAAAAGAAATGATATGTGGTGGTTAAAAAGTATATACTCGTATATTCTTGTTCATTGCAAATAAAATAGCTTGAGATAATCATGTCCGTTCGTTTGTCCTACTGATTCTATGAAATTTTCTACCTTATAGGCCGAACATTCTCAATATTTTCGCTTTGCACTGGCAAATGTTTATTGTCGTTAACATGTGAGTGGCAAAATGACGTTCGATTTACTTAAATATCAGCTGTTTGTGTTGATGATAATAAAAATAACATGTTATCGATAATAAATCGGTCATTTCATCGAAAACCAGGTAATTCGTTTCGAGTGTGTGGCAACATGCTTCAAGAATGTTGAAAAAGTGCAGAATTTTGACTAATGGGAAAATTTACAGGCAACATTCTTTGCATCAATGAGAGAGTAGAGATTGTGAAGAAAGTTGACCGGTGGCAAGGCCCTCCCTAATATATAAATATCCCATACTGTGACACTTGCTTAGACGTTAACAATCAGCGCGTATTTGTAATCTTATGCATTGTAGATACAACTTTTCCTAATTAAAGAAGCTATATAAAATCTCAAACTGCTGTAAGCTTCCGTTATACAAGTACAATCTTTCCAGTGAAGTTCTCCATTTTATTTATTGATAAAATAAATTAGTTTTTGAGGAATGGATTCTTGTTTAGACAAACAACTATTTAATATTTTAAGTTAAAATATATAATTCAAAACACAGTAATTTACTCATATTATGATTTAAACAACATAACTAATGCACAGATAATAAGTACCTCTAAAAACATAATAATAAATAGTTACTAATCTGAAGTGTATACAAATTTCGGTGTCAATTGCAACGTTTTCCATATTTCTGCTTCTTCTGCTAAGTCTTTGCTGGTCGCTCTGCCTTAAGAAACTCTAAACGTTCGCGCTTGCCAATCAATCAAAATCATTATTAATATTTTGCTTTCTTTTCGCTGCGGCACATCGAATGCCCAAGAAGAACCCAATATGAGTTCTTTGAATTTTGTACAAAATAAAAATAAATAAAAGTAAAATCAAATCATTTTAGCCAGCTTCGAAATGTCATACAAGATGCCGCGTCATCGTCGCCATCATCATCAACAGCGAGAAAAAAAAAACACCATCAATTTGGCGTTGAGTGATCTTCGCAGAAATCCGCTTAAATTGAAATCAAATATTGCATAAGCGCAACAAGCCGGAAAAAAACGCAAAATTGTAAAAAAAAAAAGTGCAAACCTATTATATTTCATTAGCGCCTTAGTTCTTGTTACGTCATGTGTGCTGTGCGACTTAAATCAAAAACTCAAAAAAACAAAAAAAACTTTCTACTTTTAAGCGAATCTAAAATTTCTCAATAGTTTTCACTCAATTCAGACAGACAAAGAGAGATAGAGAGAGAGAGAGAGAGAGATACTTTTGAGGTTAGCTATTAAAGTCAGCAGCTGTCATTAAAATATGTTGATGATGCTTTTGACCTTAACATTTTGACAACGCAGCAAGTGTGGCTATCTTGCTCTTTCTATCTTGCTATGTGTTGTATCTTTGTATCTGCAAATGATTTGCAGTTTCATTAATTTGTAAGTGTCTTTGTAAATTCCTTCAAAAATATTTCTACACTTGTCTTTAACAACATAATGCTAAACTGCAAACTTCAGCCACTACACTCAAAAATATATATACAGACAAATTTTAAAGCAAGCCAAGAGACTTAGGCAACGAACTTGTAATGGATTTAAAAACACTAGTTTACAAAAATTTCGAAAAAAAAAATGTTATAGATATACAGATGTAAGTATAGATTCAGCAATAAATAATTTGTACATAAATGGGTAGACAAATAAATAGTTACATATTTAAATAGTTATTATTATTATTTATGATGAGGACATAAAAAACTGCGACTGAGTTAGATGACCTGCCCTAAGCCTATCAGGGGTGCCACAGGAATCCATTCCACTCGAATTTCACTTCAATTTAAATTCACCATACCACAGACCTCATTTACTAGCGAAATGCAATTCGCCTGTAATTGAGCTAGCGATTTGACTAAATACGCCTCTAAAATATATTTTCTAAATAAAATGGCCTACCGTTACAGATAGCGGGTAGAATTTCTGATTAATTTGCATCTAAACAATTAATAATTTAATATGTTTTAATAAATAAATTAACAATTTACTAAACCAACTATGAATTCGCTAGTTGAATTTGTCAGTCACAGCCGACAGACAAGCGATTTGCATTTCACTGGTGCCACTTTTTCGAGCTTAGTTTTTAAGTAGATAACATGCTGCTGTTTGAGTTGAAAAAAAAAACAAAAACAAAATATAATTAATTTTAATCGCAATTACTGCAACCTTAAGCAATCGTGTATTTATTGTGCATTTAACGAAACAATTTGCGACAATTTAGTTCGGTTGGATGGCAACGTCGCCAAAGAAATGCCATTCTCTGAGCGAAGACAAAGAAGAAGAAGGGTTTGAGACGCTTGCGGTCTATTGCCTCCTTTCTGAGTTGCCTCTTAACTCTTCGATCGCAATGAGTCTGACAAGCGGGATTTTTTACCATTATTTGTTTATTTTTTGCAATTTTGTTTTCATTTGTTGATTGCAATTCAACGCGATTCATTCCACTCACATTCATTGCCACTCACATGCCACAGTAAAAGTAGCTCACAGCTGGTAGAGTTACCGGGTATACTTTTTAGTTTGGCGGGCAATAAATTAACATTTTTTTTTGCTTGCAAACTACAAAAATAATGTCACATAAATGCAATTTGCATTTAACTAAATATCGCTGTAAAATATCAATGTTTCAATTGAAAAATATCAATAATAAAGCGGAACTAACACTAACCTGGAATATTGTTATGACCAAGCACCAACAGCAGATATACTCAGTTTTATTCGCCTAGTTTTTCCAATAGACAATTTGCTTCAAGCACTAGCTTTGTCCTAACTACAGTGGAGTCATTATATATACGTATTTGTTCATCTAAACAAAGGCTGTAATGAACAATTCTTGGAGATAGTTTGAAAATTGATATAAATTGAGTAAAATAGTCCATATAGCTCAATGTATTAAACAGCTATTTTTACTGACAATTAATCATCTGTTTTACCTTCACCTGCGCACTGAATACTTAAAGTTTTCTATTATATGACAACAACCAAAGTTTTACGTTTATTGATCTCGAATTAGGTAGTCTGCAGATTCTACATAAGGTAGTCTCTTTACGTGGTTCCACATTGCAATATTTAGTTTAACAAAGTTTGTTTACAGTTTAATCTCTTTAAATTTGAATCTGGTATAAATTCAATTCAAGTTATAATCCAGCATTTATGACTGCAAACCAAACGTTCGAAAATAATATCGTTATCGAAAGTCTACACGAGAGTTTTTCGTACAAAACGATCAATAACGACCATAACCATAACCAGTGCGTGACGTAGTGTCTGGACCAGAGCCGCATGACAAGCAAGTGGTCACTGCGAATCAGGCTCGATCAGCCTGTAACGCTAACTAAGAATCAGTGTCAGAGCTAGAACTTTTGAGGGCCACCCTAACGGAAACAGGCAATGTGACATAAAATGGTATATTTTTTACCCTAGCCCGGATATGATTAAGTTAATTTATCTAGGATGTTTTCCGTCTCTTTAGAGAAACGGAGAATATGCTTAGACGAGGCGTTTCTGATCTCATCCGATGTAATTAAGGGTCTATTCATCTGCTCAATTCTGAGCCTGGCCAAGGCCGGGCAATCGCAAAGCAAATGTAAGATAGTTTCGTCATACTCTAGACAGAGTCACTGCACTCTGTTTCTGAGGAGAGACCTAGTTTATTTAAGTGATATCTCAGTGGATGATGGCTGGTGAGGTAGCCCAAAAGCAACCTCAGGTCAGATCTATTAAGATGTGCGTTGATTTTTGGTTATACAGAACGGGTTAGTAGCTTGGCCTGCCCTAGACCAGGATATTGTATCCAGTACCGGGAGGCAGTGCTTTTAAACCGATCTAATATGAAAGATTTTGACTTAGCCCAACTAAGTCCGCAAAAAGACTCCGGTCCTATGAAGGCAGTTGCCGAACCAGTCCTGGCTAGTTAATCAGCACTTTCGTTGCCCTCGATACCCTTATGGCCAGGTATCCAACAAATAACGACTTTACGGCCGATTGACAGTTGTTGGAGGATGTCATAACATTGAAGAACCAGTTTCGAGGAGAAATTCCAGGAGGATAGTGCTTTAATAGCCGCTTGGCTATCTGAAAGAATGGTAATTTTGGCCACTTCAGGACTCAATAACGACTGTTGCTAACAAATTTTTTTTTCGAATCGGATTTCCCGTGACTAGTCGTATAGTTTGTGGTTTTCGAACTTTCGTTCCGTTTTTAAATTACATATTTTTTCAACTAATTCTAAAGTAGCTTCTCATAGAATAAGCTCCAGTATTTTGGCAATGGATTTTTCGGTTTTACAAAAAAGAAACAATTTTAGAACTTTTTGCGAATTATGTATATTGATTCGAAAATTGTTCGAAATATGTTGCTTTAGCGAAGGTACGTTTCTGTGTCGGCTGTATATAATTACATAAAACCAATACATCCAATGCATTCGTTGTCAACTAGTGTAATATTTATTTTTGGCATTTTCGAAACAACATCTTTGTAAATATTTCAACCTCATATATTTTGGTTAAGTACTTCGAAATACCAAAGTTAATAATAGTTCCATGAATTCAAAAATACAAAAAATAAAATGTATTTTCAACTGTCATTAATTTATGCATGCCAAATACATTCATTCATTCATTAATTCATGCGCTTTTTCAGGGCAAGTCAGTTCGGTGCAATTAACTTAACTTGACGTATTTGTATAATAATAATTTTCTACAAAAATTAACTATCAACTTGTGTGGGTCTCACTGGTTTTCTAAAATAGCTTAAAATTAAAAAAATATAAGAAATATATCTGCATTTCATGCTAAAGATACAAAATTTGCTTGTGCGCAACTAATGCAACAGCAAAACGCCCACATGTATCTGAAAGCAGCGCAGCGCGTCATTTATGCCCACATAAATATTTATTTCAGCAGTTTAACTATTGGCAGGAAGGCAGGCAGTCAAACAAATGAAACAAACGCACAGCACAGCGCAGCGTTTGGGCAAATACAAAGCTGTCAACAGTTTGTCTTTAGCATGAAGTGTAGTGACATTGTCTGGCGCATCATTAACTAACTAGCATTAGTTAGTAGCTTGTTTGCTGCGACTTAAGCAAAAGCAGAGGCACGCAGCCAGTTTGACTTTGACATAAGGTAATTAAAATAATAAAAAGAAAAAAAGGAAAATAAAAAAAAATGTGCTAACAATTGTGACGCATTGCACAAATGCACGTATGCATCGATACATACATAGGTGGACTTATGTATCTATATATATATATATGTATCTTATGCGAGTAGCTGTTAGTGTCAAACAATGCACGGGTGATTGAACTGCAAATTATTTATAACAATACATTGTTATTGCAATTGATCATATTTTAGTAGCTGCTAGCGAATGATTGTTGCACTCTATTGGTGTAAAATTATTATGGATTTCAACAAGATACAAAAGCTACCGCATACCGTTAACGTTAATATAAACGTCCCAGAGATTTAATCGTTATATGTATACATTTTGTTAATAGAATTATATTGTAGTAGACATTAGTAAATATATTGTTAGCTATGCTTGGCTCTTTGAATAAAATAGCATATACATTTTATTTTTACTTTGAGCCGAATTTCTTTCAACTTCGTATTAATATATTCTGCCAATATCGATGTTCGTACAGATATGCTTCTAGAATAATAGCTCCATTGTAAAATAAATCTGAACAGTCAATTTTTTTCACTGCTGATTCAAATATTTGATGTCTTAAACATTTCCACTCATGACACTGTACGAGTACTTGAACACCTAGTTTAATAGAGTATCAAGATTGACCCGGTACGCCCACTGTTTGGGGTAGTCCCCATACAAACCCTCCGCCCACTTTTGACTTTTTGTACGAAAAACTTTTTGTATATTTGCACCTAATATACAAAGTAGTTTCACTATAGTATGGTGAAGAATAAAAGTAGTATTGCATATCATATGCATATTTCCACCAAATATAAAAAGTAGTTTCACCATAGTATGGTAAAGTATATAAGTAGTATTTCCGTGCACACTTGTTCGCAATATGTATTTTCTATTTTATTTGGTGAACTCTTCTGTTTACTTTGACAAATGTAAAAGCAATCCTATGTGCTTGCGCACCCCCTTTGAACCCCATTTCAATGTTTAATTTAAATTTAATATTTTTCCCACACACTTTTTGAGGTAGCCCCATATAAACCCACAGCTCACTTTTATGTATTTGTATGGAAAACGTCAATATCAACTTGAAATTCGATATATCGGCATCTTACACGTCTACTACATCGCTTCACACACATCTACTAGTAGGCGTATACCGCCCATTTCTTGGGGTAGCCCCTATTTAAACCCCCAATTTTATGTTTTCCAAGACTATTCAAAATTTCGTGTGAATGGTATTAGAGCTTCGGTTCAAGCGAAGTTAACGTTTTTTCTTGTTATTTTTTCATAAACGTTGAATTCGTTGAAATCCGTTAAAGACTTAGTCTATACCCTACATATATATTGTATTGTGTTTGTTAGCAATTATTTTAACTTTACTTTTGTAAAATTTCTCCACAATTTACATTAACTACTTTAACGCCCAGCTACTCTATCACTGCCCAAACAAACTCTCCACTATATTGACTCATCATGTATGCAAAAGTTGTCATCTGGCCTCAACACTATTGTAATTTCTGTTGTCGTCATATTTTATTGATTACCTACAAATGTCTACGCTTGTCTAAGCATAGAATTTCATGCTATTCTAGAAACAGTGTAGGTACATATATATATGCAGTAGCTTCGTTGCTGTCTAAATATGGCATGCAATTGTCGAGAAAACTGACTGAGTAGCAACAACAACAAAAACTACAATACAAATAAATAAATAAATAAATATATATGTACATATATACCTTTCATTCATAAAAATCAAATTACTAGTATCTGCCCCTCCAACTGCCTGTTTAATATGCATAAATGTTTGTAGTTAAGAATATTATTTTCATATTCAAAGATTGTATATGACTGTGAGACACGATTTTAGATATAAATATGTACATACGAGCATATGCATTCCGGAAGAGTATTGTTGATGCAAAGAAAGTTTCTGCTGAATGCGTGGGCTGCAAGCGAAAGAAAGCATATAAATTATGCATAGTTTTTCATGAAAAGTTTGATGCATTTGTATATGGAAAATATAGTTAAATAAATAAATTATTTGTTGCAAGTAGGTAAGCGTGTCTAATATACCTTATGAGTAACGTAAGTGAAAATACAGTAGACTTTAATAGACGAGCAAAATTTGCAGCGCATACACGATATGCTGTAGTGCAATGTAGCTTAAAGATTGCATCGCAATTAAATGCTGCTAATAATTTTCGAGCAATGATTGCCACTTGAACAACAACAACAAAGGCAGCTTAAAATACGCTTTAGATACTTTCTATTTCGGAGCAGTTGAATGTAGTTTGTTGCACAAAATTGCTACAGCGCATCAATATCATTTTTTGTTTTCTTTCACTGCTTTTCATTCATCCTCATTTTGCCAAAAGACAACATTTTTTTCGCTCTGTATCTCTTTCTTGCGCCATGCAACTTTTGAGATTGCAATGCATCTTGTTGTTGCAGCTTTTGTAATTGATGTTGCCGCAACTATCGAAGTCGTTGACAAAATGTCAAGCATGCAATTAACTTCAATGCAGCCAGCGGCGTTGATGAACTCTTGTCGGAAAAAAAAAATAATGTAATCGCACATTTGAATTATTTAATAATTTTACATTGAATTAATTTAAGATAAAAAAGCAAAAAAAAAATTATATGATAATTTCAAATGACTTCCACACTTTGTGAAAGTTCAGCGGCTTCAGCAGCAATTTGCATTTGCATTTGCTTTTGATTGAAATGAATTTGATTAAAAAAAATCACAAAAACTTCAAAGTAATCTCATCATTAATGCTATTTTTTTTTCTTTTCTTTATTTTTTTTTTGGTTAAGTATTGCGTTTATGCGTTAATGGCAGCGTAATTTTTTTCTTGTTTTTACATTTCACATTGTGCCATTGCACTTGTAATATGATTGTATCTCTGCTTCTCTAAACGAAAAACTGTTTGCGGAACGTGAAAGTAGTTGATTTTTTTTTTAATTTTGAAAGTGAATGTCAGTTGCATTGCGTTTGTTTAATGCAATTTTTCTTGTGAAATAATCCCGCGAGCTAAATACGCATCTATAAGCTCTAGAGTAATCAGTAAAGTCAACTTCTTTATATACAACTTCGCTGATGACTTTATTGCACAACTTGTAGCATATATACATATATACTATGAATTGCAGATACTTTTTCAGCATGATGCTGCAGCATTTTTTTGCCCTCCTGTTTGCACAAGAATTTCTCAAGTGCTTATTGTAAAGTTCTTGAAAAATGTGCTGTGCTTTAGTTCCATGAAGAGAAATTTGAGTTGCCACTTGTCAGAATTTACTTTATTTCGCATAAAATTATTTTAAATGAAGTTATCAGTAATTTGCATCTGTATTTGCTGGCATTTCTGCTGCTATTTCTGCTGCTCAAGTGATCACTTGAAATTGCAGTTAAAAAGTTCAGATACTCGTATACTGGAATGTGTACAGCACATTGCATTCTTGCAGCATTCTTGGCTGCAAAATTTTGTAAATATGTATGAAAAGGGTGTTCTGTGCTGAAAATATTTCAGTCATTAAAATGTGTATACATTTCTCATAATGTATTGGCAGTTGTTTGTATTATAAGCATCTCAGGAATATGCAGTGGTATACCTCAACTTCAGTCACAACGCATCAACACTCATACATTCTACGACTCAATCTTAATTAAAACTCAAATCACTTTGACTCAGAACTAGAGATGAGCGCGTGTGAGATTACGAACACGAAACAGATACGAAAAACACGGTCTAACACAAATATATAAAAAATAAAAGAATGTTGCAGTCATGAGTTTATAACTTCGAAGTTTTTTATATAAACAAATCTAAAAAAAGAACAGAAAAAAATCACTCCGTAAACATTAGATAAAACGGTAAACTACAATATGTTTATAGAAATGTATGTAACAGCAAAAGGAGGTGTAACAGATCCAATATAGAACATATATTCTTGATCAGCATCATAAATATAATGGGTGGGCCACATAAATATTCGGCATCTGGCAACTATACAATTCAACCCTATATATATTTCACATCTGTGTTCATATCGGCTTATTCACAACCAACGCATCAGAGTTTGGGCTGGAATTTGTTTTTCTTCTTTGAAGTCGGCGCTGAAGCGACCGTCACCGTAAATGGAGCTCGTTATCGGGTCATAGTAACTAAGTTTTTTATTCCATCTGTACTATAGTTCCAACAGCAAAAATAGCCCGATCTAAGTTCGCTTTATTGTGGGCATTGTTGACCGGTCGTCTAATTTCGCAATAATTGTGATTTTGACTGATCGGGCGAATGCTGCGGCCCGATTTGACCAGATTTTTCCTGTCGGTTTTTTTTTAAGTTTTAAGTTTCTGTCAACGAGAAACGGACCCTGGAAATTTTGAAGCGTAATATTTAAAAGTGAATGGGCACTTTTTACCTTGAGACACTTCGAAATGCGAAGGGAAATGCCAAAAAACGAGATATAGCGCCATTCGCCTTGGCGGCGACTACTTATGCGATATTATTTGATATCAAACGAAAAAAAATTATTGGTATGAGTGTAATTTAGCACTGCAAAAGTTTCGCTCAATCAGCGTATGCTCAGAAACTGAATACGTATTTTTTTGTTACACCATATGAAATGCGTTGGAAATACCTTCACTCCCCTCTTCACTACAAACTCCACCGATTCATGTTCCAAAACCATTTTAAATCAATTTCCTACCCCATCCGCTGTATTCACCAGTAATTGCTCCTTCCGATTACCACTTGTTTAAAGAGTTTTTATCTGGCTGTGCAGCACTAACAATAAATGCTTTGAGTTGCACATCAAATATGCATCGCGCGTAATTGGCTTGTCCAATAAAATAAGCCAAACTAGAACACATCTAAATATATGGCAAGACATATTTATTTGTTGTTTGTCGCATATTGTAGCTTTTATATTTATAACAATGGCAAGCAAAGCATAAAATAATACTTTTTGTAGCCAAGACATGTACAAAAAAAATATATATAGGTATTACACTACTCATATACTCGTATACATACAATACAAAACTGGGTAAGACAGCGCAATACGGCATAAGTATTGTCAATGAAAGAACTAGAAAAAGTAAACCTTTAACAACAGTTGTCTACGGCATTAACATGCAGATAACTCATGCAACAACAACACAATAAATAACAATAGTTAAGAAAAAGATATATACTATATACAGTTAAAAAAATAAAGGTTTAAAAAAGCCCAGTGCAACTCAATAATGTATAAAATCCTAAAAAAAAAAATCCAAATAAATGGTGACAATACTGCAAAAACGACAACAAAAATACTGCCATAGATAAGATACAACTTAACGGCTTTTGTTGCATAAATCTGGCAACATTTGCTTTAAGATTGCAATCGCTGCAAGGCAACAACAGCTACATAGGTAAACAACATTGCCGATTGGCGTCAATGATGCCTGAGAATTACAACAACAATAACAGCAGCAACGACAATAATGCCAATTGCGCAATGTCGTTTTCTTGTCCTATTAAAAAGATTTATAAGATTTAGCACCATTATTTGGGATTGGTATTGTAAATTTAGATTACTAATAGGTTCCTATTTGAAAATTTTCCAGATAGAAAAAATTAACTAAAACCACAATGATTAGTTTAATGTGGTCTGCTCTATAACGATCTATGGTTCTAAATAGGAAATTTAGTATTAAGCTCGTACGTCAGATTCAAATGATTTTCTCGTGGGTATGTTCGGAACAGATTCTTCCAATAATCGCAACATTAATAGATACTAAATTGACATAAGATGTTATTATTAATCAAGATTCTGTAGTTCGGTTGCACAAGTGCGGGACTAGTGCGGGACTAGTGAATTCACCGGCCACCAGCAACCGCCAGTTCCCTGCCTATTCACCGGCAACGCATTTGACTGTCGAATTTAATACGGCGATGTCATTGAAAGTAACTGATCAGCGTGTCCCTATCCCCGGACACGCAGCAGACTCAAAAGACTGATCACTTCACTAGAGAAAAAGCACTACCGAAGGAGCGGGCCCACTGGGACTGTATCTAGTATCTTGGACTGGTGCTTGGCTAGTCTTTTCGGAGTGGTGAGTAGTTAGTTTACTAATGCTACATGACCAGCGTAAAAATTTAATTTTTTTGGTTTTAATGTTTTTAAATGTATTTTTTTATTTGTTTTAATTTATTTTTTTTTAGTTTTTTTTTATGTTTGTAATACATACTATTTTTACAAAATGTTAATTAAATTTTTTGAATTTATACAGTTTACAAAAAATTTTATTTGGTGGAGGAAACTGGTGTCGAGCCCTGACCAAACAAAGGTGCTGACACGCAAACTTCACAATGAATTGCTTTTTCATTTTTGTATTCTTTTTCATTTATATTGTAAAACCGGCAACATACGAGGCATAGCCAGCAAGTAAGTGTACTGTGGCTCTCACGGCCGGAGGGATTTTATTTCCGTCATGTTGGCAACACTGCAGTATAGCCTGACTTCTTCCCTTTCTCAGTAAGTTGAGAACTGTCGACGCGACAACACGTTTCGTGAACAATATCAATCCAGTCTCCCGCCAAGTGCGAAATACACGGCGTCATTCGTTATCTCGTTTGGAAGGGAAAGCCTCCGTTTGAGATTTACATATAATGAGGTGAAAACTGCATATGGTGATAAAGCGATAAATCGTACGAGTGGGTACAAGTGGTGCCGCGAGTTTAAAAACAGTTGTACATCTGTGCATGATGATCAGAGGAAGGGAAGACCTTCAATTGTGACTGACGAAATTGTGGAAAAAATCGAAAATGCGCTCCGTGACGATCGCAGATTGACTGTGGATCAACTTTCTGCGATGTTTCCGCAAATCTCCAGATCTCCACTACACGAAACAATCACAGAAACCCCCGGATATCGTAAACTGTCCGCGAGGTGGGTCCCAAACGGTTGGCGGGTAACTACTTCGAGGAAGGCATCAAAAAATTGATAACGCGCTTCACCACCATATAGAGAGGAATGCTGACTATAGCTTACATTATGTACTAAAGTATCACGTAATTTTTTTGTTTAAATAAAAAATTTTAAAACTTACAAAAATTCAGGACACTTACTTTCTGGACATGCCTCTTACTTTACTACCGATGGCTGATGAAGTGGCTAGTCCTTTAGAACTGATGCGAGGCTGGGAAAAGGCGATGAAATGTCGCACCGCTCTGTCTCTTCCAATGACATCGTCGTGTTAAATCCGAAAGTCAAATGCGTTGCCGGTAGATAGACAGAGAACTGTAACCCGGCAAAAAAGTTCTATGTATTTGTAGTTAAGCTAATGTCCAATCGTTATAGTTTTAATCAGAGTGCTTAAGACAAACATTACTCCAAAAAAAAAGGGCAGTCTTCTGTTCGAAATTAATGACAAATTCTAAATAAAACAAGACAAAACGTTAACTTCGTGGGTACCGAAGCTTTAATACTATTCACACTTGCTCTTGTTTATCCGTATGACTCACGAATATGAACATAAATAATTCAAAACACAAAAATATCGATAAATATACTATTTTTGGCGAATTGTTGGTACTTTGTCATTTTTGAGTGCAGCGCTGCCTTATCATTCGCATAGATGCTCATATGGTATTTTTCCTCATTTTTGTCCACCTGGTTTTCGCTTCACTTTTCGATAAAACTATATTTCAACCTCTCGCACCTGTAGAATTTTTGCTTTATCTATTTTCTGATCTGCTGTAACAAAACCTTCCAGTGGGTAAATCGCTGTCATTTTGATAAGGACTCGTATATTCTTAATTAGTATAAATAGACCTAATACTAATTTACATACGCAGAACTAGAAAATAATTAGCAACAACTCGTAATGGCCGGTCACAAGTCGGCCACAGTCCATAGAAAAACTTGTCAGTTGAGTTTGAATTATTAGCCAGTAGACCAGCCACTGTGATTGTGGATCGATTATTTACATGGTTGCATTGAGAAATTTGTGAAAAACTTTGGTAGCACTGGAAATCTGAGGTAAAGCTAGTTCTCGTTTATTCTCATGAACTCGTGAATTTCAATCTTTTCTTTGTTGTGCTTGATTAGAATATTGTCATATTACGCCAATTTATCCATTAATATATCATTTTTAGCACAATTTTCAAAAAATGATGCTGTATGTATATAGCTATCGCTTTCGCTAGGTCTCCGTCGTGTTTAAAACTAGTTCCCTTCTAGTTCTCTGTATGTAAACGGCCTATTAGACTGCTCTTTAATAAGAAGTACAACGAAATTCTTTAGCGAATTTTTCAATCTCGCATATTCATGATCAGCATACAGTTTCTTAGACAGGCTTAGTAAGTTTGCGTCAGGGATACAATTTTTTTTTCAATTTCATCTTCAATAAAATTAATTTATATATAAAAAAAAAAAATGTGCTTCCAGCAATGCTGAATGTTTATGGAAATATTTTCCAAAATGAAAACTATATTTACATAAGTGCGATTACACGTCAATCACATGCACAGTCAATCAATCAATCAAGCAGTCAATTATTTTCGCAAAGAAAAACATTTTCAAATACAAAAACCCACCCAGAAGGAAAGTCAAAGAAAGTTGACTGGCAGTATGGCCAAGTGTGTATATAAAACAAATACATATGTAAAGAAACATACCTATATATATAGTATATATTTATTTATGCGCATATTATGCTAATAATGGACTCTAATAATAACAAAAATATTTCTGTAGTAATAAAAGAAAGACAGACTTAACAACGGACAGACGGACAGACAGCAGCTAAAGTCAACATTAAAGAAATAAGCTTTGAGCAAATAACAATAAAAGACAATATGACGACAGGTTACCGAACTGAAACGAACCAAAAGATACTCACACGCATTCAGATACAACTACGATATACAATATTTGCATATGAAAAAGAAAGAAGAAAAGATAAATGAAAGAAGAAAAGAGTAGAAAAAATGTTGGCAACAGCGGCTTATAAACG
Source organism: Leucophenga montana (assembly GCA_035044765.1). NCBI lineage: Eukaryota > Metazoa > Arthropoda > Insecta > Diptera > Drosophilidae > Leucophenga > Leucophenga montana. The sequence continues at coordinate 309,827 of JAWNNQ010000556.1, forward strand.
CAGATACACAAACTCATTTGCGCCAAAAAGCTTTTCCTACATCGCATTGGCTTTGTTTTATTTGATTTTTTTTTTTGCCAACCAACTCTGTCTAAAAGCGTTGAAATAGGTGTTTATTATGCAACGCGCGTTTTTTTGTCAACCTGACAAACCGTGAAAACAAAAAAAAAATAAACAAACAAACAGAGACTTGTGCAAGCAACAACATTTTGCTTACAGGTGATTTCTGCTTTAACGCTGAGTTGAACAGTATACAAATGGGCGGCAACGTGCTTCGGATTGTATCTCTGCAATGCGTATCTCTGTATTTGTATACGAGTATCTGTATACATATATGCAAAAGTATCTTAACTGCAGAAAAGCAACGCGTACACCTACAAACGCACATATTTACGAGTAGCGCAAATACATACTATATACACGTATATATACAAATGCAACGTCTAACAAGCTAATTATAAAAATTCTTATACATTTTTTGGTGCAACGCAATCAAATAACTCAATATGCTGCATATTAACATAAATAGCCATTTAATGGCTGCAATAAATAAAAATTATATTGTATTTGTTTGTTTCTGTGGTCAAAATTGAAAAACTGTCGGCACTTTTCATACGCAATATGAACAATCAAAGAGCAATCCAAGTGGCATACAAATATACTAAAAATTCGTGAGTTTCAATTCGCTGGATTAAGTCATATAAAAAAAATATATATAAATTAATAAACGTTTTTTGAATGAACCATGCACATTTTGGCGCCGCATTTTTCTTTGATGATGATTTTTAAAAAATTCTGAAAGCAGCTAAAAAACCATTGAAAAAAAAAATAAACAAAAAGGAAATGGTTTGTAAGTTATTTTAAATACATATTTTGTGTACTTTAGAAGTTCGTTGAACTTGCTGTATGCAGACTTTTGTATAAATATGAGTGGAGCATGAAAAAGATCAAAGAATTATACTCAAGGAAGTCTTTTTCCCATATCACCTTAATAATGTACAGCTTAATAACGTTATTTTTAGCAAAAGAGTTTTAACACCCGATTAAACATTTATTTCGGTTGATCCATTGAGCTTTTTAAAGTTAGCTATGTATTAGTTCGAAGGTATTTCATATATTGTCAATAAATTTCAAATCACTTACTTAATAATACTGGATTTAGTTTTGAGCAATATTTATTGCAGATAGTGCATTGAAATTTAATTGAATTTGCGTCTGTAATCCTACTAATATTATAAGCGCGAAAGATTGTACTGATGTGTGGATGTTTGTTACTCTTTCACGTAAAAGCTACTGAATGGATTTTAATGAAACTTTACAATAATATAGCTCATATATCATAATAACACATAGTCTATAATATATGACGATATACACATAAATGTAATGAATAAATGTAAATGGAATGTAATGTAAAGTAGGCAGAAATTAATATGAGCAAGAAGACGATAATTAAAACATGATGTATAGCTAAAAGCCACAGATTGTAGAGCGTTCATGTTTTTGTTTCATATGGTCATGTGTGCGTGATCAAAGAGAAAGAACGAAAGTATATGTAAAAAGTAGGCAGAAATTAGTATGAGCGAGAAGGCGATAATTAAAACATAGCTGAAAGCCACAGTTTGTAGAGCGTTCATGTGTTTGTCTCATATGGTCACGTGTGCGTAATCAAAGAGAAAGGACGAAAGTATACGTTTAATCGAAGTAAAATGCGGTAACAGCATTTTATCGCATTGGAAATGATCGATTAAAAACCATTGTGTGCATTTAAAAGTTCATGAGATTGCAGTTGATCTGTAATCACCTCATATGAACGTGTGAAAAAAAATTTGTTTGAATATACATACTTAGTATGTGTATACGCTAGCTACTGACCCTTTCTCTGTTCGTCATTTTGTGGTAGTGGGAACGTCGTACATAAAATTTGTAAATAGACTTAGAGCACCCTTTTGCATTCATTTTGCTTGATGTCGATCTTACAGCCTACTCGTTGGTTTCGACTTTCTCGTTGGTTTGACACGCTAGTCTCGTTCTAACATTACTTCGCCATACACGTTAGAGTTGTCTCGCTGTACTCGCTTTACTCGCTGCTTTCGCCCTTATAATCATTTCACTTTAATCTTTATTTAGACTGTTTGTATCGTCTTACTCGTTGTATCAGTTATATTCGTGGTTGATCTTAGCTTCTTCTACTACGTCTTTTTCGAATTGTAATACAAACGTTTCTGTACTACACGACCTGATTAAAATTCTTACATTACATTTTTAGAACTACCTCTTAAATGATATTACTCTATAAAACTAAACTTCTCCCAATGTATGCTTCATCAAGACGAAAATTTTGAAAATGTTGTATTCAAAACCAGGTTAATCATTAAACAGCAAACAAATATATTGTATATTTAAAACGAAATACTTTATTATTCACATACGTTCATGGTACCTTTTTACTTGCAGACAAAATGGTATCCCGAAGAAAAATTCTATCACGTTCACGGGACGATTTAAATCTGGATCAGACATTCAGTCCACAAGAAGAGGAGGAGGATGTTTGGTATCAAAAAGACAAATTGTACAAAGTAAGTAAGAAGAAAAACGTTGAATTTTTTTAAGTAGAATTTTACAATAAAACCTGCATTTTCGGCTTTTATTGATGTGCACAATTAAATGCAATCGATTAGCACTCATTAGCATTCAAATAATAAACAATGAGAACAGTGCAGTACACTTGAGGCTACAAAAAGTGACAGTCAATGAGCAGCAAACAAGCAGCACAATTAATTAGTAGAATTTTGAAATGACATTTGCTAATGACAAACGAAATGCACGCGACATGACAAGGAATAAAAGGGAAAAAGATACATAATTTGCGATGCTTCAGAGAGTTGAATAGACAGAAGCCGCATTCGATTTATCTAATTAGTTGCAGTTGACAAGTTTTGTTTCACCCTTCACAAACTGTATTTAGATAGGTGTTTTCAGTTAGTTTGAATATTTATAACCCAAAACGTCTATTATGCTATGAAGTATTTAAAAAAAAAAATGTCAATGAAAACAAAGTCTTTCACTCTATTCAGATCTGTATCTTTTTAAAAAAAAATTACATTCTTTTGAGTTACTCGAATATGGATTCATTGCATCGATACATTCCAAAGAAGACGCTTTGGCACCAATACTGCTGACTATTTGCCCTTTGCAGCCGGTATTTGCAGCGTATTCTTGACACCATTACTAAAGAAATACGTACTGCAATGAGGCCAAAGTACGCACACATACTCACACATCTACAAGTATCTATAGACTCTACGAGTCATATGTACACTCATAGTTAGTTTTCTATATAACGATGGCGATTGGCCAATTGCATTAATTACCGTTAGGCCATAATATTGCGTTGTGCATTTTTAATTTCAACTTGGAGCCTCAATCAACGCGTTTCTTGCGTTTTTTTCCACACTTCTTGCTCATCAGCAACACATTTTCCATTTTTTTTTTCGTTTGGCGCATGCGCAACAAGCTAAAAACCAACAGCAAAAAACAACAAAAACGTAGTATGCAAAATGACATGGTACGATTCAAAAGTTTAAGATTCTTTTTATATATAGCTCAGTAGAATTCATTCTTTGAATATTGTATGACATAACAAATCAGCTGTTCGATGAAGGGACAGCTGGGAAACCGTGAGTCTATTGGGTGCGAAAGAGATTGACAAGTATTGAGTAAACTGAGGTGTCATGTAAATCGATCACGTCTCAATTTCCTCCAGATACGATTTCATGCTGTCATAGAAATATGATTGAGTTGAGTTAAATTGCTTATTACTTGGACATTTACATTCCCTTGACCATATGCAGCTCTAGTTTATTAAAGTTCGGCGTCTTCAGCGAGTGACATACAATTCGTCCCAAAGAGCGACAGAAACCGTTGAAGCAGCAGAATCTCGCAGATGAGCGCTGTTGCTGAAAGGACACAACAACGACGTCAAATATTTACAAGAAACACGTGGGATCAGCGACGCGGGCCGGGACAGCTAGTAAAATTATATTTTTAATATAAATAACGAATGTCTAGAGTATATCATTTCATAAAAAGCAACAACGCCACTTATTTATTGGATTGAAGAGCAGTTCAGTCATTGTGGGAAATATATGTTCTGATGGATTTTTGGAATCGGAATATGTAATGGAAAATGAACATAACGAATGAAAACAAACAGAGAGAAAGAAACACAATAACATGAATCGCATTCATAACATTCGAATGATTAGCATTCATTTGTTTCATGACATTCAACTTCATAAGCATACAAACATCAAAAACTCATAAGCTTCGAATGAATTAGAATGAATTATTATGAATTAAACTCATTCATTCAATTCACATTCATTAGTAGAATGTGCACTTTCATTCAAATTCATTTTAGTGTGAATGTGACATTTTCCGTTTTTGCCGCATTCACGCAGCTCCATTCTTACTTGTTTTTCTTATAGATTTTGGACTACTGAATTCGATTTAGCAATATTTTTCAAAATCGTTGGAACATATCCATAGATTTTCTTCGTATGCATCTCATTTATCTCAATTGCTATAAATTCGTTAATTACGCAAAAATCTTGAACTTTTCAATCAATACTTGCATAAAACCAAAACACCAAAAGCAAAAAACCTTAACAAAAAGAAACTAGCAAGACGTAACCCTAATGCCCATGCCCACCAGCTGTATTTCATTGATGGCAGCATTTAAGCAACAATAGACAAATTAAACGCTCCCGTCTCCATTGCCTCCATTGAGCGTTACTCTTGGAGCGATTTTTGTGCGATTTTCGGATTTCGGTTTTTAAATGCGCTTTATTGGCTTTAGTTTGAAGTTATTTCTTTTTAACTTTTTGGCAAAGCAAACTGCAGCCTACACGCTTTAAAAAAAGCAGCAAAGTTATTTTTGTATTTGTAATGCATTCAATATGACAGTTGTTGTTGTTGTTATTTCAGCGTCGATAAAAATAACGTGTCATAAATAATTTAATATTTAACTGGGTTAACTGCTTCAACACCGGCTACAACTACAACAACTTAGACGTTGACATCGATAAAAACAGCAATGGCTGCGCGTCTTTAGTTGAGATACAACGAAAACCAATCAAAGTATATGGCTAGAATGTGTGATATTCAATAAAATGTTAATTAATAATTAATATTGACAGCGCTTTTAACGGAATTTATGGATTATGATTTTGTTTTTATCTAGTGTACAAGACGTGCGTTTTTAGGTCCGCTCTTTTAGATTGTGGGACCATCAATTTTTCTAGTATATCTTGCATTTCACGGTGTCCTTTAAATATGTACCAAATCTGATCCATTTTTGCATCGCTGCCATCTTATATTTAGGCGGCGGATAGTTTTCTGAGTGAATTTTATTTCTGCTGATGCCTTCAACATACAAATGAACGAAATCTCAACTCTCTGTTTAATATAGTTACTAAGATGCAACGAATTTGGTATCTCTCTTATATGAGTACGTGGCACAACTCATATTTCCAGTGGATCCTATATCTACCGGTTTCCTTTACTTTGTATCAAATTTCATTCAGCTGAGTTCAATAGTTTGTGAGATATGAAATTGTTTTTTTCTCTTATCTGCATCAAATAGTTGCTGAGATATAACAAATTTGATTTGTCTCTTACATTAGGTACCGCGGTACCTAATATCTGTATGCTTGTATATAGCTATACATAAACATTTCTCGGAAACCTACCTGTCTATTTGTGAAAATCAATTGTAAATCCCCGCAGTAGTTTCTAAAATTGAAAGTAACAAACAGTTATGAAAAGCAGTCGACTTAAATTTAAATCTGTATAGATTTTGATGTGAAGTTTACAAGTTGGCCTTCTTATTGTGAATAGCGAGTGCAATGACAACAAACTACTAAAAACTTTTTCTCTCATGCGTCAATAAACTTCATATAGAAATATCTACAGCCGCATAGAATACACCACGCAATTATTACCCCAAATAATGTATGAAGCTTTTTTTCACTACGTAGTACTTATAAGCCATGAATAAACTCACAAAGTTTTCTCTACTTTATAAATAAATAAAATAATCCCAAGTGTTGGCTATAATTGCCACTCAAAGAAAGACAAAATTAGAAATTGAAAACAGGAAAAGTGTATTCGAAAGAAAGTGAAAATTCGTAGACACTACGACAAGCCACAAAGTAACAAAATAAAGCGAAAAACAAATACAATGAAAACTCGTCGTTAGTGCCAACCTACACTTTTCACAAATTGTTGTGCAATTAGCGTGAGCGTGCTTGTAATTTCTTTGGATACACTCGAAATGTATCTAAGCAAAAATAAAAAGATATCAAAAGATTTCATAATTATATTCTGGAAAAATACACAATATAAATGGATCATGACATTTTAACATAAAATTTAATGTTGCATTGATTAAACTGTAGGAGAAGAGGCGCCGGATAAAAATTTTTTGTATAAAAAAATAGTTTACTTCTCAATTACAGTCGAACTTCCATAACTCGAATCACCAAAAGGCATAAAAAAGTTCGACTTATGTAGACTTGGAGTTAAGGAATATTTCACATTAAATACTCTACACTCATAAAAAAAGCCAGGATTTCCATACTTGAATTGATCCATAGCGCTATCAAAAGTATGATGAGTACGGATTCTTGGTTCAAGAACGGTGTTGAAATTCTTACATTTAAGTAAAACTGAATTGAAAAAAGCAGCAACTGATTCGGCAATGAAGTAAGATATGGAATTCAGTGAAGAAATTTCATTCAAGCGTGCAATGCTATCAATTTTGTTCGACCATATCGGGTCTTCAAGCAGTCTGGAGTTACTTCAGTTTAGTCATGATTACAATCTTAAAGAATCATACCCTAATGTGAAAATTGCATTGAGAATCTTCTTGACCACGCCGAAACTTACTTCCAGCTAACTCGAACTTGGACCAATAGAGAATGACCAACTTATCGATCGATACCTTTGATTGATTTGTTGCGGTAAAATATCAAAAAGTCCATTTGTAAATTGCATTTTTTCAGTGCAGAAAAATAAACATACTTGCTTGTCTTCAAAATGGTGTTGCAACAATTTACAATGTCGAGTTTAGTATGATCTTTATCAAGGGAAGGGTCTGCGCGCCAAGTTTTACAGTTTGCTCGGGCGCCGGAAAAGCTCGTTATGGCTCTGTAAGATGATATTCGAGTTATTCGAATTTTGCACGCTCTAAATGCTGCTGCTCGTTCGAGTTTAAGAAGTTAGTATTTATTCATCAACTCATTTTTGTGTAGATTTTTAGTGGTTCTATGGTTGAAAGAAAAGGTTTGAGCGACTGCGCCTTAAACTCTACGATTTCCATTAAAGAAGTAGGATTTAATGTTTAAAATTTAAAGTAATTCGTACAACGCGTGAAGATTCGTTAATTTTCCAATTTGCTTTTTGTTTATTAAATTAAAATCAATTCATACACCTGCTCTCCAACATTCTGTACAAGGGTACAGTTTATAATTTATTTTAGCTCTCAAACACATTTAATATAGTTTAAAGTTGTTAAGATAAGAAAAAGATACTTACGGATGCAGAAACAAATTGAAAAAAAATATAACGTTTAGAGTTAATTTTTTTTTTTTAATAGTGCCCTTTGGTTATGCTGCTGCTATAATTTTTCCGTCGACTCAGTTACTCGACTACCAATTTTGAATCTATTCCACTCGTTTATTCAAACTTAAGTTTACAAAGGCGTACATTTTCCCATGACAAAATTATGGCGGCAGCATTTTTCTATTTTAAACGATTTTACAACGCTCAGGAAAAAATGAAACAACAGATTATTTCTTCGAGACATTTATTGAGCAATACGCTTTTCAATTTGAGAATGAGATTTTCCGCTGCTGCACAACGACAAAGTTGTCTTTTGTTAAAATTCGATATTGTTAACAATTTTATTGCTGGGAAGCAAAAAAAATAAAAGATAATGTAAAAAAAAAAAAACAATAAATTAGTAAAACAAAAGACTTAAGCAACGAACTTGTTGTATTTAATACTTCCTTTTAGAATGACAAAAACACCAAAGAAGAAAAGAAAAATCACTTCTGTAAACGATTTTCGAGAGCTGTCAAACTGCTTCATGAGCAACTTTAATGCACACACATGAAAATGAAAATGAAAGTACAAGTTTCGCTTTTCGCTTAACGTTTTCTTGTAGTTTTTCCACTTAACGCTTTTTGCTTTTTTATACACTGGTTAACCTGGTTTTAGTTTGGCAGCAACAGTTTTTCTTGTTATCGTGGTTGTTGTTGTTGTTGCTGTTGCAGTTGCTGAACAGGATTGGCCACAAGCAGGAAAAACCACAAATAACTAAAAAAAAAAAGAAAAAGACAAGCTTCACATATGGCAATGCAAAGCAAAGTGGCAGTGCACAGTGGTTCTGAATTGAAATAAAAGTATACAAAAGAGAAGCATTTACTGTCAAAAACAAATTTTTTTTATTGCTGATGAGTGTTACCATTCAACCAGGATATATTTGGCAAAGCGAACTTCTGCTGAATTTTAATATTACATATTGTATTCCATTGTAGTATCCCCCGTCCCCTCCTTCCATTTTTGACTAAAATGTGTACCTTTGATGAAGATCTTGGCTGAAATCCTACAATACAAAATAAGTAAGTATGTTGCAGACGTGAGTTCGCAAGTTCGAAATACAGAGTTTGCATCTATTGCAGTCTTTAAAATTTTTAAAAGCAAAAGTATGCAAATAGGAGCCAAATAGCTCTATTGTGGCCGTGCTAGGTGTGTCATCAACATTTTTTCTTTGAATCTGCGTACTTAGTTAGTGGCTCTATTTTATATAGTTTCCGTGATCTCGTTGTTCATGCAGACGAAAGATATACAGTCGGACATACATAGCTATATAGTCTTCTTTTGATCAAAATTGACCCGGACTGATTAAAAAAACAATATTTTTAAGCATTTTAATACAAATCTTTATTATAGCCTTCAAAATAGGCTTCTTTTGAGTCAACACAAGCATGCAAACGGTTAATCCAGTTTTTAATACACTTGTTATACGCCTCGGCCGGGATAGCCTTTAGTTCCTTCAGCGAATTTTTTTGTATGTCCTCAATCGACTCATGATGCGTTCCCCGGATCTGATATTTAAGTTTCGAAAACAGAAAAAAGTCACAGGGTGCCAAATCTGGTTAATACGGTGGTTGTGCGATGACTTTGGTTTCATGTTTGGCCAAACAATCCGTCACAATCAAGCTGGAATGTGTAAAAAATGCATAAAATTCAGGTCTTTTGGTACGAGACTGGCGGCGACGCGTTTCATACGCAAAACATCAACCAAAATGTGTTGAGTCGATCCATAAGTGATGTTGAGTGTCTTTGCTATCTTTCTAATGCCAACACGACGATTTTCGAGAACAATTTCCATCACTTTTTCGATGTTTTTGTCGTTAACAGAGGTGGATGGGCGACTTGCATGAGGCAAGTTTTCTACGATTTCACGACCCTCACTGAATGCTTTATGCCACTCAAATACTTGCGTTTTCGAGTCCTCATAACACTTTTGTAACATTTTGAATGATTCCGTTGCCGTTATTCCATTGGAAACACAAAATTTTAAGCAAACTCCTTAAACAAGCAGCTGTCAAACAGAGACTAATTATCGCATCCCGCTCAAACTTGGCATGCATGTCAATGACAGTAACAGCCAACTTAAGAAGAAGAACCAAACCGATTCGGTTTACCGGTTCGGTTTAAATACACCAGTCCGGGTCAATTTCGATCCAGAGATATATACTAGCCCATAGTTTCAATCTGGTTTTTCTTCAATATTGGGGGAGAGCGGGTATGGCACCGCCAACTTCTCCAGTGAATCTTGTTTTTCGTATGTACATAATCTCATCCAAATCTGTGCCACCTTCAATTTTTTCAGAGCATCTGATTTGGCTTGCAACTTAACCGGCAAATATCAATATTACGACAGTTGCTTTTTTCACAGTATGCTATTGCAGACCCAGAAAGTAAAACTCACGAAACACAAAGGAGCAAATGGGCGCATATATTTTTTGGATATATGCAATCAGAAATGAATGAGAATTAATGCAATAAGAATAATTTGGAAGGATATGTTCGGTTTTAGCTTTTCAAAATATTTCGACTTTTGGCTAACCATTCTCAGATTATCGGCCACAGTGCGGCTGCCAACGCGCTGTGGCATGAAGTTGCATGGTATGTGGTATGGTTGTGATTGCTTATGCTGTGGCGCATGCGCACAAATTTATATAAAGATACTCGTAGAAGCAAATCCACACTAAACAAGCTGCTGCAGTAAACATGTTACTTGCATAAATACTCATACTACATACAATAACACAACACATGTGTACGATTACAACCAATGCCGCTTCGTGCCAGCTTAGAAAACTGCACACAGTATCTTCAAAATAAACACTTTCCACACTAAGTGATGATCTTCATCGGCGCAGGCATTTCCTGATTTGACATGATCAGCAAGTTTTAAGCTTTGATTGATTTGGTTGCGCTTTTCGTCAATTAGACTATGGAAATTTATGTTACACGCGCGACTTGTCGGAAAGTGTTCATAAATTTTATATTGTTATTGAAGTGAAAGGTTACAATCCTTAAAATTTTTTTCAAATTTGCGTAAATTTGTTTGCTGTGTCTCGGTATAGCAATACTTATCTCCAGCGCTGAAATCTGTCAATATTTATTTAGTATTTATTGCCAGCGGTTTTTGAATTTTGTCCATTGGGTCAACCGTAACTTTTCAATCTTTTGTGCTACTTGTTGAGTGGTTCTGGTATTGTCATAATAAGGGGTCATAAAAGATTTCAAACAAAAAGTATGTCAACTATGTATTATTGTGGAATATATTTAAATGAATGAAATGTTTTCAATATTTGCAAAGATCTTCAATAAATTCTTCAACCCAACAATTTGAACTTGTTTCCGAAATATAATTTGAAAGAAAATGTTAAATAGAACATGCATAATATGTGTCAAGAGTACTTATTATTGGTATATGGATATATTTCTAATATTGATTTTCAATGTATCTATGAAAAGAACTTAATTCATTGTATTTATCTTACAAAACAATTCATGCAAGTTCAAATCGGTACCCTAAAGCAACCTGATCTTCAATGAACTTATCAAATTTTTTAATAAAATACTCAACATTAATGGGTTTAACAAAAGAAATCAAAATCGAAGGCACTTTATTAAATGTCAGTTTGAAATTGAAGAAGAAGCGCTGCATCTATTGGAAAAAGTTCGCACGGTGGTAGTAGTTGTTGTTGTTGCTAATGCTGCTGGTGTTTTTATTATTGTTGTTGCTGTAGTAGCACAAGCAACAAATCAAAATCGTGACTACAAAAGTTCAACAACATTTTATAAGAAAATTAAAAATAGTAAATATTAAAGAAAAAAGATTCGCAAGCTCAAGAAAAATAATAGTAGTAATTCTCTTTACAAGATCTAAATAAGAAGTTTCTTAAATTAAAAAAATGAGCAAGACAAAACTTGTCGTTAATAAAAAGTTTGGACGTTGTGTACCAATTAAGTTTAGTCTCTCCACACAAACCTAACATGCTGTCGCTCCGCAGCTCATACGTAGAATCTTTCTCCCAAACACTCCCAAAGATGCCATATTCGATATTGTCAGGGTCCACGCTTCTGCGTCGACACTTTGAGTGTGTGATAGCATCATCACGCAAAGACGAGAGTTCGTCAAAGGCCTAATGTAACCAATAACCTGCATGGCAGCCTTATACATATAGTGAAAGATATGTCTCCACTGCTAACATACTTATATATCTTCAGAGACAGTTGGCTGAAAAGTCTTCGGCGGTCTATAGTGATCACATGCACCGTGCTGAGCCTAGTGCGTAAATTGGTTGTGATCCGAGTCGATGTAGAAACCTCGTACGAACACGCTAGATGCATGCCTTCTCTCAATCACAATATGATCAATTTGATTACGTGTACTTTGATCAGGACTAAGCTTCTGTATGTTAAGGTGTGGGAATCTGGTGCTACTGATTATCATAAAACGACCTACGGCGAATTCGATTAGCCTCTCTCCATTGCTGGAGGTAGCGTTCAGACTGTTTTGCCAAATATAATTTCTTCCCATTTGTAGCCTTAAAATCGCCAAGCACGATTTTTAAATTTTTAGAGACTTTCCAGGCGATCGTGAAACTCATCTTTGACATCGTCTTTCTCTTCCGTCGGGGCTTCTGCAAAAATTAGGCTTATGTTAAAGTATTTAGCCATGATATGTATCACTTCCAGGCGTTCGTCAGCAGGTATGAAACCTGGAGACGAGACCGGATAGTTTCCTACTAACCACGAAACACCGTCTCATTTGGTGCCTTCTCGCATGTCACAGTAAGCGTTTTTAGAGCAACCTTGTCTTATTCATCGCATTTTCTGTATTTCCATTCCAGGTGCATTTCAGTAAATAATGGCCGTTGGTTATATGGTTGCTATATACGAGTATATGCTTTATATATTTTATATATTTTAGAATACTCACTCTCCTTCTTATTCTCTCTGCATCACATAACTTTCTTTGCTCATAAAATTTCAAAGTTGTTTGAATCGAACCTGCATTTTGAAGCTATTTTAAAACTTCCGTTTGTTCGATTTTTATTTCTGTGAAACTGTGCTGCACGTGCTGTTTGCAGCGTGTATAAAAATAGTGAACGGTGTCAGTTGCACTTTATCGTTGTCACTGTGGACGTCACCGCTGCTAGAAATATAAATCACCGTAGCAAATAATTATAGATGATGCATCCATTTAACACGCCACCGCAAAATGTTCCAATCAGCGCCGGATGACAGCATTTAACTTTAAGATTTGCGCAATTTTAATTGCGCTTAAATACCGTTACAAAAAATGCGGTTTAAAAATCGATTTTACAGTGTGTTACAAAAAAAAAATTATAAAATAAAATATATATATATATATATATATATATATATATATATATATATATATATATATATATATATATATATATATATATATATATATATATATATATATATATATTTAAAATCAATTGCTACATAAGAAGGTTCTCTTTAAAGATAAAATATTTTTTATGTTCAATTTTTGGTTTTGTTTTCTTTAAGCGTGTCTACAAAACTAGTTGAACCAGTTATTTGATTTTTAAAAAGATTCAAAATTTATGCACAAATTTTTGTATTCGAACTTGTTTTCATCGAATGACGTCTATGTGCTTATATAAAGATTTTTTGTTATAGATACGTATGATTTTAAATTCTATTTACTAAATTATTAAAAATTAAATTATGCGCAGTACTAATTTTGAACTGGTTTTTGAGTTTTTGAGCAGCAGCGTCTGAAAATGATTAAAAATTAATAAGTATTAAAATAAAAACCACTTTGAAATCAAATGTGCATAAATTTTTGAAAACAAAGAATTCATTGCACTTGGCAACAAGCTGAAAACATTTGAAACGCTATTCAAACATGAAATTCCAAATGATAAAACGAGAAAATTAATTAATTTCAACAAGAAACCACAAGCCACAACGACAATGTTGAACTTCGGCATTTAGAGGTCGCCGCATCAAAACTTAAAATGAAAACTTCAAAAAATAATAATATAAACACCGTCGCGACATACATAAAACATAAACATGCTAAAACTTAGTTGCTTTGGAACCGAAACTTTAGTACACTTTACATATATACAGTGCATACGAGTATAAGCGTTGCTACGCTCTATCTTGGTTCTCTATTAAATGTGCGCCATGCACAGTCTATTTTCCCAGTGAATCCTATTTTCTCCAGTGCCTTTTACAGATGTACCAATTCTCTTTCATCTAGCGTTCTCGGCATACACAGCTTCTGGTTTTTCTCTTATATACCGACGTGATTTTCTGTTATGTGGAAAGAGAGAGTGAAGCATGACACCGCCCTTTTTTCATTGGATCATATTTCTTCCGGTGGTTTTTTACATATGTACCAAAACGGATCCGTGTAAGTTGCTAATACATATATGACAAACTTGGTTTTACTCTTATATGAGGAGGCGTGGGAGCTCACATTTTTCCAAATGATGTAAACCAAAACCTTCTCCCGATCGATAGTAACACACTCCATAAATTTCGTTCGATTAGTCAAATAGTTTAGACGACTATAAAGGACCAACATAAACCTTAATTTTTGTATATACAGGGCTCGGCTTACCAATTAAACATGCTGTAATTTTGTCAATTTTTAATTTTTTTTATTTAAAAACTTTAGTACATCGTAAAAACATTTCAATATTTGCAGACACATTGGTTGTTGACGTTCGTTTTAAATAAAGGCCACCCCAAAAAGTGGGCGGTACAGATGTGTATGAAGCGGCCATCTACAATATGCAACCATATCGAATTTCAAGTTGATTTTGACGTCTTTCATACAAATGCATAAAAGTGAGCTGTAGACTTGTATTGTCCACTAAAATCCTCCAAGTCGACTTGCAAGCTAATTTTGATTTAAATAAAGAATTTGTTCATAAAAAACACAAAAGTGGGCGGAGGGTTTGTATGGGATCTACCCCAAAAGGTGGCGGAACAAGACCATTAGTCTATGTATGTTAAGCGGCTGTCCATAAAAAGACACCACATTGCATTTCAACCTAATATTAACTTTAATAAAGAAGTTTTTCATACAAAAACATAAAAGTGGGCAGTACGTTTGTATGGGGGCCACCCAAAAAAGTGCGTCCACTTTAAAGTGCGTCCACCGTTTAATGTATATGTGAAGCGTCCGTCTACTAGAAGCTACCATATCAATTATTAAGTTGATATTGACTGCAATAAAAAAATTTGTTGTGTCTCTTTTGTGTCTCAAATTTAACACATTTAAAAAATCGATAAAAAAAAGAAAGTAGTTTATTGAAAAAATGTTTATTACATATTAAAATACACACTTTGGGAATTTATATCTTAAAATTGATATTGTCCAAAGGTAAACCGTTGCGTTCACGGCTTTCATTTAATTGAGCACTAAAATTTCCTATGACGGCTCGGCAGGTATTCTCTGTGATGGCTGCCATTTCGTGACGGATATTTTCTTTTAAGTGTGCCAGGGAAGTCGGTTTGTTGCCGTAAACTTTAGATTTGACGTAACCGCACAGGAAAAAGTCCATAGGGGTTAAATCGGGACTTCGTGGATGCCAATTTATGTCACCTCTCCTGGAGATCAATTTGCCAGGAAAAATTGCATGAACTCGTGGTAGACCTCTGCTGGACGTGTGTGAAGTTGTTCCGTCCTGCTGGAACCATGCTCTTTGGTTATAACCAGAATAGTTTTGCAGTTCAGGCACGAAGAAGTCGTCTAACATCTCCACAGAACGCTCTGAATTCACTGTAACTGTGCGTCCCCTTTCATCTTCAAAAAAGTAAGGGCCGATAATTCCTCGCGCCGACATCGCAGCCCATACGGTCATTTTAGGTGAATGTAGGGGTTTCTGATGTTTGTGTTTTAAATTGTTTGCATGTCCATTAAGATGGAAATGAGCTTCATCCGAAAACAAGATGTTGGTAAACGTTGGAAAGCGCTCAATTATCTGGTTTATGAATTCAGGCCTCTGCCCAGCATCCTGAGGCTTTAATTCTTGCACCAACTGAATTTTGTAGGGGTGCAGCTTTAAATCTTTGTTTAAAATGCGGAACAATGATGATCTAAGCACGTTTAAAGCAACAGCACGCTTTCGAATCGAAAGATTCGAGATGTCAAGAACAAACTGGACGCCCGGATTTTGATTTTTCTAGCATTGAACCAGTCTTCTCAAACTTCTCGAACCATTTTCCAATGAGTCGAGGGCTTGGCGCATCATTTAAATGACGAACATGTCGAATACTGCAGAATTTTCTACGCGCTACCGTCGCTGAATTACCGTTTTTATAAAACTCACGTACGCACAACGCACGGTCCGCACCCGAGAAACGCTCCACAGAGACTAAATTCCCAAAAGCTAGGCTACTGATTGACATACACCCCGCGCCCCTCGGAATAGTTGCGTTTGCGCAATCAGCAAATCAAATGTGGACTTTCTTTTGAGAGACCCAGTACAATATCGACTCGGTCATATCATTGTCATTTACACAAATGTGCTACTTCTGGACTTAGACAAGCTCCACCTTCTAAAAGCTGTTTGTGAATTATAAGCGCTGTCAAGTCTTACATATGAAACTATTGTTTAACTTTCAACTGTGGTTGGTTATACTAGTTCTCCAAGACACACTCCTAAGAGGTGTTTTTGTTATGTAAGCATTCGAGTTTTACAAAAGTTCGAATTTCTCTCTTATGTTGATCGCTTTTATCTCATTTTTTCTGCAGATTTTCTTTTATGTACAAATTCTTCTGAAAACTTTACGAAAAACGGTCTTCCACATTACTAACGAAGATGATGAGCATAAAAAGACAAACACTATGTATTTGAAGACAAAAATGTTTAACACTTAAAGATATGCGCCTAAAGTATATTAAATTTAACGATTCGTATAGCGAATAATTTAAAAACCAGTAACAGACTTGTTCAAAAAAAAAAATTAAAATAACCTGCTGTGCTCTTAACTTACTCAGTTACTCATGTTAGAAACAAATTTAAAAATAAAAGTGAATCTTCCACAAATCCAAAGCCAAAGAAAACAAAAGTGTTTTTATTTATTTTTTTATTGTGTGTATGCTCTCAAAGACAACTATAAGAACAAGTACAATAACAACAAATATAAAAAAAAAAGAATACATAAAATAAAATTAACATTTTCAAAAAATCAACAGCAGTCAGTTAAAAATTCAAGTATATACAAATACTTATATGTATCTACAATATATAAAAAAAAAAAAATAGAAGAAGAAATCTTACGAAAAGGTTAACAAGTTTTACTACATGATTTATTTGCATTTTTCTACTTTTTTTCTTACAACTTTTAATTCTTTATATAAAACTTGCTCTGGCAACAACTTCAAGTGTACGGCCTACTGAAATATCAAACCACAGCAACAATAAATACAACAAAAATATATTATTTATACCATAGAAGTAACCCCGCCTGGCATTGTAGTAGTTTATGGCTGAACTGAACTCGGTTTATAGAATACAAATGTTGAACTATTAGCCAACTGCGTGGTACGAAGACACTGCTTTTGACTTATGTATGTGTATCTTTTTTTTTTACTGTAAACCACGCTTGAAAATTAAAACCTCAACACAATTCTTTGGTATCTTGGTTACTGGGGTAATGGCATCTCTTAACTGTTGGTACAAATACGAGTTAATTGAACTTTTGGCTTCGCATTTCACAGTCAATCACAGTAGACTTGAATTTGCTAGCTCAGTAACTTTATTGATATGCATACAAAACTTTTGTATTAAATTACAATAGTATTAACAAAAAAAAAATAAATAAATAATAATAAAGAATTACCTAGCGGCTAAATTTTAAGCAATACGCGGCATTGAGTTTACATATTTCATTAAAATTATGAAGATTTTTTTGACTTTTCGTGACATTTTGATTTCGAAGAACTTCAAAAACTGTTGATTTCCGCAAAATTCAATATTAAATATGCTAAGTGTTTATCATAAACAATATTAATAATTGGCTGCGGGTTGAATTTTTTTTTTTGTGTATTTTAAAGATACTTTTTTTTAAACATTTGATGATTTTATCATCAAAATTTCGTGTTTTTGACTTTTTAATTGATTCTTGTTATATGGAAAGTTAGCATGAGTGTTTGTAGCATTTTTAATATTTAAACTTGTATTCCATGAGAGTATTTAAAGCTTACCAGGTGTGTCGCAAAAGAAACTGAACTTTTTAAAAATAGCTGTTTCTGGGGGCGCCACATATTACATACATCCTTCACCGTACTCGCCTGATTTGGCTCCGTGTGACTGTTATCTATTTGGAAAACTTCATTTGCCGTGAAAAGGATACCGCTATGAGGATATTGAAGCCATCCAAAAGGCGTCGAACGGCATTCTCAAGGACATTCCGAAAAATGATCTAAAACACTCATTCAAAATGCTTATTGACCGTGCCAAACGCTGTATCGAAGCACAAGGAAACTATTTTCAATAAAAACAAAAAAAAACACTTTTGCAAAATATTAAATTTTTGTAGTTTTTTTTCGAATAGTCCTTCTTTATTTTCGACACACCTGGTATAAGTACTTGAAAAAAGTTACTTAATGTACTCAATAGGTTAGGTTAGGTTAGGTTTGGTTAAGCTGCTCAATGCAGTTTGAGTTCACCCAGCGCCCAGTCAACCCATTGTGATGCCTTTTGTCTTGCGTGTTTATTTGGCGTTTCGTTTAACGCTCTGTGCCATTGAATACATCACTTAGAGTAAATGAAACATGGCAGTGTTCAAAGAATGTTTTCCCGAGAAATTGTGTAGTAAAGCGCCTTATTAGAAACACCGCCAACATACTGATCCTGTTCTTATTAAAATGTAGCGACTCAGATATCCACTTCGGTTGATATAGAGGCCAAAGTGCTTTTGAGTAACAGCAGCTCTGTTCGGCATTCATATTGGCGTGTCCTGAGTTTTACTCTGATCGCCGCAACGTATAGAAGTCGTGCCTTCCCTAAAGATAACTAAATATCTCAAAATACATTTCCAAAATTATTAAAGTTATAACTATAGACTTAAATAAATCTTTACTTATTCTAGTTTTGCAACTTGAATGCTTTCCTGCATGTTTCAAGTTCATTGCAAATATCTTATAAATTGTGGAATTTACAGCGCAGTTTCTACAGTCAGGAAACAGACCGACATGCCTCGTCGATCCTATCTCTACATCGCTTTCTTTACTAAGTAAGCTATATCTGGAAAGTTTAATATACCTAGCATGTATGCAAATGTGTGCAGGGTATAATAGCATGGAAACAGTATGTAGTATTTTTTAGTTGTTGTGAGTATTATACGCAGGTATTATTTTAATAGAAATATTTCAAGCTTTTTATAACAAAATATATAAGTACTTGTAACTCAAATATGCAGTTCACTTGAGCATGACGCAAGAAAATTGCATTTGCTTGCGAAAACTGCCTTTCAGCCAAACAAAAACAATAACTGCTAGCAAAAATACAAGTGCAACAATAACAAAAACAACAACTTTAAAATAATATTGTAGATACGATAGATAAAGTCTACCCAACTACATACAATATATTGTATCTGCACCGATTTAAATTTACTTTTATTTATATTTTTTATGTTGTACTCAAAAAAAAAGAAAAAAGTGTAACAAAAAGCTTAAGTTAAAAAAACTTAAAAGCTAACTTCAGCGTACCGAATGCTTCCATACGCTTCACACATGTTTTCTAAAAAAAAAAAAATTGAACTAGTTTCTTATATTTTATCTTAAATGTTATTCTTAAAAAATTAAAAATTATTAAAAATGAATTTAAGCTGGCACAAGGTCTGTTTAAATTGAGAAAAGTTTTTACATATTTATACATATAAATGTGTTACACAAATAATGTCTAACTACGGAGACAATTGTTTCACACTCAACTACGAGTACTCATCAGTCAGAAAAATTAATAATAAACTTTCGTCTTTGATTGTCTGATCAATTAAAGAGAAATAAGAATTGCAATTTTCGAAATATCGATCTTACTAGCCATTGCTGTACTTTGTAGAGCATAAACCACTATAAAATACAAAGTTTGGAAATAAAAATCTGTACTTGCAAAAATAGCAACTTATTTGCAATGTCCGGCCAGCGGACTAATTAGCCCAAGTAGTTTGTGACTCCGAAACAATTGTCTCCGTGGCTAAACATTCTTTGTGTAACAAAAAGTTGTTCTCTAAATAAAATTTGAATTGTAGCTGATAGACAGACAGACAGACAGACAGATAGACAGACGAATTTACAATAATTAGATATATATACATTTGCAGTAGTTTAAACAAACAAATCCCAACAATCTTTTGACTAAGTTACAAACTATGCAACAATTTGTTAAAACTCTCTATGCATTACATGTAAAGGGTATGAAAATACTATATAGCTTATAGTACAAATAGTAAAAGTTAAAACACAAACTCCACAAGGCCGTTCACTTTGGCTGCAAAAAAAAAATTGTTTTAAATAAAGTACAATTCGATGGCGTGGCTGTGAAGCGTGTTAGTGAAATGGGGTGTGGATGAGGTAGGGAGTTAGTATAATAGATTGCTGTTGGAAAGTGAAAATTGTTGGCATTTGCAACGTATTGTGCCGAAAAATATTTCTTTCGTTATACTCGTCAGCTGCCAAAGAAAATATAGAAAAACAAGTTCGTTGCTTAAGTCTTTTGTTTTTGAAAATTTTCAAGTATTAAATTTGAAAAAAAATTTTCTATTTACAGGAACACATACAGGAAGTGCTCGACAAATGGACCCAAATTGATGATGAAATCTGGGCCAAAGTTATTGTCTTTGAACGTAATCGTCGCGTAGCAAAGGCATATGCGCGTGCGCCAGTACTGACCATAAACGGCTCCGATGATGGCTTCGATGGCATGCGGTGAGTAGTAAAGTATAGTATAAAGTAGTAGCTAAAGTGAAGATACCAACTAAATATATAGAAATATGAATGTAGTTATTAATCTATGAATTTAGCATGACGTCGTCACTGTGAATGGTGTGCATAAAATATAGAGAGAAAACCAATTAAGGCATTAACTCTAAAACAAATGATGCCTTTGAACTTTACAACGAAATAAGCAAACAAACAAACAAGCAGCAGCAACAAAAAAAAGAAAAAATAAAAAAAATTATTTCGCATTAAAATAATGAAAGACAATGAAATTCAACATAATTCAACTTTATGCGTTTTCGACGCCCTTGACCCAGTAATAAAAGAAAACATCAGCACCTAAGATGATGTTTTCTTATATTATCTCTTTTTTCGCTTCTTAATTTTAATGCTTTAATTTAACCAATAACATATTCAATACTACGACTACTACTACGTCTACTGATGCATGATGTACAAATTATAATTATTTTATATCTACAATTTTTTGTTTATCTCTGTCGCTGAACTTGTAATGACAAATTTGTTGTTATGCTTAATCAACATAACAATGAACTTTTTAAAGAACCTTCAAGCAAAGCATAAACAAAAGTATTGCTCAGATAAAAATAATCAATTTGAAGACGCAACAAAAGAAGCATCAAATTTTTTATTAACACTTTCGAGAAGCATTGCCGAAACAAATGCAAATTAAGCTAGACACAAAAATAAAACTGCGTATCAGCCTATGAAGCTAACTAGTACACAAAGTTCAAGTGTCAAACTGACCTCAGCTATCGATCAGTGTCAAGCATTTTTCAGTTATTTTTTATACGCCAATTATTCAAAAGCATTTTATGAAACAAGTTACCCATAATCAAAAACCCAAAAGCAAAAAGCAAAAAAAGAAAAATAAAATAAAGCGCCCCCAAACCATGTGAAAACGCCGAATTTTATAATTATGCGAACCTCGAACCCCGAAATGAGCGATTTCCGTTTTCGTTTCAAAGAGCCGAAAATTATCCAAATTACATGAAACCAAGCAGCCCAAGCCACATCGAGAGAAGTTAAATTTGGCAATTATGGTATAGACCGAAATTGACTTTTGTGCTAAGAACTACAATAAAATTTTTTTTTTTTTTTTTAATTTGCATTCATGTAGAACCTGCTTGCCAACTTTTTCAGATTTATCTACTATAAGAAATAATTTACATATTCCGCTTTGCAAAATGTTTGCGTGCTGCAAATGCCAAGTACATTTCTGCGAATTTTGAGTTCGAATGCAATTACATACAATTGTGCATAGTGCTACAAAGCATAGATGACACCCACACAGATCAGCATAAAACAAAAATAAAAAAAATGATAATAATAAGAAATATTTGTATCTTTAAGTTTAAAAGTGAAACAATACTGCTGCATGGATGGGTGTAAAATGTCACGTAGTACTAATCAGACGCAGAAGAAAACTACAAATTCTTGGAATAGAGCCAATGAGGGTGTTTTTTTAGAGGTTCCATTTTCCGACTGATTTAAACTGTCATAAATTGATCAGATCTGGCAACGCTATTGGTATTTGTACTCAGTTTGGTTTGCCATCGTATCATCAATACACTAAGGCCAGAACAATGCATGCAAATTGTGCAAATTTATTTCTAAAAACGTGTTTTTGTTCGAAAATGTTACGTTTTTAATGTTTACGTTCGGTCGACATAATCGTCCATCCGAGCGACTAATTCGATTAATCATGAATCATTTTCACACCACGTATACTCTAAATAAAAAGTAATCGGAAATGGGACTTCCAGAATGCGCCCACATTCGAACCAGCGACGCCTAATAAAGCCCATTTACAGTTTCAAATTATGTAATATCAGCTTTTAATATCAATTCAAAATTCTATTACTGTAAAAAACACTCCCTACAATTTCATTATCGGGACAATAACTAACTGCAATCTTTAATTCCTTTGCCTTTCAGAAATCTCTTAAATGAACATTGCTCCAGTCAAGTTTTTCAAACCGAGCAATATTTATGATTATGTGTCTTATGATAAATTAAATAAAATATTCCACATATTGTAGATCCAGTTCGTAGCACTATAGAATAGAGCCCAAATTCATTTGAATGCAGTGTTCTTTCTTGATCTTAATATTATAACTAACAACAATTCACCCTTAAAGTTTCGCCCCTAACCAAGGAGTCGTTTTACGCTCAAGCCACATGACATCCGCATTTTTACCGGCGAAAAGAAAATTATATGAATTATTGTTTAATTCTACTTCTCTAAATAAGTAAAATTTTCAAAAATCTCGTCTTAGTGAGCTCTTACATCTAGTACTAACGATTTCCGCTGTACATTAATGATGAACAACTAAACAACTTAAGAACTTAATATAAAATATGTACTATACTCTACCAAATTTCGCAATATAAACGCGTATAATCGTATATCTGAGTCAGAAAACATGAGTTCGTTGAACCGATCGGAAGTATCTTTTATATCGTTCTTGTGGCAAACTTAAGCATGAATTTTGTATTAGGGTTAATATAACCGATAAGATGGTAACCGAACGAGAATGATCAGAACGGGTATTCTAGGTATTCTAAGTTCGCTAATGAAGAAAGAACGAACAGAAACATCCCACTCACATGACCATTTAAGGCAAACACATTAACGCTATACGATTTTGTAGCTATTCGCTTTTTGTCCTCTACTCAGAGCAGTAGACGTGGTTGAAATGTTTGCACTGTATTTGTTTTCAATTAATTAAATAAATGCGTTAATTTTATCTTCATAAATTATAGCCTAGGTGTTATTCTGATATATGAGCTGTATTATTGTTATGTTTCATTAAAATCCATTCAGTAGTTTTTGCGTGAAAGAGTAACAAACATCCACACATTCACACATCCATACAAACGTTCGCGTTTATAATATTAGTAGGAAGTAGGATATAATTTTTGCTGTGACACATACAGCAACAACAAACGCATATAAAAACATTCTCGCCGATATGTAAATAGTGACTTTTCTCAAAAACCAACTCACAAACCTCTAATTTTCTCATCAGAAATCGATAGAGCAGGAATTCTAAGACTTAGAAGCCATATTTTTGTCTATCAACATTGTTTCATCTACCACCTGTATATCGATTAGAGTACTGAAATCCAGCATAATTTCACCAAAATCAGATTACGTATATTTTTTACTAAAACATGTTTCATTGCTTTTTTATGTAATTTTTTTTTTTTTAATTTTAATGTTTTATAGTTGAAGTAGTGTTTCAGATTCCGAGAACGTCAATTCATTGAATGTTTTTTGCTTTATAATTTTCTACACACCACTAAATTTTGCCAGGCATTGTACCACATGCGTCAAAGCCTAGTCCCACACATTTCTCAGAATCTGTATATAGGAAAATAGGACATTTTAGCTGACTTAAACACCACTTATTTGTTTGATTTTGTTTTTTTTTTTTTGGAAAGGTTGTGAGGAGGGGCCGAGCACAATCTATATTTTTTTCAATAGCGGTTGACTATTTTGAATGTAAGACACTTCAACCATTTTTACACACAAAGCGTGTGTTATAATTTGCAAACAGTTTATGCAGTTACAAAGTTAATACTGGCTGCTTTCAAATGGAAAAGCGTTTGCCTCAGAATACTTAAAACTTAGTTTTGTCAATCAATTTTGAACGTTTAGAGGCAATAGCGTTTCTGTGACAGAACTTTTAAGACATAAGGTCGACTTTCGACCACTGCACTATGGTCAAAAAGTCCGAAATTTGTGCATAAAGTTCATTTTTAAAGCTAGAGTCTTCAAATGTGAAATATTAATATAGAATTTTGATTATTTTTTTTAATTGTACCACGCTTTCAACCTCTCCCCCCACACCCAAGGAAAAAACAAAATTTTTCAAGTATTAATCTGAAGTTTTATTTGCCGATAGATTTATTCTTCTTCATCATCTAACACAATTTCTAATGGTTCATCAGAATCGTCAGCAGAGTCCGAATCTACATTTTCTTTTTCTGATGTGATTTTTTGATAGTTCGGGAGAGATGGTGATTTTAGAAGATTTATTACATCGACTGGCAGGGTTTTTTTTATTTCTTTTGTCTTTCACTTAAACATATACTGCATATTAATGGAATAATCCATAGCTCTATAAAAAACATCAGCCATATTGTTTAATCGGCTATTCACGAGATTTCCTATCGTTTATATAAATTGTTCCTTGCTTCTGAAGCATTTTCTCCTAAATATCCAACCGAAACTAAAGAGGAGTTGATTATTTGCCAGCCGTGAATTAATATTTTGTGGACCGTCGGTGACATTGGATACCAAGGATATGTATTAATATATAACAAAAATGTTTTCTCCCAAAATGCCTTGAATTTTTCAATATCAACAGAATGCTCGTACGAAATAGTGATCAAAATTACATACAAATTGTATAAAATATTTTTATCAAAGCTTGTAATTGATGAAAACAATTGGTAATTCTAGCCGTGTTTCCATCATTACTATTCACATTTTCGTTTTGTTTGGGAATGCTTATATGTAGACCCATTTTTGTCCACATCATTTCCTGAATTTCCTTTTTCGGAGACATCTTTTCGATTTTGTCAGCCTGTTTAATATGCCACTTTTGAATTTTTAGCCTGTACAAACTCTAAAAATCCAATCCAGGCATGCAATGGACTTGCACCATATTTTAGAGTCGCAGGCCTTGGCTTAAAATATTCGGTTTCCAGGAGTTTTTTAGGATTGAGTTGATGAGGTACCAGTTAAAGTGTTAAGTACTTTACCATCAATAAGTGTCATTTGTGTTTCATATGTAATGACAACTTCTTTGCCTTTCTTTCTATACAGCTTGTGGAGCTCTGTTATTCCAAATAATTCGTTGATTTGCTTCTATGTATTAATTTTAAAGGTATCATAGTGCTGACAAAAAGGGATAGATCCATGATAGCAGGTTCTTCTGATCGAAACTGCTGTTTATATAAGCTTTGGCCAGTAGATCCATCGAATCCGTAGCTTGCTACTAACGTGCAACATGAAACATTTTCCATTTGAGCTATAACCTCTTTTTGCAGCACCAATAGTCTTTCGGCTGTATGGTCCAAAATGTTTTGCACCTGCGCAAGATTTTCCGAAATTTCTATTTGAGTTGGTCTGCAAATCGTTTTGACTTTTTGAAGTGCTGAATATGGGGAAAAAATGTCGCAGCCACGAATTTTGTTTAGATGATGAATGTTAATATAAATGCCAATGCTTCTTCAGGGGTAAGAATAATCACCTGAGATTTCCGGCCTGCAGTCGAGTTTCCTTCGCAGAAGCTGTAAAAATACTCTAACAACAATTGAACAGACATAACAAAACATACAGAACATATATAAACATACAGAACATACATAACTACGTTGAATCTACATACTACTGTACGATTATTTTCGAATATTTAAGTTTATTTGCAAAAAAACCGACACTCAGTTCGGCTTTCTGAATCCAACGATTATTTGTGCCATATTCTTACCAACTGGCATAAATAAAATACAATCAATACAATAATAAGCAATACCAACCAATTTGTTCAACCAAAATCTCTGCTACATCAGTCTAACATATCAAATCAATTTAGAATGCATTTATTTGAAAGTCTTTAACTTTAACACTTAACTCCATACCAAGCCTCTTCTTTTTACGAAGACAAGAAAGTTACTTAAGAGTTGACATTTTAGCACATTTATCAAGGCTGACCTTCCAGCTAATGTATACAAAAGTAATGTTAAACCCCTAGCGACTTCTTTAAAAATATTATGCCTACATGCAGTGTTCATCAAGCTTCGAAAAGAAGTAGTATTACCAAAAAATGCATTAAATAGAATAAAAAAAATACTAAAGTCGCAGTTAAGCAAGCGCAGTGCAACAACCAAAAAAGGGAAGATGCAACAAGCGCAGTACGACTAGGTACGAGAACAACTCTAGCAACAATAATGGCGGCATCCTTTGTGACTCTTACTGAGGCAGATACAAAAATATATAAATGCCACAACAGCTGCACAGCTGATGAAGATGAGATACAAAAAGCATTGCTGGCTGCAAAGATACAACGGCACATAACAAAAATGTCACTTGGCAAAAATTGGCGAACAAAAAAAAAATGTTAAAAAAAGTATTTCTACCTGACTGACTCAGTGACTAACTTACCCAGTTTATTGTATCTTTTTTTTGTTTTCTTTTGTAGTACGTGCAACTACCTTTGCGCTGCCCTAAACTTTAAAATGCGCATCTTCAACTTCAAGCTGAAAAAGTTGAAAAACAAAACAAAAAGTTTAAATAATAAGACAAACTGCCGCAAACCGAAATAATGAAAATGAAAATAATAACGAAAGTCATTCGTGACGAGGTCATCACAGATTGCAAATGCAAATTGTCTTTGCTGCTTTTCAGCTTTTCTCGAGGAAATGTTACAGGTGACTGACTGCGCGATTGAAATAGTGATTATATTAATGAAAATATAGGATTGAAAAAATTGAATGATTGCATGAATGACCGACTAACTAACTAGCTTGGCAGAGTTTGCAGATAGTTTGTTTTTCATTTGTTTACATGCTTGTAATTTGTTGTGATGTCAATTGCGGTTAAGTATGCATTACAGATGCTCGGAAAAAAGAAAAAAATTCAAAAAACTTAAAATAAAAACAAAAAATAAATAAAATTGAAATTTATTAGAGTTAAAAGTGCAAGCAAATCAATTTGAGCATTGATGTACAATTTTTTTACAGTGAAATTGTTAAATCAACTGGGGAACAAGTAAAAAGGGAAGAGAATGATACAGAAAAGTTTAAGAATGTATCTAGAATTTAATTGAATACCATTTGCATTGTTTGCAACAGAATAAGTAAGTGTGCTGGACTTTCAGATACACTGTACCTAGGATAAGAGAGTCTATTGGAACTATAAATTTGAAATTTGCAATAAGATTCCGATCTGGAATTATGTCTTGCATTTAATCGGTATTCATACCAAAATTACTGAAGCCTAATACTGAGATCTATGAAACGTTTTGCTACCGAAATTTTAAACTATTAAACTGTAAAAACTGTGCTCCCAAATAAACATGAAATACCAAAATCATATATTTATTAGATGGAAAGTCCACACGTATTGATTTTCCTTTTGTATATGAAGTATTTTCAGTAGCAAACATTTTTGCTATCTGAGTACTCGATGAAAAACAGTTCGTGACGAAAAGTTTTGATTGTTGTTTGACAGTGTTTTTTTTTTTTTTTATGAAGCTTATGGCACGCTTATTTTATAAAGTTTATCTAAATGGGTCTTAACATCAACGATATAATTACTTTCATACATAATACACTTACTTACTTACCTCGTTCGTGACAACAGTAGCGATGACACACCCCGATTACGACTGATTACTTTTAGTACAATTTTGTATCGTTGTCTTATTTTATCGTTGCACTAACTCTCTAAAATATCTATACGGATTAATGCATAGATGCGCACAAAATGTAGGCTGATTTTCGGCTTCTATGGCTTAAAATCTAATACTATATATCACTTAAAACTTAATAGCATTTTTAATTCACAAATAGTTTTTTCAGCACAAATTGTATCCAGTGTTTATGGAAATAATAAAATAAAATTTCTAGCACATAGTAGCAACAACCAATGGAAACTGAGTGAGCCGAACGAATTATAAAAATAGATTTTGGGGGCATGGTTAGGCATACGCTGAATTATAGTTCCCAGTTTTCCTTTAAATATTGTAGGACTGCCGATGATGAAAAAACTATGCAGCATCTATTATGACGATGTTCAGCTCATAGTTGCAAGAGATTTACTCTTGTTGGGTGCCCTTTCTTAGTTAATCTTACAGTGTTATCTATAATGAATGTTACATTCGAATCGACTTTACTGATATAGACTAACTGGTTCGGGCAAATAGAAGTGGTCGGAGAGATCATATACTCGTAGTATCACAATGAGCCAGCTAAGGCCTATTTGATGGTGTGTGGTAAAACACATCGGTACCAAACCTAAAGATAAAGACTATCTACATTTCGATCCAAATAAGTTAATCGGCATCGGTTTCGTTAAATTGATTTTTTTTAACTGTTAGAAGGATTTTGCAATTTAATTTCACTTCACGTTGAGAATATGAATTTCGTAGTACCACTTTCCAAAGAAATTAGAACAAAAAGCTCAAAGTGATGTGAAGATTTTCTGCTTACTGCAACAAAAGAGAACTAAATATAGCTTGCATGCTTTTTCAAATTATATATACGACTTTTTTATACGTTTATTTCTTATGTCAATTTGACAATGATTTTTAATTTAGATCTGGAAACATCCTTTTTTTCCATAAATGAAAGGCCGCACCAACTAAGTATAACAATAAAACTATAAAAGTTGAGACTCCTTTGGTTCTACCAAATCAAAATTAGGCTGATAGGCTCCATACAAATTCAATTATGTTTTTACCGGTTGTGTAGTGTATACATGATTCGAATTGACCAAATCGAAATCCGCTTTACTTCATTCATTTATGCCAGAAAAGGATAACCCCTTTTGAGCTTGGATAGTTATTGTTTATTAGCATGAAGTAAGTCGCACGCAAACTGCCAGACTAAGACTAAAATTTCACATTTGCATTTGGCACGAGATGCAATTTCAAAGACAAACAGACAACAACAACAACAATAATAACAACTGCAGCATGCAACAACAATGAAAAGCAATGCTTACTTGTAGCGCAATTAAATTTAATCGAACATATTATAAGCATAGAAAACCAAACCGAATGAAACTACAGAAGCACCAAATCAAATAGTTGAAGATGCAACAGCAGCATTGC
Source organism: Leucophenga montana (assembly GCA_035044765.1). Classification (NCBI taxonomy): domain Eukaryota; kingdom Metazoa; phylum Arthropoda; class Insecta; order Diptera; family Drosophilidae; genus Leucophenga; species Leucophenga montana. Next base: position 339,305 of record JAWNNQ010000556.1, read on the forward strand.
TGCAAACTACAATTAACAATTTGCCAATCTTGTAATTTAATTAGCTGCTGTTGTTGCAGTGGCATCTCTCGTTGTTGTTGTTGTTGTTGCTCTTGCATTCATGGTGGCACGTTTATCTTTTGTTAACTTTGCTCCTTTGGCTGTTGTCAGACTAAATACTTGAGATAAATGTAAAATTTTGCACGCAAACATTTTCGTTGAAATCGCTACTATGCAAATGCGCAAAGACTCTGGTTGGATTTGTCCTTAAGAACTTCTGCTGCGCATGCGTGTTGTCAACACTGTGTAGTTGGCAAGTTATCGCTAGGTTAGTTGGTCGTTTACCGAGATTAGCATTTGTATAAGGGCACGCAAATATTTTGCAAAAGACTTGTTAAATTAATTAATTAAAGTAGATAACTAAATATATATTTGTATGTAAATACCTGTTAGTACAGTGCAGTAAATATTTTTGACAAGTTACATGCTAAGTAGTAGTACCCTTAGGGCCATTGTCACGACCTTTACATTAGAGAATACGAATTATCAAGATATTTATGCTCTGTTGTCGGTTTTTTGTCTGTTATCGTTACCATTTTGTCTGTTATCACTACTTTTGTCATCGGTCAGGTGGTACATGCTGAACAGGTAGACAGTATACGAATAAAAGGGTAGAAATTAGTAGAAAAATATTGGATGAGAGTGAGCGCCGCTGCAGTAGATAAAAATAGCCAATTCATGAATATAATATGCACGTTTGCATTTCAAATTTTAATAAAAAATTTCAATTTTGTTTGTGTGATGATGATATAGTGTGAAAAAAGTGACCTATAAAGATATAGGCAAGTCGTGAAAATGGCCCTTAGTTTAAAAAATGAGTACAACGCTAATAATGGCAACGATAACAATCTTTTTAACAGTGTTGCCATATACGAACCCGTTTTTGAAAACACGAAAATTAGCCGGTTCAAATTGTTATGAGAAAATGAGAATTTTTTCAAAATTTAACATTAATGAAGTCATATAATATCATTTTATCTATAAGTCAATACACACTGAAAAAAAGTTGCTGAAATTGTAGCGGCTTACATTGAAAACAATCGTTCAATGAAACTGTGAAACTATGCGTGATTATCGTAAAAAATATAGGAGAAATTCGGCACATTCAGACAACACAATTCGTAGTTTGGCGAAGAATTTGTTTGAGTACGGGTCTGCAGCAATTCGCGTTCAATTCGAAGTGCGTCTTATCGAATGTGTCTTATCGACGCCGATTTCAGCAGTGAGTGAAACGTGAGTGAAACAACTCTAAGGAAAATTTACTCTTTACACTGACTGTGAATAGTATTGCAAATTAGTCACAATGTTTGCAATGCCTTAAAGGAAGCAGCTGAGATCCCATAAAGTAAAGTATATATATTCGAGGGAAGCATGACAAGACGAGTCGCTCTAGCCATGTCCGTACGTATGTCTATATGCGCGTTTATTACCTCAATCTTTGCAATATTATTGGTATGAAAATTGGTTTGGCGACTTTTTATAACTAGAAGCAACACAAATTCAAAAAGAAGAGCAATTTATCCACAAGATGGTATAGCTCCAATACAAATGCACTTTGTATTTATTTTGTTGTATCGAACATGTTTGAATTAAAGCAATCATTAATGTTAAATTGTTGTTAAATTAGTCAAGGACTTAAGTTGCTGAGCAAAAAGGGCAAGTGTTAAGAGTATTAAAGCTTCGGGTTCACCGAAGTTAACTTTTTAACATTATATTTATAAGCTACAATAAATCCTATTAGAAAACATTTGTACTTTTAATTCAAAAAAAAATCGACCACTTTTATTTTTTAAATCCGCATACAAAAAATAATTGGCGCCAATCATAAATTTTATATGTCGCTCTTTGACAGACGCATTTGCATTAAGTAGTTCAACTGAGGCGTGGGCGAGTACAATAATTTGTATTGTAAGAGCTAAGAAAAATAATTGCTAAAGCGAAAAACAACTAAAACTAGTACAAGAAATCATAAAAGCACAACAAGACACGACATTAGCTTTTGTGCAAGCGATCGTTCAAATATAGATACGGATAACATTTGATTGCACAATTTGACAATTTCATGCAGATTGCGCCTTTTAAAATAGATTTAACACGAACTTAAGGCGAGTCAAGGCTTTAATTTTTATTTAAGTGATTTTTTTTTTTTTGCTGTTTAAATGGAACAAAATCATAATACATACTCATAAGTAAACTAGCAATGCTGGTCGTTGTTGCTGCTTCTAAAGATTTGACAGCGGCAATTGTTGTCGAGCACACGTGCCACTTAGACAAGAATTGTTGCTGCTGCGACCTTCAAGCGCAACTCCGGCTGAGGTGCGACTGGCAGCTGAAATTTTCCAACTAAGGTCCATATAATTAAATTATTTTTTTAATACTCGTTTCATGAACTAAACGTTGCAAAAATCAAATAATTTGAAATCGAAGCAAAAATTAAAATGAATTGAATAACAAAGCTTTCTTTACTTCAAACTAGTGTTGAGCGATATTTAACTACCTGTTGTTTTTCTACAGGGACTGAAAATCACTGGTACTCGATATTGGAAATATCAGTGATTAAGTAATAGTTGCAACTGTCATTCATTCCGCATTTGTGATATATCAAAATAAATTTAATGTTACCATCACATAAATTCGACAATAGAAGTAGCAACCGAATGAGTTTAGTAAAATATTGATGAAAAACTAGTCCTTTTTAATATTTTTCCAGTGATTGCAGTAGCAGTTAAAAATCGCTGTTATTTAAATTTAGCTGTTACGATAATCGCTCAAAAATCACCCACTAGCTCATCTCTATTTCAAACCGAATGCAAAAGAAAGTTCCTCTGTCTTTGTTTCACATGTTATACCCGACTATAACTTAAATATCTAAGTAATCTATTAAATTTTTATTATAATGAAACAAATGTTTACCAATTTTTTGCTTACATGTTGAATAGTAGTAACACTAGTGTTTGTTTACTTGTCAGTGAACGCTAAAGTTTTAAGCTCTTAATGAAACTAAGCAGTTAATTTCTAAGGTTACAGTGTCAATTTAAATATCATTATTATCGATTATGTAACCATAATGAAACGTTTTTTATTCTCTTTGATCTTTGAACAGCAGTAAATTTGGCATCTGCCCACTTTCTAATGCTGTCCACTTCATGTTATTTAGTTAGGCCAAAGTTTAGTTCCGGTTCGAAAAATTTTCTTAGCGACCTTTTCTTAGCTATGCAATCTTTATGCACGAAAGCTTCTATACAATTACATTCCTGTTCAGAAGTCAGACTTACATTATATCGGGGGGTCTTAAAATGTGGCACATAAAAAAAAGAATTATGCAAATATTGTCACTACGAATACTGTCTGTATATGATATCAGCTGTTTTTTTTTTGTCTTTTCCTTTGAACATTATGCATAAGTACACTATGCATAAGTAAATATTTTCTTAGAAGAAAATAATAGTGAGAACCCAAACTATACCGGTAGAAATCTTTTGTTTCCGGCACGGTTCTTTGCTTTTATCTTATTTAGGTTAATGGTTCCGGTTTTAATAAAATTTATTCCCTGTCTTAAAGTGATACGATGCGCCTTGTAATAAATGTGTTTAGAGCAATGTCATTTTTCTACAAGTAATACCTACTGTTGAACATGATGAACATGTCTAGCAGCATTCAGGCCATTTCTGCTTGGCTTCACATACAAAGCGTTGAGTTTCTTCTTTTATTTTGTAACATCTTAAATGTGGACTATGAATTAATATGATTAAATATGAATGTCCTACTTACAAATTAGAAACAGTAAAAAAAATGAAAAGTTTCACACCAAATCATAGTTGAATATATCGAAAACTGAGCAAGCCTAGCTGCATAAACTCGTTCCATTCTCCTATACGAGATCCATAGCATCTACTACATTATATATTACACATCGTATAGATTAAATTAACACAATGCATCCATTCACCGACATAAAAAAGCGGGATTAGTTTTGAATTCGTTGCTTAAATCATTTGTCTTTCGCTAAGATACAATAAGATACTCTGGAACAAATGAAGATTTAATTTTAGTATAAAGACGTCATCCGAAAAAAAAAACGGTACAGCAAAAAAAAAAGCAACTCGTACTGTTTAGACTCGTTTTCACTGTCTCTTTTACTCCTTCTCTTATAAGCTTTGAACTGTGACCATTTACTGTGAAAAGCAAAAACAAACCAGTTAACAGTTACCGGTTGCAGTTGCTGCAACTGTTGCACATGTTTGTCGTAGCTTCCTTGAAGATGTGCCGCTCATGTTTAACTCGCTCTCCCCTCCCTTTGATCTTCTTGCCAATTTGCAGTACAAGTGGTGACCCACTCCGTTAACTTGAACTCCAACTTAATTGCAATGCGGTTGCAACATTGCTGTCTTGCAGTGATGTCCCTTTAATTGCTGCCCCCTTGAATCCTTCGCTCCTACCTACTTCTAGTCTCATTCACTCTCGCTTTCATTTGCAGAAACCGCAAAAGTGCATTTTTTTTTTTTCTTATATAAAAAATATTTTTTTACTCATTTAGGCGTGTCAAGACAAGTATTTTTAGTTAATATTTTGCATTTGTATTTCGTGTATCTGTATGCGAGCATGTGTGTGTGTGTGTGTGTGTGTTTGAGCTGTCCATGCAAGTTTCGCGCCCATTTACAGTGGACGACCTTGCAACCGATCCGTTCGTTTGCCAGCAAAGTGAATGCACAGCGCATATTCAAGTCGTAGCAGCTCCGTCTGAAAAGAAACCCCATTGCTTGTTAATATAGGATGTTTTTTTTTAATGTGTAGAACTTTGAATTGTACCTGGCTCGTTGCTGCCCTTCTCTTCGTAACAGCGTAACCATTTAAGGCAAATAAAATTATTCATACAAATATACTAAAATCGCGATTAAAAAATAGGGGGTGGGGTAGGAGGGTGAAAAATACTTATCGATCTATATTCATGCATACTTTTTTAAACAAGATGCTATTTTTGAATTTATATAATAAATAAAATAAATAAATGGAACCTATAAAAAAACACCCTACATTTGTTGCTCCGATATTTGTTGTTGGTGGTGTTTGTATGAGTGCATATCGTTGATAGTGTTGGCTGTCCGTCTGTCTGTTGGACTGTGGCTTTTGTTGGTGGCGAAGAAGTTGGCCTGGCGACTTTAGCCGCTACGCTTGGCTGCGTTTCTAGTCATTACTTTTGTTAGGTTTCACTATGTGATATAAGCACTGACTATTTTATATTCATTCAATATAGCGTATTAGTTTAAAGCAGCACTTAATTAGAGTGCTTAGGTGATTGACCTCTAATGCCCCTATATTGTGGTGTTGATTGTTGCGATATTCAATTCCAAATGCCTTTTTATGGTCCGCTGTTTTTTACATAGACTAACGGGCGTGGCCCGCACACTTTTTGGGGTAGCCCCCTTACAAACCCACCGTGCAATTTGGTTTTTTTTATGAAAAAATTTTTCATTTAAATCAATATTAGCTTGAAATTCAATTTGGTGGATTTTAGTAGCCAACCACTTCATATACATATACAAATGGCGTGTCCCGCCCACTTTTTGAGGTAGTCCCATATAAACCCCCAGCTCACTTTTATTCATTTGCATGGAAAGTGTCAATATCAACTTGAAATTAGATATGGCGACATCTTACACATCTACTACATCGCTTCATAAACATCTACTAGTGGGCGTGTACCGCCACTTTTTGGGGTAGCCTCTATTTAAACTCCCACTTTTATGTTTTACAATACTATTTAAAATTTCGTGTGAATGGTATTAGAACTTCGGTCCAACCGAAGTTAACGTTTTTTCTTGTTTTATGTAATATTGGAAAAATGGGACATGCTACGTCCCCTAAAAGTGGACGTAGCATGGCAAATCTGTTATAACAGCATTGAAACAAAGGGAGTCTCCATACCCGATAGCAGATCGAGTGGCTAGTTTTGATTCATACAGACAGGGGGACAAATTTGTGACAAAGTGTTATAAAAGGGAACGGGGTCAATAATGGTTAAAAAATAAATTTTACTTTATTACAAATGATTAAATCTAAGTATCGCTTCCAAAATTATAAAACTGAAGTAGACAGACACCATCGTCGTCGAGCAAAAAGAACAAGTGTGAAGAGTATTAAGGTCTCGGTTCCATCGAAGTTAACGTTTTTCCTTGTTTAGTAGTTGATTATATAATTTCCTGGTGGTCGAAATAAGACCTTTTGCCCTTTTAAAGTGCCCAATAATAAAAATATCCATAATTATCCAGAAAATGCTTTCGCCTCAAAATCAACGCTATCCAACCATAGCCCCATGGGGATGAACACCTTCGTATTTTTACGAACAAGCACATGCCGAAGTGGGCTGATTAGTGCTAAAGAGGAACAAAAAGTTGAATTAGTTACGTTTCATTGGTGTTGTATTTTGGCACACTGTGTACAAATTATGACTTAGAAATGATTCGCACTTTGGGTGGCTTCCTTTTAAACAGCCCTGTTCTAAGGGCCGCTCAGAAAAACAGCGAGATTAAGTGAACAATTTATTTGCAATAATTAATGCGCAGTTATAAAATAGTTCTGTTGGCGCATCAATTCTTTCTTTTTTTTTTTTTGTTTTAAATATTTATTTGATTCCACTACTTTTAAAATTTTACCAGCTAAAATACTATCAAAAACACACTCAACTGATGCTTGCCAACGTCGAGCAGCTCAATCGACAGAGATAGAGAATATTTGTTTAACTTTGCTTCCTACCGAAACCAAAGGATCCGAATGAAACAAAAAGGTAGCAGCTATAGCAAATTGAGAGAACTGAGATAGAGAGAGAGATAAAGAGAGAGATAGAGCATTGTGAGAGATAGTCTTTGTGATTGACCAAATGCGTTGCCTGGTTTTTACCAACCAACAAAAAAAAACAAATAAGCGAATGTGTTGTGTCTAAGAAGGTTAAAAAGGGTGTGCATGATTTGCTCTTGTCTATTTATATATCGATATGTATTGTACTTGATCCAATTCAATAAAATCATCTAACAACATTTCGCTTCTTAGTTATATTCTTAGTCAGGGTTTCTTTCGAATACTAAATCATTTTTAAATGATTTGTTTTGACTTTATCAAAAACGTTTCAATAGCACTACTGACATTTTAAATGGTTCTGCTATTTACGAAGCGAAACCGTATTATATAATAACGCAACCTTATTTCTATATGAATATACGATAACTAACTACATGCATAGATAATTTGAAAAAAAAACATACACAATTTTATTAGCTTGAATTTAACGAAGCATTTAAATGTTGAATGAAAAAATAGACACACACGCAAGGAGAAAAAAAAAACAAGAATAAACATAAAAAATACGAAATCCGCTTTGTATATTTAGCTTTGAATTAGATTTAACATGAAGAAGCAGCAAAGTGGCAACACAAGAGTTCAACCTTGAAAATAGGCAACACAGAAGTATCTAATAGATACTGCATGCATTTGATTTCATTACATTTTATTTCGAAGACGTTCTCAACAAGCACAAAAAAGCGCAAAACTTTGACACACATTTCAACGGTTTTTACAAGCGTTTAACCAATAAATCACAAACGGCAGCAGCAGCAGCAGCAGCAACAGCAACAGTAGAAGAAGACACACTTAGAATCAAAGCATGGCAAATGCCAAAGCATCGCCTCTAGCGGCTTTGCGAAAAAGTTGCTAGCTATGCAGATTGATGCCTTTGCAGTTGCTGTTGCTCCGGCTGCCATTGCCAGCCATTTTTGCTGTTGATGGCTGCCGTTAATGCGCAACCACTTCACTTGCTGCGGCGGCAGCAACGAATCAGATGGCGTCTGTCAGCCACTTGGCCACCGCAACAGCTACAGCGGAGGCGCATCATTATCAAAATTAGCATAAAACATAATAGTAGCAGAGAGTTCTGTGCTAACGGACAGACAGACAGACAGACAGACAGACAGACGAACAGACGAACAGACAGACGGACAGACAATTATTCTGTGGCCTTTTTTCCGACAATTACAATTGACGTAGTGCTTTTTTATGCGACTCTTGTTGCTTTTGTTGTTTAAGATTACGGATGCTTGTTAACCACCAATAGCGTCAACATTTCTGACCTTAGCGCATAATTTTTGTGCTTCTTCAAATCTATTACTAGATTAAATGTACACCACGAAAGACTTTAGACGCAGATTTGATGAATTACAGGCAGCAGCAGCAGCTAAAAGTGATACTTATGAATCATGACTGAGCACGGTATATAAAATTTAGTAAGCTGTTTCCCTTGCCTTCCCGCTATTCCGCTATCATTGTCGTGTTTTGGCACAAGTTAAATGACAGTAACATGTAGCATGCAACACACGGTTCTTGTTGTCTGTCGCGTATGCGCATTACATGCAATGGCTTTTTTGAAAAAAGGTGAACTGAGACAATAAGACAGGCATGCAAGATATATTCAAGTGTTTAGGCTGCTGCTGGAGCAACAACAATTAAACAACCAAATTTAATGTAAGTTATTAATTTTCCAAACCGAACGAATGAATGAACGAACAACAACACTATGCAGCCATTAGACGCTTGCAACATTTTGTGCTACATGCAGCAGCCGCCGCCACAGCGGCATAAATCACTGTCAATTCGCATATATGCGAATGCGCTCTGGAGCGGGAGCAGAGCAGCGTCATGCTATAAAGCAGCGGCGAGTGTCATGATATTTTCATTTATTTATTCGCCGTTCACCCGTCGCGCGAATTATTGGATACATTTTTATTTATTTATTTTTTTTTTAATGCAATATTGTACACTACACATTGAGTGTGAAATATAGCATAAGCAGCTTATCGAAGCGTTTGTAACAATAAACTTTTTATGTTGCAGAACTACAGAATTTAGTATTTTAGTACACAAATTTGTTTTTTATAACCTAGAAACACGACAAAAACTAAATAGAGCAACAAGAGGAGATAGAATAATGTAACGCATAAGATATAGAGAGAGTAATCTGAAGTATAAGTACCAGAACTTAGTCCGCGAATACCGAACAGTAGTCGGTAAAACCGAACGTTTACTTAAATGTATACGAGTATATGTCTATCAATCCTAAGCCTTTTTGAAAAGTGTCACAAAAAACTGGCACTACCGTTTAATGGTATTTTTATTATTTTTTTTTTTACTTTGACCAACCAATAGACGACCAAGATGGTGAATCTAAAACTACCACTGCGATTTCGAAAATTCTTTCACTTGTAAATAGCCTTAAGCATCCGAATGTACATAGGCTTCATATAATTAGTTATAATTACTATTTAGTATGCAAGAGAAAAAATTCCAACATTTACCAAGTATTTCAGATCATATCAATGAGTAATGATACAAAGTAACAAAAAGAATAAAAAAAGATAAAGTATTTTGCTTTCGTAAAATAATAAGACTCGATATAATAATGCCAAAAAGGAAATCGCAAGTTTCTCGAAATTCGTCAAAGGCACGACAAGCACCGCATACACAAATCAAAGCAAATCATGCCGGCGAAACGAGAGATAAACAAGTGCAGGTCGTTACCCTGTTGTTCGGCCGTTGGCTCGAGAAACCAATGCACTAGCGACTCGTTAACTACTGTTCGTTAGTCCTAACGATTTAACTAACTATTAGTCGTTAGTTCTTAGCTAGCGAAAATATTTAATGGAGTTAAAAAAAAAGAAAATAATGAAAAAACAATATAAAAAATAACCATTAAAAAAAACGAACCTCTTTTCCCTAGCGAAGATCCAACTCCATAATCCTAGCGTATATAGCTAATGAAAAGTGATGCAACATCGTACCCCGGCCAGTAACATGCCCATATAAAATTCGTTCGGCAAAAATTGTTAGGCGAAATCGCTAATGGAACACCGGTGCAACCGATTAACTGAATATTTCAGTATAAACTAATACTATTTTCCAAGGCATACCAAAAGCATATTAAAATGTCGATTCTATCCAATGTAAAGCGTACTCTTAGTTTCTTTCCCCATTTTATTGTTATGTTGCCGTTGTCTGCCATTTTTGGGCAACATGGCGCATTCCGGGGCACAAAGCATACTTTGTCAAACGTTTAGTGTTACAACTGCTGTACAAAATCTCATTGTGCAGCAATTAACGACCTGCATTTTTTTACTTCAACTCGTGGCTTATGACTCACAACACCAAGTAGAATTGGCATTAGAGCGCACTGTAAATGGACCGTAAAGTAATAATTTATTACATTTCAAATTGAAAGTGAATGTGTTTCTTTATTTGCTTAGTTTTGCTTCACTTTGGCATTAATTGATTTGTCTTTATCATTTACGTTTTGGCATAATACGGCGTTTGATTGATATACCATTTAGCCTACTGATTTTGATATACTTTTAATTTTTGAATAATTACACTTAAATTGTACCTATAGATGGCAAAATTAATTAATACATTCGCATTTACTTTTACTTTGCAGTATTGGACTGTGCGGCTTCGATAATCCTATGCGAGATCAAAAAACCGATGAATTTAAACGCATCATTGGACAGGTAAATCTTCGACTTTTTTACATAAATTGCAAAATAATACAAACAAAAAACAAACAAAAAAATGTCAGAGTCACAAAATTAATATCAAGTTAATTAATGAAAAGCAGAAAAACGAATTTTTAAATGGCAAAAAAAAAATCTGCTAAAAGAACAAGCAATCACCATTAAAGCCATTGAGTGCTTGACTTGCCTACAGCAAAGTGTGGCAAAGCATTTGCTACCACTTTTAAATTTATTCGATTTTTACGCGATTTGTCACATTGATCAGCTCGACACGCTTCAATGGCATCGAAGTCCACAGCAGAAAACCCCCACGGCAAAGCGTTCGCACCCAAATTTCGACATTGCTGTTGTTGTTTTTGCTGTTCTTTAAAACACGTTGATTTGGCAAAAGTTACCCAAAAAATGATTTCAACACTTAAAAATCGCACGTAAAATAAATAACACTTATTTGGTACTAGTACTTTTTATTGTGAGACTTGAAAGTTCTTCGAGAAGGTAGAATAAATCTACTTAAGAACAATCAACTCGCGTTTGTTATGGCAAAATTGAAATATGAAACTAAACTCAAATAGTTTTTAAAGATTTAAAAGAAATGTTATTCTTAATTATACAAAGTGGCTTCCGAAAAAAATACATAGCAAAAAATTTTAAATCTTATTTTTGTTAGAGCAGTTCAGAAAATTGTCCGGATATATTGTCATCAATAAAGAAGAGGGAGGCGGAATATCAGTAGCAAATTAACTTCTTTTCTGCAGCAAAAATTCGAATGGGATTGTAACTCTTTAGTAAAACGTGGCAAAATACAAAAAATTTCGTTGAAACAAGAAGAGGAAACTTGAAGATACAATATGACGGAGTGTTTGAGAAGGAACATATGTATATGCAACAAGCTAAAATTTATCAAAATTATACAATCCGACAATTCAATTGACTCAAGGTTCAAACAAATTACAAGGGCATAATGAGTTTGTACGAGTTTATATAACAGGCATAAGGACGCTCGGGAGACCAGGTAAAGTATATAAATTCTTGATCAGCATCAGGAGCTAAGTCGATATAGCCATATCTGTCCGTGCGTCCGTCTGTGTGTATGAAAACAAATATCTCAAAGACTACAAAATTGGATATTTAAACTAACCTTATATATACGCGGATCAAGTTTATACATTTTTTTTTGCATGCCACGCCCACCAAGTTTACAATATGCAAATTTGTCTATCATACGCATATTTTCCAATGTCACTGAGCAAAGCTATTGGTATACTGCAAAGATTTCAGAGACTATAAAAAGTAGACACAACAAACTTCTACATATTCAGACTTTTTATTTGTTTCACACAGAATGTGAATAGTATTATGAAAGAAGCATCAGAGACCCATAAAGTAATTATATACGTGACCAGCATGACATGACGAATCTATCTAGCCATGTCCATCTGTCTGTCTGTGCGATTTTTAAACGCATATATAAAAGAGCACAAACCATCAAATTCTTCATATATATTTTTGGAATAAGAAAAGAGGGCAAGAGCGAAGAGGCATACGAAAGAGTATACTCTTGCATATTGCTCGTTTACTCTCATTTGTTCTCATTATAACTTGATATGCAAATATGCACACAGGTATTGCTTAGGTTTGAATACATTTTTTCAAGGCGTTAGTTCTCACTTGTTTATAAATTATTGAATGAACATTTTTTCAATAGAAAAACAATATCAATACATGTTTGCAAGATTGTAAGAGCAGGCCAGAAAGCTGAAGAAGTTCACGACTTCTTCATCGATAGTCAACGGGATCTGCAACTGCATTATGAAACAAAGCGAATGAGAGCAATTTATTTTACGAAATTGTGTCTCGTAAAGCAGATCAAGAATTTAATATTATATATTTTATAATACATACTAGAGCCCTGCCTCGTCCAGTAAAAAAATAATCGGTAATTACTTGTGGCATCGTTTCCAAACGATGCCAATACCAACTTGGCGGTAACATCGTCGCATCGTTTACCAAAGTATTCGTTTTCCAAACGATGTCAAGATGTTAATTTGGTATTGCATCGTTTGGAAAACGAATACTTTAAAAATATATCAATTTGGAAACTTAGTAGTCATACTAAGTTTCCAAATACAAATGTAACTGGCATATATGTACACATATGTACATATGTATGTGTATAAAATTTAAATATTGTACTTACGAAGAGTTTTTCAAAATTCGGTTAAAATTTAACTGTCAGTTAATGCACAACAAACTAAATTTTAACCGCGATTAAATAGAAAATGTTGATATTTTGCTTCTTTTTGATACAGAGTTACCTTAGTATTCAAACATTTATTGCCGTAAAGATATTTTTAGTCCACATTCTTCTACTTCTTCAATGATGACAATATATCTGAAACACTCGCTCCCATTGAATTTTTGCTCTGAACCTTTTCTAACATAAACCAGAACCATACAGATAATGAACCGTTTCATAAGGCTAAATTACACTTTCAGATGCATTTCTAATTAGTTTCTTTTGATTTTATTTAAAATTAAATAACTTGCAATCAAATTTACTGAAATTAGCTAATTTAGTCTTCGGGAAACGGAAGCGTTCTTACAAGACTGTCTTGTCGAGCTTTTTGCCTTAATTATTCAATTTGCTAACGCAATAATTCAAGCCGTTAACACTTTGCGAATACACGCAAAACAACACGATTCTATTAATACAAACATTAAATAAATAGAAACACCACAGGCGATTATATTATAATTCGCTAATGCAGTGAAATCTTGCGATCTTATTTTGATTTGTTTTAGCAAAACACGAGCGTCGCGAATTTACCATGACTTATTGTATCTGTTTTATATGCTGTAATAAAAATAAAATTTTTATATTTTTCATTGCAGGGCGTCAAAATTAAAATGGACGATGCTGGCAATGTACTCGTGCGTCGCTATGCCAAGAGCAATGTATACGTGAAGAGCACAGCAAGCAATCCCAACGAGGAGACCTCAATCGGTGCAGAAATCTTGAAACTACCAAATCAAGCGCTCGAAAGCGAAAAAATAGTCAAGGTAAGCGAATTCTATTTGAATAGCAATAGCAATAGCCAATGTGATGCTGCTACACAAAAAAAGTGCACTCTTCTAAATCTTGTTGCTCTTCTTTTCTGTTTTATGCAACTGCTACGCTACGGTTCAATGTGTGTGCTACTCAATGCCACTGAAACTACTACGATTGAATTGATTTACCCAACTGCAACAACGAATGCGAATTCAATTGCGAACAGCTCTTCGATATGAAAAAATTTCAATCGAACGTAAATCGTGAACTACGTCGTGCCTATCCGGATCGTCGGCGCTTGGAAACGCAGTGCCTATCGGCATTGGCCTTTGTCAAATCGGAAAATGACATTTTAGAGTGCCCCATTTGGGTGCTCATTGTCAACGTGGTCGCGATGGATATGCTAAAGAGCAAACTGCCACCAGGTGAGTAACAATAGTTTGTTCTAAAGCAGTTCAAGGCTGCTAGCTATGTATGTAGCGCAAAGATGTATCTACGTGCAACTAACTGCATAGATAGATATGTAGCTTAATTTGTGTATGCGCCGCGGCGCCTTTTTCAAGTGCAACTCTATTGTTGCGTTGCAGTTGTCGAACGCACTTTTGTCATATGATTTGCATATTACTTAGCTAGCAGCTTGCAATTATTGATTTATTACTATACTATACATACACTACAGTCTACACTTCCAACTTAGTGCAACGTCCGATTGTCGATATTAAGAATCGACCGCGTATACCCATACCGGATGAGGATCCATACAGCGTCGCAGGCAATGGCAGCGGCGGTAGTTCGGGTAGCTCTGGTTTTGGCAGTGGCCACCAACAGATGTCACATGGCGGCAATGGCGTCGTCGGCGCCTCAATGGCCAGCATGGCCAGCATGCATTTGAATAATGGACAAACTGGACATGTGGCAGCAACACGCGAACAATTGCTGCTCCAGACACAACAATTGGCGCATAAACGCAGCGAAAAGCCGCCAAAATTGCCGCCAAGGGATAATGTCTATGCGCACGATATCATTCCAAAGGTAAGCAAACAATCGCGTTCGTTGTTTAAGTCGTTCGTTTTCAATTGCAAAAATGAAATGCTCGCCCATAGATACAAAAATAGCACAATACACTCATACACTTTGGACATGGCGCACACAATTTATTATTGTATAATGGCGTTATGACAAGACAGCAAACAATAAAATTAAAGTGTAAAAATACAAATTATAAATAATTAATAACAAAAGCAGTACAATACGAGTATAAAACAATATGCTCTCGTAAATGCATGTAGCAACTTTGTTGGGGCAACGCAATGTGTTACACTTTAAAGCAATTTGCCTTGCTTCGCTTGCTCGAGCTAATATTTTTGTATAAAAGTAAAGCGTGCAATTCAAAGTTTACTAGCATTTGTTTTAAGTTTAAGCATATTTTTAGTATACCCACATATATAGAAAAAATTAATTTAGAAATTTGTATTGTTAACTTGGGTACCAATAGATTAGGTTAGGTTAGAATGGTAGCGTGATTTACAAACGCCCACCCAGCACTAAGGCCGCACACATGAATCTATTTTGAGACTTTCAACCCTTTCCTTTTAGAACCACTGGGAAGATTTTACATACTTCACTAAATATGTTACTTCTAGCTTAAAAGTTTCAGTTATGTCATTTTAATCTACTCTAAGACAGTCCGGGGTAGTGACATAGAAGGCGATACACGGTTTCGGTTAAGTCTTGTTAGGAGGTCTACTGGAATGCTGGCCTATGAGACAGTGTCCTGTTACCACTCCTATTAAACTTGCTACCTATGTTCTACTCATCCTAAGTAGGGACTGAGTTCTACACATGGTAAGTCTAGACCACTAGTATTGTATATGCTGTCCTAGTATTGGTTTTGATTTGCAGCTGACAGGTTGACAGCGGTATGCCAATCAACTCCTTACTCTCTCTAATATGGGTCGTTGACCTAGTTTTGCAAGTTTATCTGCTACACAGTTACCCTCAATATTGCTGTACCCTGGCAACCAAACGAGTTGAATACAGTTCTGCTCAGGCATCTCCATTACCATTAAGAGATTTGCGATAGTCAGGGATGGTGCTTGACCGATGCAGATAGGTACCCAGCGCTTTTAGAGTTGCGTGGTTGTCTGAGTGTAGGTGACTTCTTTAATGAGATAGTCTAGAGTAGGCATTGATACCCATTTCTGGGATGTATACCACACCACCGACTCTGTTTCCAGTTATCGTGAAGGCATACGAACATCGAAATTCTTGTTGAAGGCCAGTATAGGGATACAATAATCTGTACTTCCGGGTAGACGTTTTTCTCTATTTAGGATTGTTGAGTGTCCCATTGTGCCGTTCTTCCAATAACCACATTCAATGGCCGGTATTGAGCTGTTGGCGCTGAGTGGTCACATAGTTTTGAACAATCGTTAGAAAAAACTTACATTCGCCTTTTAAACAAGACCAACATAATTTCCAACTGTCAACTAGTTTTAAAGATATTCTAAATCAACCTTATTAAGTAAAAAAAAAAATATTTAATATTTGATATTTTTTAAAAACGTTATTGGACATTATTTACAATTTTATCGAAAATAATTAACACTAATTAACCCGGCGTCGCTGTGGTTTTAAAAACTATTAAGATATTTTAATTTATTGGGAAGTTGCTGAACGCGTAATCATGTACATACTGGGCACAGCTAGATCTACTTGTTTAGTAGGTACTTCTGTTTATTTTCTTGCTGTTATAAGTATTACAGTACAATATCTCAAATAACACTAGTTTACAGCCAAAATGTACAATCGA
This sequence comes from Leucophenga montana, assembly GCA_035044765.1. Lineage (NCBI taxonomy): Eukaryota > Metazoa > Arthropoda > Insecta > Diptera > Drosophilidae > Leucophenga > Leucophenga montana. The sequence goes on from JAWNNQ010000556.1 coordinate 355,755, forward strand.
TGCCACTATTTTTTTATTACTCGAGAAATGGGAAATATCTCCGGAAAAAAATGAAGAAAATTAAAAAACTATATCTCTCGGAAACATATCCATAGAAAAAATTGTTATTGTGATTTTCGAGTTTTGTATTCCATAATACATAACAAAAAAATATTGGCATTAAATGATTTTACATGATTTTTTTTTTGTAAACTAGTGTATTCAAAGGATATATCGCATATATACCGAAGCGATTACATGAGCATCTTTCAAGCAAAAATCGGTTAATAGAAGATGTTGTCAACTTGTTGACCCTCCATTCTATAAACATCAGAAAGAAGTTTGTTTAGGCAAGCAAGTTTTTATTAAAAAAACCTTAGTACTTACTTTTGTGTATACATCTTCCTCAAACTACCGAATGCAATTATCCGTAGCGTTGTAACATGATGCAACCCAGCAGACCTAAACTAACACTGGGAAACAGTTAGTTCTTTGATACTCTATATTGAGCAGACAGGTTAACAAGGATTGTAGTCCTAACTGAGTACTTTATTTTAGATATACATATCCAGAAAAATGCTAATGTAATCGGAACACAACGAACCTTTATTTATAAAGGTTCTTTGTCTTCCGATTTCCGACTTACAACTATATTTCATCGGCTCATTTCGTTGCTCTCCTCGACCCCATTAATATGTATATTCAGTGTGGATGCCCTTTCAAGCATTTTCCAAAGCCGCGACTCCTGTTCTTGTTCCGTTTCTGTGGCTCTAGATGTGGAGGCCCATTCGCGAAGATTTTGCAACGTGATTCGCGTTCATCGGCATTTTCAGCTTCTCTTATTTGTTCATCTTTTTTGATTTTGTGGTTTTTTTTTACCAATGGATGCTTTTTTTGGTGCCATTTTTTTGAATTCGAATGAATTGAAAAACAAATGAAAACAATAAGCGATAATAAGTCGATCGATCGCTTACAATTTTATTTATTTACGAATGAAACACTGACAAAAAAAGAAAAAGTGACTGCTAAACAAATGAAACAAATGTTGTTGCTGTACTCTATCGTCATTAGAAAAATCTAAAAAAAAAATGTTCTGTTTATCCAATCGCCAAACTTCACAGGATTACCCACGGGACTATTTTGAATATTGCCACAAAATTTGATCAAAATCGGTTGAGCGGTTTCGGAGCCTATAGGGAATATACATACATACAAACACACATACATACATACTTCCATTTATATACATATATAGATTGAAAAGATACAATATATTTAATATGTATTACAATTCACTATAAACTTCTATTCAATAGAACATAGTAGTAGTAATATTGTCAAACAAATCAATTACAATACTTTATTTATGACAATTCGTTTTTTATTTTTATTTATTTTTTTTCTCAATTGTTATCTGATATTACCACAGCATTATTAACTTTTGCCGCGTAGTACCACCTACAGATACTTATCTTGAGAAAAAAAATATCGATTGCAAAAACAATAATTTCATAGTTAAATTCAGAACTACCAATAATAAAAAGAAACCAAGTCAGCACGCTGCACAATATCTAAAGACAATCGCTGCACTGTAATGCAATGTTCTGTGCACTTGTTGCATGGCGTTGCTTAAGTCGATTTCAACGATTTCGCCATTATTCTGGCAAGTAATGCAAGAGAAAAAACTTCATAGTATTTAAAACTTGTGCTATGTACGTGCTACTATGCCAAGTTGTTTAATTCGAGCTTCACTAAGCAATTGGAATGAATTCAATAAGTTTCTTTAGTGTGCTACATAGACGCCACAACAACAACAAACTCGGCTAAGACACGCTAAGCAACTGCAAAGTGTATTGGCAAATAAATATTATTAAAGAAGTCGAAGCAGCTGAGAACAACAACAAAAATATACTTAAGATAGGTTATGAAGTAAAAAAAAAAAATAACTGCAAACGAATCGCGTGTAATTAATATGCGCGGAATGTTGCCAATACTTTTGCACTATTGACGTATCTGTGTCTTATTGTCTGCCTAAAGAGTTGGCAGGTGCAAGAGATTGAGTTTAATATGTGTGCATATATCTACACAGTTATTGGTAACTGTAAGCTACAATATATATTGTAAATTGTCTATATCGAGCTGGGTGTGCTTCTGTGCATATTCAGGCTATTCGAAGAAATATTATTTTGTATATATTTTTTAACATATATTTGTTTGCATTTGTGCAAGTTCTTTGCTTAAGTCTTTCATTTTGTTTTTTTCCACAAAAAAATGATTCCAATATATGGTAAAAGGCTATTGGAAGACGAACATAGCGTGTGTAATTCTTTGGAAATATACGGTGTGTTAAAAATATTTATTTATTCATGACTATCCATTCTGTCCTCTTCAAAGTAATCCCCTCAGATATAATACACTTGTGCCAGCGCTTTTTCCAATCCTCGAAGCACTTCTGATGTGCGCTTTCCAGCCATGAATTGTTTTGTCACAAATCCGTTCGTTTTCTTCATATTGCTTTACGAAAACGCCGCATAACTTCCAGTTAATATTGATTATTGACCGCACATCCTTCTGGCAATAACTCAAGTTGCACCACGCCATTTTCACCGAAGAAAATAGTGAGCAAAATTTTCACATTTGACCGAACTTTTCATGATTTTTTAGGCGCTGGATTCGACATCATAACCATATACCAATGTTCTTTCACCAGTTACGACCCTTTTGAGCAAATCTCAACAGCTCTCGAACAATACTCAAGGAACTGTTCTCTTGGTCAAAATTTAGCAATTTCGAAACAAGTTTCGCTGCCACACATTTCATGCTTAAAACATCCGAAAAAATTGCATGGCTTGAGTCAACCCATATGCCGACATCCTTAGCAACTTCTCTAATAGTGATTTGACGATTCTCTAACAATTTTCTTTACTGCTTCAACGTTTTCATCGGTTATTGTCATGCTGGGGTGTCCAGGGAGAGCATCGTTATTAACTTCTAGACTTTCTGTAAAGAAGTTGTACCATTTTTTTAACACACACCTTATATTCCTGATCAGTAAGGTTCAACGAATCGCGTGTTAGAATTTTTAAAAAAGTCTCCTACTTGAAGTAGTTTAATACTACATATACATAGTACCCATAATAATTTACAGTAGAGTCACTAAATGTAGATATTTAGAGTCTCCTAAGACAACTTTGAGATATACTATATATGCTACCTCACTACAAGAGAGAGGGTGCCAAGCAAACCAACTTTTAAATTTCAATTTTTTTTTTTTTTTTGTATAAACAATTTTTTATTGGTTTTTTTAGCAATAAACATAGAATTTCATATACAATATATTGTGCATGGTATAGAATATAGAATATAGTACTACAAAAATTTGTGGTTCAAATGGAGTCCTTTATACTGATTAATAGGAATATTTAAATTTTGTTAAAACTTTTTTATAAATTAATCTATTTATGTATAATCTGAAATTACTATATTTGATCTATAAACTATAATAATTTATACATTATTATTAATTCCATGAAAATGCAACATGCAGCCGGATTACGATGATATTGACGTCGAAGGCAGAATCAAATTATCACGTGGCAAATCAGATAAGGGTAAAGATAATAAGAAATATGGTAAGATACACATTTTATATTTAATATAAAAAAAAATGTTGGTCAAACTAAACGACTGCTTATTTATAGATGATCCCTACTATTGCGGTCTACGTGCACGTGTGCCCAATTTTGTCAAATCATCCAAGTCAAATACCAAGGATCAAAGGGATCATCATGCAGCGCTCGCACTCAGCAATGGCAACAATGGTAGCAACAATAATAATATCAATAACAACAACAACAGCAGCAGCAGCAACAACAACAACAACAACAACAACAATCACATGAACACACTCATACAAAAGAAGACTTCAATGATACATCACAACAATCACATGGTTGCAACTGCAGCCGCCATGCATCCACATCACTTACAGCAACAACAACAACTAATGGCCGCAGCGGCAGCACATGCTGTACATCATCCAATGGCTGCATCAACGCATCAGCATCCAATGTGGCAGCAACGCAGCTATGAAAGTGGCATAGGTATTTATAGTAATAAACAACAACAACAACATCAAGCAAAATTGGCATTGTCCAATAGCGCAATAACGCACTATCACCAACAACAACAACAACACATGACAGCAACAACATTGCACGACCACCATCACCATCACCAACAACAGCCACAATCATTGCCAACGGACTTGACGCTGGCTGCACAGAAAAGCACTGCTTTGCACCAACTACAACAACAACGACCATTAGCAACACCAAAAACGACTGTGACCGCATACGAACACGGACCGGTACAGCAACAACAGCAGCACCAACAACAACCACATCATCATCATCACAGTCGCAATTGCATTAGACGACATATGCCACCTTTAAAGAGCGGCCATGTCGATCCAGAAAGCATATTCTTTCCTCCACCACCAGCACCACCACCACCGCCGGCGCACTATTACGATGATCTCGAAGAGGCGGTAGTGCGTCAGGGTGTGCGACGTCTCTCCATGCAGCCACGTATGAGCAACGCACACATTTTTGGTGGCGCTGGTCTTCTTGTCAAAGCCAATGGCGCTAATTGTAATTGTGTCAGTTGCTATGCACTTGCACCGCTCTGTGGTGCAATACCACCAGCAAGACCACAACGCAGCCTTAGTCAGCAGCAGCTGCGGCAACATCAGCGTTTTGGTGTCAAGTGGTGCAGTGAGAGTGACATATCTGTGCTGGAACAGGTGCAAGAGGGTAACGATGACGATGAGAACACCACAAACTATGACAATGACTTTGAAGATGACAAGGGTGACATTGGCGACGACAGTCAATTCTATAGCAGTGGACATTATGCTAACAACAACAAGAACCGCCAGAACAGCAGAAACAATGCTGACTATGTTTACGACGTTTTTGACGCTGACTTTGACATGGCAAACGATGAAAACGACACGCAGACAAGCTACATGCAACAGCAAGAGCAACGCAAGCGTCAGCATCCATTGCGACGCAGTCGTAGCAATTCGCATGCACGCAGTCTATATCATCCATATGAGCCGACACCGGCACAGAGTAATGAAGATTCGACAGATTTTTATATAGATCGTACACATTTGCGACAATTGCGCGCACCGGTTGCACCGCCGCCGCCGCAGCAGCAAGAACAACAACAGAAAATACAGCCGTTGCCAAGTCCTACAACTAGTAGCAAATTGGCCGGCGCAGCGCTACTTGCCACACGTAACAAATCTCAGTCGACTGAGAGTTTCTTTGAACAACCGAATGAGGAGGGTTCCCTTTACATGTACGGTGGACGTAAGCGTATTGTTAAGGCGCCTTCGGCTACAAATATCTATGATCGCATACGAAATACATTTGACACGGACAATTCGCATACGGGTGCCAAATTCAATGTAAATCAAAAGCTGCCGACAAACAACAGCAACAACAAATTAAACAATCGACAACAAGGAGTTGTTGTTGCGGCGCCTACGCCTTTGTTGCCACCACCCAATTGGCGCAGGCGAAGTAGTCAACTGATGCACAGCAATAGCAACAACAGCAATATTTTAGGGACATCGGCAACAGCAATAGGAGCAACAAAGCACATTGCAACCAAGAATATGTTGCAACCATTTCAGAAAACTGACAAAAATCAATTTGACAAGCGACAGTTAACAAATAATAGCAACAGCAATAACAACAACAATGCAAAGAAGAACAACAACAATAAAAATCTGAACAACAATAAGCCATATACGACAAGTGTAACAGCAACAACAACAACTGCAACAAACACAATGACGGCAAGTAGTACAACCAAAGCAACAACAACAATTGTTGCTACAGCTAATAGCAACATTGACAAAAACAATAACAACAACAATGTCAGTAAGAAGTTGCTGCAACAGCAGCAATTGCCGCCGCAAATATCACAGCAGCAAAAACTACAACAAAATCATCAGCAGCAGCAAATGCCAGCAACAACAACAACTTCAACCATTGTTGCTGCCGCTGGCGCACAGCAATTGCGCATGGGACGCGCCACAAGTCGCCTTGACATTAGTGACATGGAATCCATTTACGGTTATCTTAAGCCACGCAAACCGCGCAGTCTTAGTCTCAAGAAAATTCAAATACTTGATTATTAAAAGAAACGCCAAAACAAATGCCTTTAACATATCGCATTGAAGTGAGGTTATGTAGCGTAATGCATACACATTTTTAGGTTATGGTATGGCATTCCAAAATTGTGCTGGTTTAAAAACTTTATACATAATAGTTCGAAACAGCTACGCTAAATTTCAAAATATTTAATCGCTGTAATATACGCTTTATCGTCGTTTTTATACTATTCACACATAGTGTGAACTGGTATTATCAGTTTGTCTAAGAGTTTGTAACGCATATTATAAACTCCATAAAATAATATGTGCATATATTATTGATCAGTTCGACGAGACGTGCCGTTGTCGCACATTTTTTTTAGGTTAAATTTTTAAGATATACTAATGGGCGTTTCCAAACTTTGGGGTAGCCCCTATACAAACCCACCGACCACTTTTGTGCTGTTGTAAGAAAAACGTATTTATTTAAGCCAATATCAGCCTCAAATTCGATATCAGCCTCCTATGTTTCTGTTTTTCAAGACAATTTGAAATTTCGTGTGAATGGTATCAGAGCTTCGGTTCTATCGAAGTTAACGTTTTTCTCTTGTCAACGTACATATTATAGCCCAATCAATATATAAGATTCTTTATACTGTTCTAGCGCTAAATTGAATTCTCTTCTTAAAGCTCCATACTGAGATCGATGAAAATTTTTGATATTAAAAAAATTCATATAAAAAAAACAAAAAACAAAAAAGAGGTGACAAAGAGTGTAACCTTTTGCACTTCCGACAGAAAAACCCAAAGAAAAAACAAAATGTGTGGACTTTTCACCTAATAAATATCTGAATTTAATATTTCATGTTGATTTGGGAACGCTGTTTTTCGTTTGTTTGACATAGCAGAAATAATAAACAATTTCATCATCAAAAATTTTCATTGATCTCAGTATTGGGATCGTCGTGTCGAGCTGATCAAAATATATATATATATATACTTATGAGGTTTCCAAAAAGTTAGCTATACTATGTTATTAGTATAATTCGAGTTAGCAAGGCAACTCATCAGATTGATCCCCACTCAAATTCTGAATGTCTCCTCACAGCTAATACTATATAAAATTTAAGTCAGATAGTAGTCCAGTGCGTTATAGTGGCATATGTTCTCGAATGCAGTGTCGAGATTAATAATGCATCACTTTTATCTCTTTGCTTCGTTCCAGTTTAAATCCTGATCAAAATTTTCAACTTTCAAAAAAAAAGTCCCGAAAATATTATTTTTTTTTTCTTAAGACGAATACTGAGATCGATGAAAATTTTTGCTACCGAAATTGTAAATTATTACTACTGTACCAAACAAACAAAAAACAGTGTTCCCAAATCAAAATGAAATACTAAATTCAGATATTTATTTTCTGACGGAAATGCAAAAGGTCACACTTTTTGTCACCTGTTTTTTTTTTTTTTTTTTTGTGAGTATATATAGTATTTTTGGTAGCAAACAAAATTAATAAAATGAAATATAAAATAAAATAAACGAAATATAAAACATTTCAAACGACCATATTTGTATCAATCTTCAGTATCCAATAATTAAATAAAGTTGCCAAAACTATTGTAGTAATATATACAAGGTGCATTCCAAACCAAACCCAGCCTAACATTTGGGTCATTTTTATCATTTTTATATTAAAAGTCGTATTTTTAACATGAACTTCTCCGCTTCTTTGACGTGTGACATTTGCGGAAAAATACATTTGCCAATGAAAGGTTTGTGCCGATTACCCGAAGGACATTCCAGCCAGCGACAATAACTGCGTTTCCAGTGTATCAAATGTCTTGAAATTTTTGATCACCAACAGAAACTGCACCATTCCAATAGTGCTGCTTATTTATTTATTTTTTTTTTTTTTTTGAACGCACCTTGTATGTATTAATATTAACATGAAGTTTTAGGTTAATTCAAATCCAGCAGCTGTATAAATAGGAATCTTACTTAAGCCTGGTGTTAAGTTTTTGAACATTGTACCCTTAAATTAAAACGTTCTATGTCAAACTACTTATTGACCGAACTAATATATTGCATAAGTTTAAATAAAACGCTTCCCGAATACGGCACAAAGGCACTTACATATATACCTACACAAACTACATAACCATGACCCGTAGCACATCCAGAAACCATTTACAGCGTTGTAAAATACTAGTAGGTACTTTGTTCGTACTAACAGTAAAAGATCTACAAAACACGTTTAATAACATTGACCCGGACTGGTACTACAATCAAAATGACTTGATTTTCTTGTGCATTCCTCTATGCTACAATACAATACATATGCACGAAGACATAACCAAAAGCGCTAATGTAATTATTTCTTCTTTTTTTTATATTACCCACCTATAGATTCCGAACATGTTGAATCACCGTACAATCACATCTATGGACGCCATTTACCGCTTCCGACGCGAGGCTATGTACCGGCACCACGCATGTTCATCGGTGAATGGGATTGAAAAATCGTATGAGAATCAAAACTTGTTGTCTAACACAAAAAATGCTTCTCGTTAGAATGGTGGACATGCATACACATCTACATATTTACTTTTATAGCTACTTATAAATACATAAATATATATACATATATATACCTATATATGTATAGCATACTATAAAAAAAAGAAAAGTTTATTGTAAAAAGCAGAAGGAAAACAAAAAAAAAGGATTGCATATGCATAAAACAAAATATTTCTAAGTAAATAATTTAGCTAAATATTGTTTTTAGTATGCATAGTCTAATATTTAAGTTAAAACAAAAACTCAACAAATTTTAACAGCACTAATTATAATTTTGAAAAGTTGAACAAACAAGCTCCACGATTTTACTGGTTTCTTGAGTTTTTGTGAGATTATATTTAGGTATGTATATATTTTATATACAATATTTTGTGTACTAAAAGCCATTAAAAGAGAACCAGATATTATACAGCATTCAGTTTAAAGCATTCTTGTACAAAATGCTTCGTAAAGATTTGAAGTTTCAATAGGTTTTCACAACATATTTTTTAATACGACGTTGTCAAAATATTTAATGTACGACTATATGTATTTTAGTGATAGATTATATCTTTGAATATAAAATGAAACGATTTCGTACTGAATTTTTTAATTATTACATATACTCGTTTTTGCAAATATCTTTGGCTCAAAAATAAATATTTAGTTTAGGTTCTATAGTGTTTTTCAACAGTAACATAACAATTTTATATTTTATTACTAATGCACCTACATTACATTTTTACATTTTTTTCAGGATCTGTCAACGTCAGACAATGTTTACATTTTCATGGTGAAGTTCACAAAGAAAAACGTTTCGAATTTATTGAAAACCAACATTCTGAGTTGGTGTTCGCAACTTTAAGCGCGCTTACTCCAATTTTCGGTCTAAACACACCTCCGGCATGAAATCCACACCAAAGCGTCACTTTTTGAAGCACATGTGGCTCTGTTGTGGTCCAATAATGCATATACTGCTTATTGACCAAGCCATTAAGCGAAAAATGTGCTGCATTGCTGAGTAGTTACGCTCTTAAAGATACAACCACCGACTCAGAATTTCGGTATTAATTTTTAATAATATCCAAACGTTGCTCGTTCGTATACTTCACCATGATAAACTGTATGTAAGCCTTGACTGACGTTTTGACGTTGACTGAACCTGTAAAAATTTAAAAATGAATTAGTATTAAAATACAAAGTTGTTAAGTCATTATTGAAAAACCATATATTTAGACGTTGTCACACAGCTAATCATACATAACGATATTTTACAAAATATACATGTTATAGTACAGCTTGATATTTTTGATTTTCAAGTTAAAAAAAAAACGTATATATATATATATATATATATATATATATATATATATATATATATATATATATATATATATATATATATATATCTATATATATATATATATATATATATATATATATATATATATATATATATATATATATATATATATATATATATATATATATATATATATATATATATATATATATATATATATATATATATATATATAGAGAGAGAGAGAGAGAGATATATATATATATATATATATATATATATATATATATATATATATATATATATATATATATATATATATATATATATATATATATATATATATATATATATATATATACATGTATGGATGTACGTAAATTATGAGTAATTTTTTTATAAAAAACAAAAAAGATAATCGTTTAGGTTCATGTTCAAATAAAAACCAACAAATCTAAAAGCCAATTTTCTACACACCATGAAAGAAAGTATAATAATAAATATGTATACTGATTAAATGATAATAATAATAAAAACGATTCAATTGAATAACGATTCATTTTGGTCTCTTGCCATTTTTTTATTAAATTCTGTGTATAGACCACTCTCTATTGAAATCGAATTTCTAGTATTCGTTGTAATTTTTTTTTTTAGTTTAACTGCAGTATGTCATACATACTATTTACATATAGTAGTCACCACCCCAGGACGGTGGGCGCATATGATCTGGATTAGGATTTGGGCGTATGTTTCCATCTGGCGGGCCGAATGGATCGAAGCGCGGTTGTCCACTGCCCTGAAAGCTAGGACGTGAGGGAAACTGATAAAGATTACCAGGACCACCGCGACCAAGTGGATCCAGGTCGCCGCGTCCAACATCGGGAAAGCCAAAAGGACGTGGCTCGAAACCCGATGAGCCAAATGAACTAAAATTAAACAGATTTTGAATTGAAGCATATATGTATATATGTACTAAACCTACCCCGGTCTTCTTGGTTCACCAATACGCAGCGGATCAATAGAACGATCTGGTTGTACATTTGTTTGGGTTGTAACTTCGCGAGTTACACCTGTAAAGACCTGCGTAATTGTTAAAAGTTATTTGTATAGTTCAAAACAAAGAGAACAATATTCAACGCACCGGTTCCAGCAGCTCCTTGCGATAGCGTGCAACAATTTCCGATGCTTGTGGCATAAGCACATTAATGCTGCCCTTTGTAGCGGCAACCAGCGTATCCGGTTCAATACAAATATTCGAGACCTTCTTTGTATTGATGTCTAGCAAATTGATGACCAATGCATCCTCAGTTATATGTCCCAACAGTAAATAGAGTGACTTATCGTGTGTATAGCGCATACAATACTTTGTATCATCGTCATTCCAATTATCGGGTAACAACTCAGAGCCGCTCACATCGTCGGGCATGGTTTTCTGTGAAGTAAAGTGAATTTAATTAAACATATTCAAAATGCACAACTCGTACGGGATAATCTCACATCATCGCCAATGCCCACGCAGCGAAAACTATAGTGCTTGGTGAGCAAAAAGTGCGCCAGCGCAATTAACAAATCTGCCTTTTTGTTTACAACGCTGTCGACGGTCTTATAGAGCAGATCCCAACCGTAAAAGAAATCGCCGGAACGAGTTGACGCTGAGGTGCTGGCCGACATATTCAACGAGTTTTCCTTTTTTGCGCGTTCAACAAATTATTTGTAGTTTGTAAGTTGAATTAGTACGTGTTTTACTTGGTTGTTGCGGTACAGTATTTAATGTTTTTGTTTCTGCGGTGTCATTATAACAATTTGTGAAATACGTCTAAAATTTTGACATTCACAGTGAAATGTTGCAATGCCGAAAAAATGCAATTGCTCTAAATGGAACTTTGAGTATAAAAAAGAGAAGTTAAAAAATAAATGTCATAAGTCTAATATACAAATATTCATTTTACCTATTATATGTACTATAAACAAGAAATTATTCAATATATTATATGACAATCGTATATGAAAATTTTATTTTGCAGGTTTTATCTAGTGCTGAAAAACTAGGCTTGTTTATTAGCTGACAGTGAAACCTCAAATATAATGCTTATAATTGTATTTATATACGAGATATTTGTTAAAACTGTGAACCTAGCCAGAGAGCTATGGCAAGGGCTACTATGAACTTTTGCGATTCAATTATAATGCATTTTGACGCATTTTATGTGAAAGTACGGTTTAATCAATCTGCCAAAAAAGTATTACATATTTTGATTTGTAGAACTACCGTCTGTACAAAAACAGAAGAGTCTGTACAGACGAGCTGTTTTTACCAATAACTGATACAAAAACCTTATGGACTTTGGCCAAGTGAGAGCGAGAAGAAGTAAAAGCAGAAAGAAATACTTTTATGGACAGGAACCAAGTAAATTGAACATTATAAACACAAAATTACTTCGATACTTTCGAAACCGTTGCAGAAGGACCTAATTCCCATTTTTACATTACATTAATAGGGAAAAATCCATATGTGCACACTGAATTTTACAAATGAAAAAAAAAACATTTTGCCATGGGTGGTAACCTGCACAAAAAACATCATGTTACCTTTGAATCTTGCTTTAAAACTAAACCAACTTCTAATGGAAGTAATAACAAAGTCAATGAAATGAAAAAATCTGATTGAATCTTTACTGAAAACGCAAAAGTAAGTTAAAATAGGAGCACGGCAGTATAATTTTTTTCTATGAAATGTAGGTACTTTTTGTAGAGTTTAACTGAATTCACCCCTGCTAAGATTTCAATCTATATTTTTTTATTTATACTAATAAAATCCCGAATGGGGTCACATATTTCAGCAAGAGCAGCCAATCTGCCAATTTTGCTGTCAATTCGAAGTTTTTCATAGGTCGAGTTTTTTTCATAGTAGGCTTTGATTTGTGACCTTTGCTTTGATTGTGCTTTCTATAAACTTGTTTACAATGAAAATATGATAAAGCAATTTTTGAGGCGTGTCAAGGCGGACAAAATATACTGAGTACCATACTTTAAAAATACTTCTAAAAATTTTAACTCTATCAATTGGAGTATTTGTGTGTCTATAGCTAACATTCTCGTTCATACTACATTCATTTATACCTATAGGTATAGATATCTTTAAGAACCAAAAAATTTGTAAGCAAAAGAAAAAATAAAAAAATTTTATAATTTCGTTGTTGGGATATCCATCACATGAGAAAATGTAAAGCAGAAATTTTCCAACAGAATTTTTTTTTTTCTTTAATTCCCTTGTTGAATGAGCATCTCGAAATATAAACTTCGCACACCTATGACTTTTATTTCACGTATGTCAATATATCATTAAAACTATAGACACACGACAAATTTTTTGGTTTCCCAACCACAAAATACTCTATAATTCAGACAGCAATACTAACTTTTCCGGTAATTCCGCTCTACATATATATCTTGGTCAAAACTTCAAAGATTTACTAGAGCGAGACAACCGTATGTTGTGACACGACGCACACTATATAACCTGAGTAGACACGAAGCGAGCCGCCATATTGGAAGAAAAAACCAGTCGTGTTTCGGTGCAGTGCATTGAGGGAGGTGAAAAAATTTTCTTTTGCGAAAAATTTAAATGAAATAAATTAAACTCTGCAAAAAATTGCTTTGCATTGTGAATTGTAAAAGTTAAACCGCTGTGTGAACGTTAACAATTGATTGCAGTCCGCACAGTGAAAGCCGGCTAATTTTGCATTGCAAGAAAAACGCACAATGGGCGATTCAACGGCCGCGTCGCCTTCGACGTCTACTGGCGCTAGGCCAGACAGCGGCGCTGTACCAACGGACTACAATAGTAAGTTTTAGTGTGTATTTTATTAAAAAAAAAAAATGTATTTTTTTTTTTTGCGGCAACCAGGTTCGCACTATGAAATTGAGTCGACTCTTAGTGACGAAGAGCGGCGTTTTTATTTGAGAGCGTATCCCACTGTTGATATGGTCACAAATCGCAAGGTGCATTGCACTGTCTGCCGTTCACATATTGGCACAGCTCCGAATGCTGAAACCAATTTAAAGATGCATCCCATACTGCGTGTATCGCACTGTGTCAAGTGTCATGACTTCTATAACAGCGGTGAGTTTAGCAAGGGTGAAGATGGCTCGGAGCTCTACTGTCGCTGGTGTGGACAAGGTGGTGAAGTATACTGTTGCTCGAACTGTCCGTATGTTTTTTGCAAATCGTGCATTGTAAAGAATCTCTCACGTGGAGTAGTTGCTGATATTGAGCAAAATGAAAATTGGAATTGTTTCAATTGTGCACCGAAAATTCTGTGGCCACTGCGCGCACAGCACTGGGCACTTGTTAACTATATTGGAACACAAAAGAAGTGAGTGTAAAAAATATTCGTAAAATAATAGAGGAATAAGTATTTACTTATATATGTATAACTCTTATCATACACAGATTAATTAAGTCGCAGAATTTGAACGAGATTGATTTACGTGCAATTATGGCCAAGGATAATAGCCAATGCTGTCGTCTGGCCAAATCAAAAGCTATGTCGGATTCAATGGAAAGTCTTGAATCAAATGCTTCTAAACGCAGCCACGCCAGTACGGGTTCCGCCAAAAAGCCTCAAAAATCACCGTTTGGGCCAACTCCGGCGAAGCGTCCAAAAACCTCTAATGATGAAGTGGTATGCACGCCAGATTTATTGAGTATGCTAGAACCTGATTGCCAGTTGACTGTAGCACAAAAATCACGGCCGACGGTGGCTCCTGTCAGTTTAACTAGCACGCCACGTATAATTAACGTACAACAACAAAAAACTACACCACCGCCACTCGTACTGCAGAACACATCCATTAAAATGCGGCAAATATTACCGAGCATGGAAGCACAGCGACGAACTATGTATAACGTAAGACCGTCTGGTTCGAATACCGCTACGTCGCCAGTATACCATACAATCAATGGCTTCCGCATTGATCTAAATTCGGCAGCGCAGCAGGAAACTTTCCGTTTACCAAACGGCAAGTTGATTCAAGTGAAACGACAAGGATCCACACCGCAGATGCAGGTACAGCCACCTGCTCCAAACGTTTCATCACCGCTCGTAATACGCCCGCGTTCGTTGCAACCTAATATACAGCGTCCAGTACAGTCGATAGTGCAAAATCACTATGTCCCAAACTCAAATTTAGCCATTAGACAATACCATACAAGTCCACTTGCGGCCGTACAAGCGCAAGTTGGTCGCATAGGTCAACCGCAACCTGGACCTGCTGCACCTCAACATACATTGCCACCGCAAACTACAATTCAACAGGTTAATGGCGCACCAATGATTCCAGGACACTCAATCGCACCCCGACTTCCAATGACACGCTATGTGTTTCCCAAAAACCCGATCGGTCAGGCACGCACGCAACTACAAGACCAAATATTCAGTGCCATGGAACTTTGCATGCATTTAACTTCAAAGGTGCAAACGCTTACCAATTCCAATGCGTATAAACAGGCACGCAGCCATCTCGAAGTTAAGGAGCTATTTATACATCTATCCTACCTTTTAACCTACGCTACTGGCCGGTATAAAGGTTTACAAGATAAATTGTTGGCCGATATGCGTCAGTTGGGCTTTTCAAATGATGCAGACAGCTTGGAAAATGGACAATTAGCTGCTGGTAAGTTTTCAAATCGCACATTACATTGACTAATATATTTTTTTAGTGTTTAAGTAGAATATAAAATGTGCCTAAATATGTGTTTTTCGAATATCCTTGCTTTGAGTCATTTCTATATCACATGGACTAGATTATTATATTTATCATTTGATTTGGATGTGATAAAAAAAAAAAAAAAAAACCTAAGAACTGTTTATTTAAAGTGTGGTGCTTCGTAAAAAAATTTTATTAAACAGTGTCTGTGTATATTGGAAATAATAGTACGGGAGTTTAATGTAAGTACCACCTCTAAATATTTGCAAGTTCAATTTCATTGACTTTGGGCATTTAAATAAACTCGATTAGAACGACCATGGACTAATTCGAAAATAAACAATTAAAAAAAAAAAAACCTGAAGCAACGCAATGCAGCTCGTTTAGTAAAAAATTAAAATATATTTTTATTTGGTCCATGTGTTTGTAAAATGTCTGAAGGCAATGGAATAGAACCTGCTGATTATTAACAACCTTAATTTATTTAATTGATTACAGCAGTAGATTACGTCTGCTATGGTCAGCTGGATGATGTAGATCTGTTCAACACCGGTTCTAATAGTTTCCACAATCAAGTGTACGAATACCGCAAGAGTTTGCATGCAAATCTTAAGGAAGGCGAATCGGAACCATTGCCGCCGCTGTTACCACTTGGCGTTCGTACCGAACGTGATGCAGAGGACGACGAGAACGAAACTAACGATGATTGGCCCAATGATGGCAATGATGATGACAATGAGGAGGACAATGAGAACGAACAAGCGGATGACAGTTATTATGACTATGATGCAGGCGATGATTTGGAAGGCGAAGAATCCGCATTAAATGCATATGAGTCAACAATAGATGAATCAGGTGCTGCGATGTACGACACAGAGGAGAACATGACACGTAACGAACAAGCGCATGCATACGATCGAAAGCTTACTCGTCTGCTGCGCGCATATCCTTCTATTTGGTGTACCAAACACCCCGATTATGGCAACTTCGAACTGAAGCGAAAGCATTGGCGTGTTGTTGCCAGCCACTTCAAGCGTGGCGATAACATTAAGCTGCGCTGGAAGAACATACGTAAGCGTTATGTGCGCATTGAACGTCGCATTAACGCAGGCAAACGCTTTAAAGGATATTTTGATACGGCGACAAATTTTCTGTCTAATCGTAATTTGCCAGAGAGCGAATGGCTTGATATAGACTGTGGTGAAGATGATGGCGATAATTTCGAACGCAGGGAGCTCGATGCTATAGAAGATACTTTGCAAAGTAATGGCAGCAACAAAACTATGAAGGAAGCCGATGGAGAGTATGGAAAAAATGAGAAATATGCCGGTTACGATGCAGGTAACACGCTCTCACAGCGTCCAATTGAAGTGCGACCAATGGACGATCGTATTATAAACTTTGCAAAGAGTCATCCAGTGCTGTGGCGCAAATCTAGCGATCCGCAATTCGACAGCATCGACGACCAAACGCGGAAATCTCTGTGGGCAAATTTCTGGAAATCAATGCCAAGTTAGCTTTTACTTAACGAAATAAAAATTATTTCTTATCATTATTGATTTTTTTCTTTTACACTTTTTAGGTTATCGTCTCGAATACATAATGGAACGTTGGCAACAGATGTATGATATGTATAAATCATTCCGTTTAAAAATAATTAAGGATAAATCAACTTTTGCGAATCTCGAATTGAAATATTCAAAATATCTAGCAAAACTCTATTTCCTATATAAAATCGATGAGGAAGATTTGCGAAATGAACGCGATCAATTGCAGGACTGCGATTCGAGCGACGATGGAACACAGCCGGAGCAGTTGCAGCAACTGAAGCTGCAGGACATGCCGGATGATAAGGAATTTATGAAAAATTTGATTCACACATTGCGCGCATATCCAACAATATGGAATAGTCGCCACGTAGATTATGGTGATGTCGCTGCGCGCGAACGTTTGTGGCCAGAAATCGCCAATCGGCTGAAACACTTCAACCGCAGTGCGAAGTCTATAAAACAACGCTGGCAGTTGGCGAAATATGCTTACGAATGCTACCGACGCGAATTGCGTCGACAGCCGACATCAAATGAGGAAACTCTCGAAAAGCTAAGCCGAAATTTACCATTGGAAGAAATGCGGTTGCTAATAGCTTAATTAAATTCTTAAAAAAATGAACGATATTTATTAGCCTGTCAGCAAGAAAATTGAAAAATCTCATACACTAATCGTATTGTTAGCATAAGTCTTATTTTTATCACAATAAATGAATAATTTCCTTAAACGAACATAAACAAAAGTAAACATTTTGATATATGTATATATATATATACATTTCTTTTGAATTTATAACTATAATATATGCATATGCTTACTAAATGACTTCTTACTTTTTCAGACAAACAAGCAAGTGACGATGAAGAAAACGAAATCGAAATTGTTGAGCCCAAGACAGATACAATCACCATCGAATCGGACACTGAAGATGAACCTGCCTCTTCCTCCACTTCACCCGAAAAGAACACACAAATTGAACCTGCAAATTCGAATGATATTGATTTAAGCGACTTTTCCACATCAATATTAGCCAGCATGCTGGAAGTTGACTTTACCGAGGGCACGACACCGTTGCCAGGTGTAGCCACAGTTAAACAAAGAAAGCAGCCGCGGAAAAAGACAACAAATAGACCGAATCCGGCTTTACTGCAATTAGAACTCATGCGCCAGGAAGAAGTGAAACGAACTGATCCAAAACTGAAGAAGAAAGCAGTCGTTGTATTAACGCGAGCCGAGGAAAAATTCCCAATTGCTAAGCAATATTGTGATGCGCAGAGAGAAGCGCGTGAAAAGCGGAAGATTGCTACAGCTCAGTCATCAAACGATGTTCACCGTGATAATCAAGATAAGGAGCATGCAATTATAAACAAGCAAGATATCTTGAAAGATGTTACTGAAACTAAATCAGCAACGGTAGAAAAAGTCACAGATCGTGATGGGCAAGAAATGATATGTGAAGAAAAAAACCATACCAAGGACGAAAATTCGGTAAAAGAACAAACAAAAGATCACAAGGATGAAAGCAATTCCGAAACAATGAAAGGTGATACTGTATCTATACCGGCCGATGGCAAGGATAATCAAAAAGAGAATGATAACGCAGCAGATGTTAGTGAAACTACTACATTGTCAAAAGAAGAAACTGACATTCAAGTGGATAAAAATGAAATTGAAACTGGAAAGCCAACAATTAAAGAGAATAGTAAACAGGATAAATTGAACGTCGATGACACTGAGCACGAAAGTTTATCAGTAATTGTTGCAACTGTTGCTGAAGATAAGTTATGTGCGGATAAATCTAACACGGAGACAAAGAAAACATTGGCAGCAGTTATTGACGTTGATGTCGAAATGCAGGCAGCTAAGATCGCTGAAAATGTAGATAAAACTGGTCCTGAAATAGATGTAAAGACTGATAGTACTTTCAGCGAAACGCCGCAGAATATTAAAACACCTTCAGTGGCAGTTATAGATAAAGAATCAGTGGCTGAGTTTGAATCAAACGCAAAATGCGATACAACTGAAGAGAAATCAGAAGAGAATATTAATAACATACCTGTTGATAGTGAAGATTTTATGATGGATGTTGATACTGTGCACGCAGAGTCCGAATTATCAAATGATATGAATGCTACTACCGATAATACTGATGATACGGTAGCAGAAAAAAAGCTTAACGCAACGATTGACATCGGAGAAGATGTTGAAATGAAAGAAGTTAATGTTGCGCATGAAATATCGTCAAAATCCTTAAATAGCAAAAGAAATTCTACCGATGATAAAAACACTAATGATGTACAAACTGGTAATATCGACAGAAAAGCGGAAACAACAGAGATTGAATCTGAAGTAATTGAAGAGCCGGAAAATTGTGCACAGATTAAAAACGAAAATATTGCTGAAATTGATGCTGAGCTTCAAAAGCCAAAATCAAAATCGAATAAAAATTCTGCTGATGTTGAAGAGAATTCGAATACTGACAAACAAGAAACATCAAAATCCGTGATTAGCACTAAAATTACTGCTGTGAATGAAGAAGAACTTGAAAGCAATAAATCTACCGCAGGAAAAACGGTAATATTAAATGACCTCGAACTAGAAGATATACTGTCCGATGATAGCAATCTATGTTTGAGCGCAAACACGCCCGGTGATCACGTTGCTCAAGAAGCAGCTTCGTCAAATTCTCAGACGACAACAGTGGTTGAAGATAGCGCAGCTATAGATACAACCAGCGCAACTATTTCGCTAGCTGATACTTCTTTGTATGGCTAGTTTGTAATTATTGTTTGAGGTTATAATGATTTTACATAAGTTAAATTTATTTTTTGTTTTGGTTTAGACAAAGAAAAAAACAACACTTTTTGGTTCAAACAGTAAAAAAAAAAATAGATCAGAGTTCATAAAGTTTAATATTGTAAAACTGCAATAGGTATTCCTTTAGTATAGTCACCCAAGTTAATGCTTAATTAAATTATAAACGCGTAAAATAGTTTAATGCATTAATTTAGTTAAATCTTTTGTTAATATAATATACATTTTTGATAATGAAAAATAAAACTCTCTAAATTACAGTCTATAAAATGATCTTTATATGTATTGACATATGTATATAGCAGAAAATAACGTTTTCGTTCCTCATTTCCAAGATTAAGTTATTTTAAAGGTATTGTTAGGAAAATTACATATGCAATACACATTCCAGCAAATTTTTCAGCACAAACATGAATGATGTAAACAATATAAACATTTTTGCAATCAGGTAGATAATAACACAAGAACTTTGCAGTCGATGACAAGATACTCCTGTTTAAGGGTTTGTATAGTTTTCATAGTTCACAGTGGTCTCCGAAGTATATTTTTATTAGGTAAGTTCTATCGACATCGCAAAATTTATTCACACCTAAACAAAAAGGGGGTGTTCGTTCATTTCATAGGGCCTTGCAAGAGTCCAGTTACGTTCAAAATCAGCTTAAAATTTAATATGGTGGCTTCTATTGGTTGGAAGCTTCATATCTATATTAATAGGTTTGTCTCGCCCACTCATAGGCGTAGCCCCCATACAAACCCACCGCTTACTTTTCAGGTTATGAAATTATATATGGTGTGTAGTGAGAGCTCACCGTAGTAATATACTAAATAAATATAACGAGTGCTCACTGTATAATGGTAGCCTAATTAAATTTAAACAATTTTAAGTACACTTAAGCACAAACCTACATTCACTTCAAGCTGAGTTCGCATGTGTAATTCTGCACTTATGACACATATTTGTACTAATGCACTCAGTCACTTGAAGTTGCGTATGATGCGCATTTTTATGCACACATATACCCACACACATACATTGATTTAGAATAAGAAATGCATTGTAATTTAGTGAGTAAGATTTGTAAAAACAATTGTAAAACTGATATCGGTTGCGAACGTACATGTTCGCAACCCACCAATTATAATAAAATTAAAAACAATTATTACATGACGACCGTGACGGTGTCCTTCATACACTTATTCTACATGAAGTGAAGGAGTTGCAGACAAGGTAACAGCTACATGCTGCAACACACGAACACTGACTGAGAAAATTATTTTTTGTTTTCATGCTGAAAACAAAAAATGTTTAAGAGGCAAACAAAAATGTAAAAAACCAACGTAATACAAAATGTGTACTGTGCTGTAAAAAAAGTAAAACTCTTTTTATGTTGAAGAAAAACAATTATTACATGGCGACCGAAACGTATGGTTGTAATCATTATGCTATGAGTGCATAATTAATAAGGCAGCCACACAGAAGACAGCACGACAACAGTAGCAGCAATAACGCAGCACCAGAAGCAGAGTTAGCAACAATAACAACGCTCCGAAGAAACCAATGAGTGTTGCATCGATGGACAACACCAAAAACAAGCGGAGCAACGTCAACGGCGAGAACAGCGGCGGCGGCACCACCAACGAATAACAACAAGGACAACAACAACTAGACCGACAGCGTTACAAAGTACGCGCAAAGTTAAATTAACTAACAAACAAAAAAAAACTTTATCAATATAAAAAAAATGAAATGTAATAGAATCCTTTGTGAAAACCAAGCGGATAACCCCGCAGTTTATCAAATTTTTTATTTCTAGAGGCAATGATTTAGACAAAATATAATATCATATATATAATATTATATGTATTAAATAAAATTAAAAAAAAATATATATATATTCAAAAATGAATTTAACTAAATCAAAACAAAACCAAAAGTGTTTACATTTAAATTCGCTTTCGCTAAAAAATGAGAACCTTTCTCACAAATTCAGGTCCATAACTGGACAATACGTGTATATTAGATGGCATGGGCTGAGATATTGCCGAAGCTAAGAGAACTTAAAGAAAACTTCTACAGATCTTACAAATGCCTTAATGTACAACGATCTCTTAGCCGAGACTGAGAAAATTTAAAAAATGAGGGTAATAATTAATGTTAATTTTGAGAAATTAACAAAAGCCCACCAAGCTGCAGCTGAAGTTTTTTTCCTCGAATGTAGAAACAAACTCTTAAGAATTTCAGGTAAACACGACATAGATCTGAAGCTATCAGGGAGTCGTACTGAGTCACTACAACGACTCATACTACTTCCAATCGAATTAACGATTGATGACTCAAAAGAAAAACAACCTCTAGAGGAGATACAGGAACTAACGGTTCCAACAGTAATAATTACTGACTCAGACCAATTGTCAAATAGTACTGTCGTAGAAAATAAATCTAGCAAAATGACAGACACATCATCTGCCGAGTTTGATGGAAAGAAAATCCACCTTCAAAGATTCTTAACAGCACTCAAACTGGTAAACCTAACAAAAGGAACATATGAGCAAATTGCTGTTGAAGTCATAAAAATAATCGGTTCTGCCCTATATAAGGTGCAGAACGAAACAACTGTAAATGCCATAATAACCAAATTGAAAACTACTATTGTCGGCGAATCGTCCGACGTACTATAAGCGAGACTTGCTAACGGAAAGACGGCAACACAATTTACGAATGATATTGACAATTTACGTAAATTGCTCGAATCGTCGTATATTGATGAAGGCCTAGGTGCTGAACATGGTGACATTTTCAGCACTAAAGAAGCAATAGCTATCATGATCAGAAACTGTGAGCATGGTAGACTAAAGACGATTATGGAAGCAGGCTCATTCAAAACAATGAATGAAGCCGTAAGCAAGTATATACATTGCAGCACAGAAATGACTGGCAATGCAAATTCAGGTCTATTCGCCAGACAGAGGCAGAACTTCCGAG